>JAOUQZ010000039.1:9117039-9127265 GCA_028564935.1 Neosilurus hyrtlii
CACAGCAAGAAGGTCCTGGGTTCGATTCCCAGCTCGGGCGTTTCTGTGTGGAGTTTGCATGTTCTCCCTGTGCTTGCCTGTGAATGCTTGTGTGACTGATGGCCCTGCGATGGCCTGGCGAACTGTCCAGGGTGTACCCCGCCCTCGACCAGAGTCGGCTGAGATGGGCGCCAGCCTCCCCGCGACCCTAAGTAGGAATAAGCGGTTCAGAAAATGAATGAACTGGCACTACAGAGTCCTGACCTTAACCCTGTTGAAAGTCTGTGGGGTGTGCTCGAGACTTTATGAAGTGATTAGATTAGATTCACATCATCAATTCAAAAAGACAATTGAAACAAAGTCTGGATGGAAATAAATGTGATGTTGCTTAAGTTTGTTGTAGCAATACTATTGCAATGATGTGCTATAATCAAGGTATAAAGGCGGTCCAACAAAATATTGAAGTGAGCAACTTTTTTTTTTTTGCTGACAAGTAAAATTGTCTAAATAAGCTTGCACATTTTCTGAGCTCAGTGTTTCTGTGCTTTTTGTGTCCATTCAGATCCAAGAGTTGACCCTGCTTATGGCTAGCTACATAAACAGCACCTATCAACAGAAAACAGCAGCACACCATCTCTCTGCTCCAGCTCTACTGTTGGCCCAGTGTCAGTCTGGAGAGCAACTCACCTCGAAATCCCCTCCTGTAGGCAGTAGCAAAGCCAGCAAAGTTCCCACACTGCTCTGATATGCCTTATACAGGTTCATACTCTAATCCTAAAACTAGAAAAGGACTCGGCTTCAAACAAGATTGCAACTTCACTAGGGAACAGGAACTTGGACCTAATTTGCATTATGTTCTTTCCTTTGCTGATATGAATCTATTAATGTACAAATAACAATGTATGCCCTTTTCCTTTCATGCCTTGTGTAAAAAGGATGTTAAGAGATTTTTCTCATGCCATGTATCTCTTACATGATTATGGACAACAAATCTGCAGATGTACAGAGGTCTCCAACCCTCTTGCAGGAAAGCTACCTTCCTGTAGGTTTTATTGCCAACCAAAATCTATCACACCTCTTTTAGCTGATTAAGAACTTCTAAAGGCAATAATCAGATGGTTGGGTATGCATGATTAGGGTTGGAGCCAAAGTCTTTAGCAAGGTAGCTCTCCAGGAACAGGGTTGCTGAACATAGTTATTCATTAAATGAGCTAGCCAGCACTACACATTTGAAAAAAACAGGATCCTATCATTATCATTTCAAATATAAAAATGTTTTTCATTCTAATCAGTTCAGAGATTCCATGAATAATACCAGTTTATTTCAAAAGTCCAATTATCATGTAGTTAAGGGTAGGGAACAACATTAGGACTAGCGTTTACTTTGTGTAAAACAGGTTACAGGCAGGAAAAGGATAATTAATGTGCTCACTATGGATGAGGAGTAGTTCACTTGAATTACAAAATTTTTTCTGGCAGGTTGGATTATTCACAAAAATGTAATCTCTGAGCCACAAGAAATGATTTTAGGACTAAAAGAATTGGCAACATTTAGATTATATGGTAAATGTGTACCATGCGGTTCTAAAGGTACTGTAATGTTTAAACTTATTTTCATTTATTTATTTTATAAGTGGGAATCTGAATCTGGGTCCTTACATGCATACAGTAAAAAATAAATGTTATAAGATTGGTTTAGTGAGCTCCTTTATTTCTATATGGCAAAATACTAAAATTAAATTTTACATGTTTACTTACAAGGTTTTCATAAAAATGGTAATATACTGTATATTTAAAAATATTTTACTAAAATAGTACAATCTTAGCTTCTTTAATGTTTTAATTCCAGAGCATGAGTGGTGGTGTTGTTCTGTCAGTTATCTTTTAAATGACAGATGACTGCTGAGATATGTGAATAGAAATTTTTTTCATATGCCACTCAGGTTTCACCTAACCTTCAGTTGGGACATTGTTGTAACCCTATTGTCCCACCTATTTCTCAACTGATTGGCTCATCACTTTGACCCTCCCCCAGTTACTAGGGAAACACATTAAGAGTGGCATATTTGTTTCAGGTACGATTATAACTGTGACTCACCCAAACCTGTTTGAACTGGCCCATGAAAGAGAAAGATGCAGGCTGTGTTGTTGTAAAGCCTTAAAGAAAGTAGAGCACAGAAGTCAAAAAGAAAAACCAAGCCTGCTCATGACGAACTGTTTAAACACAAACATGAACCATTTTATTATTAAAATGCCTAAATATGACTAAATAAAATGGCAGGCCCAACAAAGAGCTAAGTGTTGAAGCAATACAACTGAAAGGTTTTTTGAAAATTCATTGTTGCATAAAGACTTAAATGATAGTTATTTCAGTGACACAAAGAGCAGGCTCTACTCATGGTTTGCTCACATTTGCTTGAAGCAATAAGCATGAAAAACATTAGCTCACAGTGGCAAGAGATGGTAGTAGGTATATATTTTTAGAATACAGAGAAAAACTAACAAGGTTACAGTACAAGTCTGTTGTTTTTTACCAATGAGTCAGCCATCAAAAAAATTGCTGTTAAACGTTAAACTACTTGCCCGTTAATATAAATATATCAACCAGCTGACAACAAGAGAGTGAGAGAAGCCTGGTTTAACATTAAAGCACAAGTCCTCTAAGACACACTGAACCTGGTTGGTCCAGTCTAACCTGATTGCAAGGAGTGTTGGTATCATACACCCTTCACCTTCAGCTCTGGTCTCTGAGAAATGGGTTATATGGTTTTATACAGCTTCAGTAATGAAACTGATTGATGTATAAACAAAAGAAACATTTTAAACAGTGCAAGCCACCTTTAAAAGTTTAGCTGAACCACAATAGTAGTCAGAAAAAGCATGTGTGGGACAAGTCATCAGGCCCTAAGGCAGAAAGCCACAAATTTTCACTGCCATACTAAGCTGCCTGATTTACATGTGCTGGTTTCATGTGAAAAGGTGTGGCACCTCTTCACATTTCCAAACTGCCCAAACAGGAAGAGCATTTATAAAGTATGTGCGTTTTCAACCAAACAGAGGGCTCTGGTTAATACATTACACTCAACTTTTGTCCCTTGCTGAAAGAATAACAGCAAAAGCAGGAATTTCAGACAGCTATATATCTCAAGGTAATCTAATTTCACACATGGAACGATTCTACATAGAGTTCTAACGGCACTTAAAGCCATTCCTTAGTCAGCTTCAGTTATTGGTATATTGGTGACAATCGATGGGCCATAGTCATAAACAGTATGCATGTGTGGGTATGACAAGAACACCAGCAACAAGGCTTCCATTTGCAAATGTACAGTAGTGGTTGTATAAAGCAAAACCGACAAGCTATAAATTAGGCTCACAGCACCAGTACTAGTTTTCAGGCAATATCACATTTTGGCTCAAGCTGTTAAATTGACAAGATTTAGACATGCTTTTCAGTCTGAAACAAAATGTAAAGAAAAAAATTTGGTGGAGCAGCACCAAATTTGTGTGAAAGCCTGTTTTAAAAAGTTCAGTGTTCAAGAGCACACAATACAGAGACCATATCAATGGGGCAGGGAGGGAATGATAGAAATGCATAACTTCACCCATCCCCCATTTTACCTATGAAGCTGCTCCCACAGTACAACCTGTGTACACACTCCACCTATATAAGCATACACAAGCAGTTCTTCCAAACCCAGAAAGCCACTCAATAACTATTGCATACCACTTGCCTGTAAATGAAAAATACTCTACTTAGGAATTGTTACCAAAAAAAGCTTGCCTAATAGTTGGACCCTATTTTAAGAAACAAATAAGCAATGGTACACAACTAAGACAAAAAGATTTATTAAAAACAAAATCATATACATGTATAATTCAACCAAATATTAGCATGAGAATACAAAAAAAAAAACAAAACTAGACACAGCTATAGTCAGAGAAATCAAGTTCAAGGTAGATGTTTCCAACTCCATCTTGATTGAGGTTAAAAAAATAAAACATAAAAAAAAAACAAAAAAAAACAAAGGATCCCACACTGACCGTCCATTTAATCCCAACTTTGACCATGACAGCATGGAATATGTAACAGGCACTTGTTTATATATTTAAAAGAAAAGGCAAAAAACCCTGCAAAAATATAATATACAGCATGTAACCGAGTGCAGAGGTCTCCGGTGTTGAGACAGAAAATAGCTGCAGAGCTATGGTAAGCTTTATGACATAGTCTCCATCTCTCTGGGCTGCAAAGCAAGAGGGAACAAACAGGGTGTTATAAGCAAAAGGAAAGAGGGTTTTACACCACACAATTTAATCAATCATGCAAGTCTTAACACACCTGTGCCTTTTTGTAGCTGGCTTTCTCCCGTCTCCTGGCCAAAATCTGTAGAAAGCCACATGTGTTAAGCCTTACAATGAACCTGAACCCAATAATATCAATGAAAACCACAAAGGAAGGAATTTAACTGACCAGAGCAAGGAGGCCGAGAAGCAGAATCAGAATAACCACAACAATCACAGCAATCACACCACCAGTCAGCTTCTGCATCGTGAAAGTGGGGGCCTTCTCATCTACATAGTAGACCAGAATGTTTTCCATTTCCACATTGTTACCAGCATTAACCAAAAATGGATCCTGTGCTTTGAACAGGGGCAGGACTTTCACCTTGACACAAAAAACACAATTAAGACATATGGCATACTTTCAACAGGCCTACATTCAGAGTAGGGTCCGAGATAACCTACATCTTTCTCCAAGTAGTAGGACATGCGGGACAGGTCTGGAACACTTGATCCCATTTCCTTCTTAACATCCACAACAATCAAACGGCCATCTGCATCGTACTATAAACACAAGAGACAGTCATGGACAAAAGCTTTTAGCTGAAAGCAACAGATTTATATATCTTCAAGGTCTTACCTGAACTTCCTTGACATAATCGGCAGGCAGTTGATAACGGTCCATGAAGACCTTTTTAAGACCACTTGGGAATACAGGAAGAAGAGGGGTAAGAATTTGTATGTCAAACACTTGCTCACTAAACAAAACCTAAAATTCAAATACATACGCATCCAGCTTTGCTTTATCCAGGGATATGTTGGCTTTTTTGTGTTTCATCTCAAGCCGGACCCAGCTAAAAGGAAGAAACATATGCTTTTAGAATCTGTGGCAAATACAAAAGCACTTCAGGTGTGACATAAGAACAGCAAAAGCAGTTCACGCACTAGGTCTCCACTGGTTCACACTTGATGTTCTTGTCTCCCTTATCAGACCGGCGGACACCAGCACTGTTCACACACCAGCAAGTTTCAGTGTTGTTACACTGAACAGCCTTGAATTTGCCATCATTGTCACACACTGGGTCATAGATCCCATCATTATCCAGAAATGCAGTCTCAACTGGCTTCCCACCGATAGACCTAGTGGATAAGTTATTTTTTGCACGATACATTTCTGCCTTCATGAGCCAGCATTTGGGAATCACTGCAAGAGACACAGCACATGTCAGGCAGCCAATCCATTAAAAAAAAAAAAACTAAAAATAAGGATAAATGTGTGAGAATTCTGCAGCATGATTGCAGAGAGTCACACACACAAAAAAAAACACAAACTCACATGCTTCACAGTTTATCGCCTGTTTCTCACCGGATCCAACGAAAATCGTGCATGTACATGGAGTTCCATCGCATGTTGCCCATTTCATGGTTTTGCATGGACCTGTAGAGTGAAAATTAATAATTAAAGAAGTGTGAAAACGTTATATGTAATCAGTTAATGAAAAGAACGAGTCTATGGCTGGTAAACACTCGACAGTGAAGAGACTCGGGTGTGGCCGCCTGCAGGAGCCATCTTAAAAACAACAGGAAAATCAGGTGCGGCGACACTGAAACTCCCTCCCCTCCCCCACACCCCACCACCTGTAGGCCTCACCTGCCACTTCACTTCATCGACTAAACACTCAGACCTTCGAGAAAAGCCTAAGCACAATTAAGGTCGGACTTAAAGTCGATGCTAACTATACAACAGGTATAAAACTGCTAATAAAAATACTTACCACATGCAGACGCTCCAGCGACGAACGCCACAAGACACAAAATAACTACAGCCTTCATTTTGAATATGAGCTCTGAAGAAGAAAAATAGATATAAACCGGCACACGATTCGAGAAAAAAACACTTCCTTCTGAATAAAGCGTGAGCTCAATTCCCTCCAGAGGTGGGAACTGCAACTTATATCCAAAGTAAATCCTTATCCCGCTCAGCCGTAAAAGGATGAAACGACCTGTCTCCTCACCTGGTTCCGCGCTACTAACGTTTACTGGGCTCTAGTCACTAATTATACCGTACGTGGGAAGCAACGTCAGGTGAGATCAGAATCTGGGCGGGGAAACTCAAAATACACTTATCACTTCCTCCTTGCCTTATATGGCACAACGCCCGTTTCGGCCACACGTAAATAAGTTTCGTTCATGATTTCTTTCATTCCCAGTGCCATGCTTTTGTAAGTGATTATTCTAATATTAGTCCATAAGTAATACTTGTAGTATTACCTCTGTAGTGTCACCTGTGGAAAAAAGGCTAGTTGTTAAGGGGCTGAATTGGATGTTCTTGCTCTTATTTGTTATTTATTTTTCTACCTAAATATATACATGTTTTATTTTAATCCTTACACATATAAACAACAATAGCTAGTATATTATTCCTTTACAGGGGTTTTATGATCATTAATTTACTTTTTAAAATGATAAGTGCGATCAAGCTAGGCTTGCTTTTCAGATCTTTCAGTATTCAAGTTGAAGTAAAGATTTACTTATTGTTTTCTCACACTTCTCATTGGTTCTTTAAACAATACTTGTTAAAGTTATGTAGTATAATAATATATTATATTGAAGATAGGCGTCCTTGAGGGCTTCAGCAACTGATGTGCTTCCTCTTTTAACTGTGTGTGTTTCCTGGTTCAAGTTGTCAGCGAAATAAACATGCAACAGGCCACTAAATATGAATTATTTTTTAGTACTTTAGAGCCTTACTATACTCCATTTCGCTTTTTCTGACTTTCTCTCCTCAGTCATACTGTGTGAGGCAGTTTATAATACAATTATCTTATATTATTAAATGATATAACAAGTGTAGGATGCCTTAATATCCCAACTGTCCTCATTGTGTAAGCAATGTTATGGGTCCGGCTTAGGTTTCTATACGTTTCTCTGTTTGCATGTGATCTATTATTTTCTCTCTGACTAAGAGGAATCCACGTTCAAACCAGACTGACAAGTTATGACAACAGATGGAGCCCCAGGCTTACTGTCAAGCTCTAAAGTTCCATAGCCAACAATAAAGCATAAAACATGAATTGTGAAATTAAATATATTCTCTTTTTATTTTAGATTTGCTTATATCTGTATAGGTTATCACTATCAATCTCAAGATCTTCAGGAAATGAATCATCACATTCGTAGACTGACGCCATACTTTCAGATTTCTTATCTGGATCTGACTATGTGAAGACTGAATTCAATATGAATGCAGTAATAGACTCTGGTTTCGTAAAGAGAGGGCAGTTAGTGGATCAAATGCTTCAGCTCAAAACAAGGCAAATATTTTACTTTAAAATGTATTGGTATTGGTAATCCTTACAACATAAATTATGCATATGTAAGCCAGGGATGTCCAATCTTATCCATAAATGGCCTGTGTGAGTGCAAGTTTTCACTTCAACCAAGCAGTTTGTTCCACCTGTTTCAAACCCTGATATAAAAAAAAGACTTAGCTTGCACATTAGTATTTCAATTTTGACGCTGGGCAGCAGCCATCTTGCTGAGACCACTTTGCTGTTGAAAGCAAACACATTGGGTGGGGTTGATGTTGTTGTGGCGAAAAGTGTCCAGTTAACGACACGAGAGATTCAAATCCATTTTCAGGTGTTTATTTAGACTTTAAGGAAAAGAAAAGCACACAATCAATCACACAGAAGAAATTGTTTCAAGAGAAAAATCTCAGACGTTAATCCAGCTCTGCAATTTGCAATATGTCCTGAGTCTCAACATGTCCCGAGCTGACCCTGAAGGCTAGGACAGCCATTTTGTTTGTTTTCATGGTCCAACATTTTGTTTCAATGTTCTGTGTTCAAGAAAGTCAAGCAATACTTTTACAGAGTGGAATGAGCCCTACATAAAATAATAAAATAATCTCACACACACTTCAGTGAATAAAATTCTCATACAATAGTCACATAAATAATCCAATCATTCAATAATCAAATAGTACAGTAAATTATACAATTGCTCTGCTATAGGTATAATCATTAACAATTAAAATATATATTTCATTAGAGATGACTTCTCCATTTCAGTATTACAAATGTCTTTAAATAAAGGAAAATAATCACTCATTCCAAAGATATTACAATTTCTGTATTCATATTCATGTTGATGCTATTAATGATCAATAATTAATTCCAGTAGGTGATACGGAAGTCCAGCAATTGGCATAAGATTTATGGAGAACCAAATATATGACATTATGACATTTCAGACCAGCAGACCACAGGCCTTCCACAGTTCATGGGTCCAAAACCACACAGCGAACCCAGCGGTGCCTGATACCCCGATTTCCTCCACTACAATGTCTTTTGTGGAGACAGTGAAACATCACATTCTAGTGACTCTGAGGGTGAGAATGCTGCCAGAGATGAGCTTGACGGTAAATCCAAAATGGCTTGTGCAGCTAACGTTTTGCCAACTTTGCTTTCCTGTCATCAGTTGGTTTAGGAACACAAAAGAAATGTTTTCAGCAATATCTGCACTTGTTGTTTGTACTTCTCATCACTAGCCGAAAAATGTGTAATGCTGCACAGGTTAGTGACACAGCTTAGGCAATCCAACGAGTTCATGTTCTACCAGGAAAAGCCAATGAGAAATGCAACATGTCTGTTAGCATGCCTTGTGTCATAGCACTTGCAAGCACTTTGAAAACAGGCATGGATTGATGTTGCCGGAAGGAACCGCTGATGTAGTAGTTAGCATGTCTGCCTCACAGCAAGAAAGCCTCTGTTTGATTCCCGGGCTAGGGCTTAGGACAGGGGTCACCAACCTTTTTGTTACATTCATGTCCTTTCTACATCATTACATACTTCTATATTTCTCTGTTTTGCTTACACCAGATGCCAGCCACAATGCCATGTGTTAAAGCTTATCAGGCAGGAAAAGTTTACAAAACCATCTCTAAAGAGTTTGTAGTCCACCGATCCACAGTAAGAAAGATTGTGTACAAATGGAGGCAATGGAAGAACAAGCCAGCCTCTCCACAACCCTAATTAGGACTAAGTGGATTATAAAATGAATAGATGAATGAATTCTATTTCAGAGCCTGAAAATTGCATTGTAGTGTGGTGTATGGAAAGCAAGCATTACTGTCAACAATCAAACTCCAGGCAGATGTTTCAGTAGCTATCCAGCCTGCAGCTGACTTCCTCCCACAGCGGGTGAGGTAATCAGCCACCACGATCTGTGCCCCTGCCCCGTGTACCAGCAAGAACTTAAAAGGCTGTAGCACCAGATACTAACTGCATGTGGGAATCTTTCATGCAGTGAAGCATGGCCCAAACACAGGGTGAAAAGGTGCCCCATCAGGTAGTTCTTCATTGTGCTGGATGAATATAAATGGTCAGATAGCCACCTACAACGCCAGCAACTAGAAGCATTGGTGGGCTGCCATTGTTCTGCTAATGTGTAAGTAAATGTATACCTCCCAGGAAGATACATTGCCTTGATCGCAACATACTGTATGTCTATCTAAAATCTTAATACAGTGGCACCTCACAAGACAAGTGTCCCTTTATACAAGAAACTTGGTTAATGAGGGACACTTATGTCATTAACACTTATGTACAACCTTTTAAATGTTTTATATTAGGCATTTTTGGGGGCATTTTGGAGGGCTGGAATGCATTAATGGGTTTTCCATTATTTTCTATAAGAAAATTCACCTTGCTGTACGAGCATTTTGCTCTATGAGCTGGGTCCAGGAACGAATCAAACTTCTTGCATGGTGCCACTGTATGTGCTTTCACCTCAGTGGTACTTAGTGTGGTTTCAACATAGAGTTGATTTATGACTTCCTTTTTGTATAACACGATTTATACAGGATACACTGACAAACTGTATGGTAAGTGACATCTGTTTTCCAAAGTACTCTGAAGCCCATGTATGTTTTATATATATATATATACATATACATATATATA
>JAOUQZ010000039.1:9128211-9146227 GCA_028564935.1 Neosilurus hyrtlii
TATATATATATATATATAGTACATATTCCACTCTATGCAGTATGTGTATATATAATAATATTCAAACACTGACAAAACAATAGACTGTGCAAAAGTTAATGCAGACAGAAAAAAGAAATGTTTGAATCATATAAACTAATGTTCCTTCATTAAATAGGAAGTAATTTGATGTCAATTATAATGGGAGATTTATGGGAGTAGGAGCGAGTTAAATTTTTTTAATCAAGATTTTTTTCTGTTCCATTCACTTTAGCCCAGAACATTCCATTATAAATACACAAACAGACTCAGAAATCCATATGATACTTGATCATATCATATCATATAATAATAATAATAATAATAATAATAATAATTAGAGATTAAATTAATTGGTCTCGATAAAAACACTTGTTGGTGGCCTAAAAACACACCCCTCATTCATGAGTGAAAATATCAAAAAACAGTTCAATAGATAATGACGTAAATGAGACTGGAGCCACTGGTGTCATGTCCGGTAGGTTTTCTGCTGCTCCGCCGGGTAGAACCAACCGTCATTAAACAACTGCAAAAAAAAGATGTGGGCTTAAAAGGTGAATTCTGTAGTGATGGAGTGCTACTTCAGGAGGAATCCAGTTAATGAAAATGCAGTGCCAATAAGGGATTACAGACAGAGGATGTTTCAAAAATGGTGTGAAGGAGGTTTGTTTAAGATTACAGAGCAAAGATTATGTGACCAAACAAGGGCAATCCACAAAAGTAAGTAGTTCACTGATTTGAAGCTATAAGCTATAAGGAGAAGAGCTGGTGAAGTCCATGCAGAAGAACAAGCAGATGGCAGAAGCAGTGAACAAGCTAATGCACAGGAAACTGAGGAAACAGAGCAAAGTAATGGAGATAAGAGAAATATTCTAATAACTTGCACTGAACAAAGGAAATGTTGGAAAAGATCATAGAGATTACAAAGAAAATGGATTTTTCAGAAATCAGGAATTTTAAGAAGGTGGACAGAAGACGATTGAAGTCTTCAGTTGATGTAGTCAACAAAGTAATTGTGAAAGTGGAGGTGGAAAATATCACAGACATAAATGAGCTTTTGAAAGGGGTCAGCACTTATGTACCTGAAGAGATTGGAATAATTAACTGAAACAAAGGTAGGAATAAAGAACCTTGGTGGAAAAGAAGAATGCAAGATGCAGTAAAAGCACTAAGAACAGATATCAACATACTGGAAAGGCAGAAAAATAGACAGTTGAATTCCCAGACAAAATACAGAGAAATGGAAAGGAAGTACAGGATCAGGAAAAATACTGTTGTTAAATAGTGTTGTGAAAGAGCTTAAGCAATAGTTGGTAGCTAAAGAATCCAGAATCAATAAATATGAATAGCAAGTCATGCAATTTTGACAACACAGACAAAGATAATAAACAAGATGATATAATTTTAAACGCAAAAGAGAGCAAGACATTTTGGGGGGACTTCATTCATTCATTAATTTTCTGAACCGCTTAATCCTAATTAGGGTCACGGAGAGGCTTGCACCCATCTCAGCCAACTTTGGGCGAGGGCGGGGTATACCCTGGACAGCTCACCAGGCCATCACAGGGCCAACACTCACACAACCATTCGTACTCACACTCACACCTAGGGGTGATTTGGAACAGCCAATTAGCCTACTGTGCATGTTTTTGGACTGTGGGAGGAAACCAGAGTGCCCAGAGGAAACCCCCGCAAGCACAGGGAGAACATGCAAACTCCACACAGAAACACCCAAGCTGGGAATTGAGCCCTTGGGGGGACTTTGGAGTAATCCAAAAAAATTTATAATTTAAGTGCAGACTAGTTGAATGAGTTGAAGCATAAATCGAAAGGTAGGGTGAAAGATGAAGTCGTGATCACAGAAGGAATGGTAGGGATGCAGTGCCATTAAATTCTTAATTGGAAAGCCCTGGGACCTGATGGAGTCCAAGGATACTGGACAAAGGTGGCAGTCAAAAGAGGGATTTTTCAAGGTGATAGCCTTTTCGCCACATCTGTTTGTCTTGCATGGTTCCCTTGTCCATATTATTAAGAAAGACTGACCTTGGCTATGAGCGGGGACAACGAAATTTGAAAATGAATCTAGTCTTTATGGATGATTTAAAGTTGTTTGGAAAAAGTCAAGCATAGATAGACTCACTAGTCAAGACAGTCACCTATTCAGTGAGGACATAGGAATGGTGTTCGGATAAACAAATGTGGTGTTCTCAGGTTCCAAAGGGGAAAGGTCATGAGAAGTGAAGGTACTGATCTGCCCAATGGAAATACCATGAGAGTGGTAACAGGTACCTTGGAATTCTTGATACAGACAAAATAAAAGAAACTGAAATGAAATGCTTACTTAGCAAAGAGTACACGAGGAGATTGTGTTTTGATTTTGAATCGCATGGAGGAAATAAGACAACTGCATTCAACACTTGGGCAGTATCACTTCTTAGATATGGTGCGGGTATTCTCAAAAGGACAAAAGAAGATACATGCAAAAGGACCGAGATACAAGGAAAAAAGATGACCATTCATGGAGCTTTGAATAAAAGTGATGTTCATAGGATCTAACTGATGCAAAAAAATGGAGGAAGGGGCTTAATTGGTTGTCAAGATTGTATAAGGGGGAAGAAAATAGCCTTGGATGGTACATTCAAAACAGCACAGAGCCATTCTTTATTGGAGTCAAACTAGCTGGCATTATAGAAACAGAGATGTGTAGGGACAAAGAAGAGTTCAAGAAAAAAAAGTCTAAAAGAAAACTGAAGAATTGAAAGAGAAGGTGATGCATTGTCAGTTCTTCAGGGACTGAGTTGAATTCTGGCAAGATATATAAATGTGAGAATTGGGTCTGGTTGAGTAAGGGAGATTTAAAAGAAAGAACTAAAGCCCTTATATTTGCTGCTCAAGAAAAGGCATTGAGGACCAACTACGTCAAATTTCACATTGATAAAACAATCCAATCACCTTTATGTAGGGTATGTGGAAAAGCTGGAGAAACAATATTTTATGTTGTGTGTGAGTGTAGTTCACTAGCTTAATGGGAGTACAAGGGAAGGCATGACAATGTGGGCTGAATTGTACATTGGTTTTTGTGTGGGAAATATGGTTTGGAATGGGAAGGCAAGTTGTATGAGCACAAACCTCTACCTGTACTGGAAAATGAAACAGTCAAAATTCTGTGAGATTTCAGTGTTCAGTGTGATGGAGGCGTGGAGACCGGATTTGATCGTGATTCAGAAAGAAGAAAAACAATGATGGGCACAATGAAAGACCAGTTTCAAAAAAGGCTTGTGAAACTTGGATTCACAATCAAAACAGATGTTTCAGAAAACAGCACTTCTTGGAACAGCAAGAATTTTAAGAAGAGTTATGTCAGTGTAACTGGAATGAAGAAACTGACAAGACCCTTGGTCATTAGTTGTGACCCACGCCTTGTCAGAATATTTCGACATAAAATCAGTCTGAGAAAACCTTTATAATACTACTACTACTTCTATTACTAATAATAATAATAGTGTAAGTTAGAAAAAGCGCAAGTTATATTGACGTCATTTTTCCTTAGTTACTATTTTTACCTTACCCATCGCAATTAAATAGAATACTACTCTAGTTTACTTGTGTTTATTTAATATGGGGTGAAGGGGTAGTAATTGTAAATTATATGAATGTTATCTCTTTCCTCTTTTCAGAGTCCTTTAGTATGTTCACAACATATATGAGGTGGCTGTGTTAACCACTACCTATATAATTTTTTTTTTTTTATATGCCATCCCTCCCTGTCTGAGAGCTTGGCCAAGCGTATGAGCTCCCAGCTAGGTCAACATTTTGAGCAGTTTTTCATGTTTCTCAGACAATTTTAAACAAATTTTGCCATGTAGCAGGGTACATTATCCAGCTAAAAGAGACAACTGCCATTAGGAAATACTGTTGCCCTGACGGTGTGCACTTGGTCTTCAGCCATGTTTAGGTAGGTGGTATGTGCCAAAATATCCATATGAATGCCAGGAACCGAGGATCTTTTCCCACATGCATCAGTGAGCGTTGGGCTTCTGTAACCCTACATTTGGGTCAATAATTATCCTTCCTTGGACCTGGCATTTTGAAAATGCTGACCCAGTCATCTAGCCATCACAATTTGTTTTTTTTTTTCAAAGCTGCTCAGATGCTTGTCCATTTATCTTGCTTCCAACATATCAACATTGGCTGTTCCTTTGCCACTTAATATATTGCACCCTTTTGATAGGTGCCACTGTAATAACAATGCAATGTTTTTCCACTTCATTCAGTCACTTCACATGATTTTAATGTTAGCGCTAAACAGTATAGTGTATACAGCAACTATAAAAAGGAATCACCCCTTCAAAATATTCACATTTTGTTGCTTTGAAGACTGAAATAAGGACGCACACAAAATATTTTTATAGCTATATTTTCTTAATGAAGCTTATGACAGCCACTGAACACAAATAAAACTGATCAGGGACATGATGTGGAAGTGTCTGATTTCTTACAGTAAATATGAATATGGAAGTAACAGCTAATGTACCTGCTGCCCATAAAAATCAGTGTGCTTGGCCCTCAATAACACGTGGGTATTTTACTTCGAATACATTTGTGGTGATTGCGTCACTATCGTGTGTATGTTTTCTTGTGTGAGTCTCTTTTTATTTTTTTCCCAGAGATGGGGCGGCTCCCGGCGGCATGTGCTCCACCCACACCTGCGCACCTGCACACCTGTTCCGGATTTAAGGCAATCACCACCGGCATTTAAGCACTGCGGGAGGCTTGTCCGGCGCTAGAGTTCCTGCAGCGCACGTGGTGTCTCGGCCCGTTCGCTCTAGAACTGCTAGTGTGACTCTGTTTCAGCATTTATGACCGTTGTTTTCGTTTTCATCCAGCGCCTCCTCGAGCTCCAGCGCTGCCGCCCCATCTCTGCTACGCGGACACACTCTTTACCGGGACTACTCGTCCAGCGCTTCCGCCCCATCTCCACGGATTCCTCCCTCACCTCCCGCGTCCCTGGTTCCCTCGGCTTTCCCTCTCGTGCTCAATAAATACCTGTTAATTTTCATTTCGCCTCCACGTGTGCTTTTGGGTTCAAACTTTACATCTGGTTTAAATACATAACATTCTTTAAGCAGTAAGGGGGAGAAGGTGATTACCTTTACTGTTAAATGAGCCCGACATGCTACTTAACAGCCAACAGGAATTCACATGTGGCTTGGCATTTTCCCAATGCTTGGAGTAAAGGCAAGAGCTCACTCACTCATCAGAGCTGCTTACTCCTGTTAGGGTTGTTGGAGGCTGGAGCCTGGCTCAGCTCGCTGGGTGAAGTCGGTGTACACCCATAACAGTTTGCCAATCCATCACGGGGCCAACACACACAACCACTCACACTCATAGCAACAGCTAGGGGCAAAATGGAACGGCCAGTGAGCCTAATGTGCATGTCTAGCCCGGGACTCAAACCCAGGACCTGCTTGCTGTGAGGTGGACTTGCTAACCCCTATGCCACCATACTGCCAGTCATTCTCAATAAATTCAATTTGCACAATTAAAACATAGGAACATCTCTGTTTTGTTTTGCCTTATCTATTTATTAAAGCTGCAAACAAATCTCATTGACTCAATGACAATATGCCATGTGTTCTCTTTTTTTATTGTTCTCTCTCTCTCTCCCTCTCTCCAAGGACTCAGCAGCTCTGCCTGTTGTATCTATGTACTATTCTTTTGTACACTGGTGTCGGTGAGTCCTTCATTAGAAAGTTTTTAATGGTGATACAATAGCCAGTTTTACTTGTGTATAAGCACTATATTGATTCACATCATTGTAAAAAAAAATCCCACTAATGGATCATAAGCTTTCAATTTATATGAATGCATAATTTCTTTGAAAATTTACATAATTTCCATAGACTAGGGTTATCAAATATAAATTCATGCCACAGATAAAATTGTAATAATAATATTCTGCCTCTTTAAGCAAAGAAACTGATTTTAATATATATTGCTACATAGTATTGTTTTATACTTTCCAGTAAATGACATTTGTATCACAATCAGCCACAGAAAGAAAAAAAATAGCAAAAAGAACACAAACATCAAAGTATACTCCATCACAAAAGTACAACCCTTTACAAAGTTACTTGATTAAGCAAAAATTGTAAAATGTCATAGTGTACACACAGTGTTTTACTCCTCACCTTAGGGTTTAATCTGTTATTATAGTAATCATTTGTGGTTACCTATGTTTCCTTTTTCATAGCTTCAAATCTAAGTGACTGTGAAGGAATGGGAAAGATCTGCCATATCCACGCAGACTGCGTCAAAACACGGGACAGCTTCACTTGTGTTTGCCTGCCCGGATACGATGGTGATGGACAACAGTGTGAGGATATAAACGAATGCACTATTGCTATTCACAGCTGCAACATGCAAGCACACTGTAAGAACACACCAGGCAGCTACAACTGTGTGTGTCTGGATGGATATTCTGGAGATGGCTTTCAATGTGTGGATATTAATGAGTGTCAAGCAGGAAACGGTGGCTGTCACAGTGATGCAGTTTGCACTAACACAAATGGGGGGCGGACATGCCAGTGTAAGAGCGGTTTCATTGGAAATGGGCTTCAGTGCACTGATGATAATGAGTGCACCAGGCCAGGCATCTGCCATTGGAATGCGGCCTGCACCAACATCCCTGGTTCATTCATATGCACTTGTAATTCTGGATATAAAGGCAATGGCAACTATCTCTGCCTAGACATTGATGAGTGTTCAGAAATTCCAGGTGTGTGCTCTGTCTCCTCTGGTTTCAAGGGCTGCAAGAATTTAGCAGGAACTTACCAATGCCTTTGCAACATTGGCTACCAGAGCAATGGGAAAACCTGTAAGGACATTAATGAATGTACAGACAGTATCTGTAGTAGATTCTCAAATTGTGTGAACACACCAGGTTCCTATCAGTGCACATGTCAGCAAGGTTTTTCCGGAAATGGCATTATTTGTGTGGATGTCAATGAATGCAATGAGAAGAATATCTGTGGTCAAAACGCGGAGTGTACGAATGTGCTTGGCAGTTATAAGTGCTCATGTCGATCGGGATTCTTTGGAGAAGCCTTCCAGTGTACAGACATTGATGAGTGCAAAGTAAATAATGTATGCCCAGTTGATGCAACCTGTGTCAATACTGCAGGATCATTCTATTGTGACTGTGGTCAAGGCTATTTTTTTCATGAAACACTGTGTCAGGATCTGGACGAATGTGCTGTAGGTCACTGTAGCCCCTATGCTTCATGCACAAATTTTCCTGGCTCATTCACATGTGCATGTCTCACTGGTTTTGTTGGTGATGGTTTATCTTGTGTGGATGTGAATGAGTGTGCTATGTCCAAGAAATGCCCCTCCAATGCCCTCTGCATAAACACACCTGGAAGTTACAACTGCAGTTGCATGGTGGGATATACAGGTGATGCCTTGACACTGTGTTCAGACATAGATGAGTGCCAAATGAACAATGGTGGATGCAGTGCTAAGGCAACATGTGTTAACAAAATGGGGTCCTTCTCCTGCTTCTGTCCCTCAGGATTTAACCTAATCAACAGCACCATATGCCAGGACATAGATGAATGCCATGAACTGGAAAAGCCTTGTGAGGCCAATGAGAAATGCTCCAATAAAGAAGGTTCCTATGAGTGTTCCTGCCTAATGGGATTTACTCGTCCCAGGAAGAACACAGGATGCACTGACATTGATGAGTGTCTGCTACATCAGCCATGCCATTCCAGTGCTTCCTGTGTCAACTCAGTTGGTTCTTTTATGTGTACCTGTAAAAATGGCTTCAGTGGAAATGGTACTTATTGTGAGGATGTGAATGAATGTGCAACAGAGGGTGCATGTCACCCACACGCTATGTGTAATAATGTCCTGGGTGACTTCTCCTGCCAGTGCCAAAAAGGCTTTGAAGGAAATGGCTTCATCTGCTTGGACTTGGATGAATGTGTGCAGTCAAACACTACCTGTCCTGCTACCTCAGTGTGTATTAATTCTCCAGGAACATATGTGTGTTCTTGTATGAATGGTACAGTGGTATATAATAACACCTGTGCCCCACCTAGCACAGGGTGTAGCCCCCCTTGCCATCCATTTGGGCTCTGCCACCCTTCACCTTTGGGTTATCAGTGTGTTTGTGATGTCGGATTCCAAGGGAATGGAATCATCTGTTCAGACATTGATGAGTGTCAGCAGAATGTGTGTCTCAGGAATGAGACTGAGTGTGTAAACAGTCCAGGATTGTTCTCCTGCATCTGCAAAAGTGGCTATTCCCAACATGGAACAGAATGCATGGGTAAATACAAATATTTACCAGGAAATATTGTATATTTGTCACAAACCTGAATTCAACGATGCCAATCAGCTGTTTTTTTTCTTCTGCATTTATACTATATTATGTAGCTTGATTCGATTTCAGAATAATTTCTTATTAATTATATATGGCTTAAATATTTGTAGACATAGTGAAAAAGCTACTGTTACCCCCCCCCCCTTTTAATTTAATTTTTCTTCTTTAAAGATGTGGATGAGTGCAGTTCTGGAAAGGCTGGGTGTAGTAAATTTGCAGAGTGTGTCAACACTGTTGGGAGTTACCTATGCTTCTGTCTCAGTGGCTTTACTGGAAATGGAAAAAGCTGCTCTGGTAAGCCAAATTTCTCTATCTTTTTGTTCTACTTTTGTGTGGCCTCTCCTATTTTTAGCCTCTTAGGGCTGTTTCCCTGACCCTGTCCATTTTGGATGACTTCTAGACATTGATGAGTGCCAGTCGCAGAATGGAGGGTGCCATCCCATTGCCAGCTGCACTAACATTCCTGGTTCCTACAAGTGCACTTGCCCGCCAGGTATACCTGGTTCAGGGTTTGATTGCGTGGATGTGAACGAGTGTTTGGAGAATTCATCCATGCAACACAACTGCAGTCATCTTGCTTTGTGCAACAACACATTGGGATCTTATGTCTGCTACTGTCTGGAGGGGTACCAGGGTGATGGCTTTACCTGTGCAGATGTTGATGAGTGTCTGCTGCCTTCACAGTGTGGCAGCAACATGATTTGCCAAAACACACCTGGAGCATACACTTGCACTTGCATAATTGGTATGGTGTATGATTTTGGCACATGTGTGAGTGAAAGAGATTGTGTAAACAGCACCAGTGGCTGCAGTATGCATGCTGGTTGCAATGCAATAGGCGGATCATACTATTGCAGCTGCATGCAAGGCTTTTATGGAAATGGAACAGAGTGCAAGGATGTGGATGAATGCAGCTTGACAGAAAAGCAAACATGCCCACAATTTTCTTACTGCTTCAACACAGAAGGTTCATTCTACTGTAAGTGCTGGAAAGGTTATCAGAACAATGGGACATACTGCGAAGATATAAATGAGTGTGAGATGGGTAATTTTAGCTGTCCTAACAATAGCAGATGTATCAACAAGGAAGGGGGGTACTACTGTCCATGTAGTGTTGGATTTTTTGCAAAGAACTCCCTGTGTTTGGACATTGATGAGTGTGCCGAAAACCCAACACTGTGTCCTAATTCATCTGAGTGCAAAAACACAGTTGGATCCTATTTTTGTGAGTGTTGGAATGGGTACTCAGGAAATGGAACACACTGTAGAGATATGAATGAATGTCTGGATAACTCTACATGCCCAGAACACAGTGTTTGTGTCAACATACCCGGTGGATTTTTCTGCCAGTGTGAGGTTGGGTTTTCAAGTAATAGTTTAAATGCTACCCACTGTATGGATATTGATGAGTGTTCAGAGAATGATCTACTGTGCACTAATGGGACCTGTACTAACAGCGCTGGCTCATTCTACTGTGTGTGTAATAAAGGATTTTGGAGCAACGTGACAGAGTGTCTTGATATAGATGAGTGCTTTGCATCCCAGAATAGTTCAATATGCCAAGCTCACTCCAGCTGTGTGAATGTTCCAGGCTCATATGAATGTAAGTGCCATATGGGCTTTTTGCTGAATGGTACGATGTGTCAAGACATTGATGAATGCAGGAAAATTCCAACAGTTTGCACTGAAAATTCTCTGTGTATAAACACTGAAGGCTCCTTTTTATGCCCATGCTTGTCTGGATACAAAGCTCAGGAAGCAAATTGTACCGACATTGATGAGTGTATGCTCACTAACTCCTGCCGTCCAGACCAAGTTTGCACCAACTTGCATGGGTCATACCACTGCTCTTGTGTCATGGGATACCAGGAGGAGAATGGAAAATGCACAGACATAGATGAATGCCAGAATTCCACAGCAGCTTGTCACACTCTTGCAAGGTGCTGGAACAATGTAGGGTCTTTCTCCTGCCACTGCCCCTTGGGTTATACTGGGAATGGGACACAATGCATGGACATCGATGAATGTTCTTTAACCACCACTCCTTGCCACACACAAGGCAGATGCATCAATACACCAGGATCTTACATTTGTGTCTGCTCTTCAGGTCTGCTAGCTCTTGGACCAGTGTGCGTAGACCTAAATGAGTGTTTGCAAAATCAAGGCGGGTGCCATCCTGCTGCTATATGCCAGAACTCAATAGCTGGTTTTCAATGCCAATGTGCTAATGGCTGGGATATGACAGATCAGAAGGGAAGTGGATTATATGGATGCACTGACAAAAATGAGTGTCTCTCAGCTATTGCTTGCTTAGGCAACACATCATGCACAAATTTGATTGGATCTTTTACTTGTACCTGCCCTGGTGATAATTCCAACTGTCAACAGTCAACACAAATGGGTTAGACATTACAACATGGCACATCACAAATTTGCTTGTTTTTAAAAGTTAGTTAGTTAGTTTCTTTCTTTCTTTCTTTTTCTCTTTCTTTCTTTCTTTCTTTCTGACACATTGGTGGCTTGGTTATCAAATATTGCCATGATCTGTAGCATTAATTCCAGCTCCAATTTGCTTCATTTTAAAAATAAATCTGTCAACTTTTTTTTCTTGTACTTGACAAGTTTACAGTAAACCGTATAACAGCATTGTATTTTTCCTCAAATGACATGTATGTTAGCAAAATACATGTGGGTAGGAAAGCACTCGAAGTAATTTTTTATCTCTCTATGTATATATCTCCCAAGAGAACATACTGTACCCTTTTGGATTGGAGGTTGGTGATGTGAGGTTACCAATATCAACAGCAGATGAAAACTCTCCATACATTATTCCTCCTGTAGGGTTTTTATTCTTGGGCAAGGTCTATGAAAGATTGTTTGTAAGTATGCAGGTTTGAAGGTCTGACTATTGAATAATATCTGATTAATTAAAATAAATGTTTGTAAGTTTTAGTTTCTAATATTTTTTAAGTGAAATGCTCAGACAGGCTTACTTAGTTTTCAGATAATGGCCTTGTTCAGTTCCAAACAACTGACACAAACGAGAAGCTTCTACTTCCTATTCCATTTCCCAAAGGATTTAATGGTAATGAAAGCATGGCCTTGTTAGGTGTGTTCTGGGATGATGCTGATCTCACATTAGGAGATGGAAAACTATTTTACAAGGTGAGCAATGTCTTTTTCATTATTATATTTGTTTTATAAACATGTTATTAAATTCCATAGTTGTATATTTTATCTGAACTGTGGAAGGGCAGAACAGCTACATTAAGTCATAATTGGAGCTAATTTATAGCTACTTACATATCATGCTGACTTTATCTTCCCTCACCTAATCAGTGCTGTCCCTTCTCTCATAGGAATATCATCAATTGAACATATCAGATGTTTACTCTCAAATAGTTTTTAACCGCACACGTTTAGATGTGACTCAGTTTGAGGTAAAAAGGGGGAGACCTGCATTTACTCCCACATGGATTCTGAAAATCACATGGGACCATGTCCTGCCCATCTCCTACCAGAAAATCAACCTGTCTGAGGTAAACTGGCAAGAGACTATGCTTAGAATGTATAGTACATTAGAACTCTGTATCACTAAGTTATCAATTTTCAGCAATTTGTATGTGGTGAAAACTTTGGCCTTATACTGAAATAGAATATTTTAATGTGGATAATGTGATCCTACATTGTGAAGATGTAGCTTGAGAAACATATCTTACAAACATTAATTTCACTGTTACTCCATAGACAAACACATACCAAGCTATTCTGACCACGGATGGAATTCGCTCATTTGCCTTACTCCGCTATGGTGACATGAACTGGGGTCCAGGACAGAGGATTTTTCACAATGCTCTGATAGGCTACACTGATGGCATCAGCACCTTCCACAATGAGATTCCCAATCCACCTAGCAATCTGTTTGGCGCAGGTGGTCGTTATCGACCCCAAACCATTGTGGGCAACACAGGCCAGTTGGGGCTGCTTGTGTATGACTTGACTGAAATCAGAACGGTCAGCTCAGATCCTCAGAAGCAGTGTCAGGTATGGGCTATAAAGGAGCCAAAGCCAGAAGAGTGGGCACTAGGGCTGGCACCATGTCCTTGTACTCATATTCAAGCATTGGATGATCCAGCATTTGTTCCAGAGACCCTGCCAGTAGAGCCTACCAGCATTTATGTGCAGAAGCTGTGGGGTCTCCGCTGGGGAGGAACTACAGGTCAAATATTCAAGTCAATACTCCTCAACAAGCAGAATGCAGGGAAGAGGTGTGTGTATGACCCCCAAGGTCCACTGCTGGCTGGATACAGTGAACGCTATTTTACCCATGACAAGATACAAGAGCACATTGGTAAAGCAGTTTTTTATTATATATAATTTATTATATATAAAAAAAAAAATGGGAATGAAGAAACCAATATACGCCACTGATAATTTCAGTAACTGTAGAAGTAAATATACTGAAATATTCAATATATTTCAAGTATATAGAATGTCTGTATCCGTTAATGGTAGTATGGTTTTCTCTTTTTGTCCTCAGATAAAGATCTCATGCCCTTTCAGTGGTGCTGTGTCCAGTCTTCCTTTTGCCATCTTTATCTGGCTAAGAGACCACTAGACAGGTGTCAGGGCTATGGCTGGACACGTTTAGACCCAAGCATTCCCGAAAGCACAGGAGCTCCTGGCCTTGGTGAGATGGACTGTAACACTAAAACACACATTTAACGTTAAGCTTTTCTCAATTCTCTAACATTAAATAGCACAGATGTTGTTTTTTTTCTTCTCTCATATACAGTACAGCCACAGTTTGATGAG
This sequence comes from Neosilurus hyrtlii, assembly GCA_028564935.1. Taxonomy (NCBI): domain Eukaryota; kingdom Metazoa; phylum Chordata; class Actinopteri; order Siluriformes; family Plotosidae; genus Neosilurus; species Neosilurus hyrtlii. The sequence goes on from JAOUQZ010000039.1 coordinate 9,141,434, forward strand.
AGTCATATGTTGTCTTTCCAAAACAAATATAAAAATTGCTTTACAGCTGACAAGGCCTGCTAGAAATATTTAGTGGTGGCTTGAACAATACAAGATGAAAAGAAACTAAAAAATGTGCATATTTCTGGTCTTCTTTATGACTATTGGAATATCGTTCAAGGTGGCTACACCTTTAAGGCCAAGTGTATGTGTTATCCTGATAAACAATAACTAGTTTTACATGTCTGATCACTACATAATACACATACATGTGTGTACTATTTTAAGATACTACATTTAAATAATTCTAAAATAATAATGGAAATCTTTATATCTGCCCTGAAAATTATGCATGATGTTACATTGACAATTGACGTACGATTATGACTTTTGATGTACCCATTAACTCTTTGATTCCATGCAGGTCTGGCATACGGAAGCCTCCACTTTGTAACATTTGATGGAACTAACTACACCTTCAAGGCCATAGGAGTGTTTGTGATTGTGCGTTTGTCCTCCAGTAAAGGCTCCAATGTCTTCACTCTGCAAGGGGAGACAGCAATGCTAGAGACTAACAGGCAGCCCAGACAAGTTCCAGCTCTAGTGCGCTTAGCTGCATACCACCAGGCCTTTGGCAAGGTTTAAATCATATTTTTAATGGTGTGATCAGATGTGATCAGAAACTGTATTTTAGCCTTCTGATGAGGGGGACCTAAAAAACAAACAAACAAAAAAAAAACCAAAACCATGGGTTTGCACAGTGCCTCGATGATTTAAATATTCAGCTGTGTCATCTGTCCATTCATATACCCACATTTGCATGCTTCTATGCTGCTACGCAAAGCTTTTGAATTTGTTTTGCTGCAGGTAGAATGGAGAAGCTCTGTGTCTGAAGAGAAGCTCATTGTTCTAATCAATGATGTGACATATCCTGTCTTTGCAGGTTTGTACAATATTACACAGCTGGCTTTAAAATATGTTTTCAGTTCTAGTGATTACTTACACATTTAAACTGTAGCATTGGGACCCTAAACAAAAATCAGAGGGACTAGTAACATCTGTATAAGAATTCATTTATTTATTCATCTTAAATAAGTGTTTCAAGCAAGGAATACACCTTGAATAGGATGCCAGTTCATTATTGGGCACACACACACACACACATACACAGACACACTGAGAGAATACTGTAGAACCTAGAGGAACCAGATACATTGAGAACATGGGAAATTTCACTGAAACTATACCCTGAGCTCAACTGAACAGGGGACCATGGAGCTCTCAGGTACCAAGAATACTTAGTATACAACCATGTCATACCTTAGTAACTCTAGACCCACGTTGGTTCAATAATTTAATTTTAGTCTTTATGAAAAAATTGCTAGACCTATATAGATATGCTAATGAGTTTTACTAGTACTGTGCAGTTTCCAAATCTGTCTGTGATTATGAACATTGTTTAACTCTAGTGCCTCCTGCTGTTCTAACAGGAGTGGTTCATTTTGTACAACAAGGCTTTGCATTACGCTGTCTGTCAGAGCTGCGCTGTGTGACTGTCTATGAAGGAGGACTCAATGTGGCTGTGTGGATGGGAGAAGCCAGGAGACTCTCTACTCTGGTGGAGGTCCCACAGAGCTTTTATAATCGCACATTAGGCCTCCTGGGTCTCTGGAGCTCCAACACCTCCGATGACTTCCTCCTCTCCAATGGACACTTGCTGTCTTTGCCTGGCAACAACCCCCCGTCTGAGAACAGACTTCTGTACTTTGGCGAGTCATGTGTGTGGATCTTATTAAGCAATTATAACTGCATATAGGAAACAATTTATATTTTTTAAGTCAGATAGGCTTACCTCTATTAAGACCTCTTAAGTCCACAGGTAATTTATGCTGAATAAATTTTCAAAATCAGCTGCTAACCTTCTATTAATATGAAGTAAAAACATCACATTTTACAGTATATTTAACAATTATTGTCCAAAGAAAAAGTGAATGAAAACCTATTCAATCCAGCAACATGGACAGCCTGAGGCAAATAATTGTTATATACTACACTGGAAAAGAAGAAATGAACTATATCAAGATTTTTATAGTTTTTTACTATAAAAATTTTACATACTTTAACTATTGCTGAGGCAAGATAACTCTGCATGCTCAATGAGCAGAGCATAAGCACTCTGTAACACTCATTTGTCTATTCAAGTATTATTGACTTGGGATAATGTCTATTATCCCCAGATAATGGACCAATAAGATTTTCATGAAGTATGTACTAATACATTTTACTGGCTATAATCAACCACACATAATGTATCTCTCAATTGTACACACATTTTACATTAGAAAGATCTACAAACATCTATAAATAAAAATTGTACTGTTAATAGTTGAGATGATAATATAAGGTATAAAATAATTCTCCACTTTGCAATACACCAGACATGCCAGAGATCTCAAATGAGATAAAAGTACTTCCCTATCTGGTGATATTGTTCCAATGTCCTTCTGTCCCACAGGGGCCGTCCCTCTTCCAGAAAGTCTCCTATACTCTTCTCCTTCCCTAACACCCTTTCAACCTGTGAGCACAGAGGAACTGATGACATCAGTTAGTCCGGACACATTGGCTACACTTCAGGAGACATGCCAGGGCAGCATGCAATGCGTGCATGACATCATAGCCACAAAGAATACTGAGCTGGGCCTACAGAGCCTGCAGGATCAAAAGCAAATCTACAAGCTCGCTCTTGCCTTTGGTGAGATATAATTACTCTAATCAAACAAATGTGGCCATATTATTCTGAACCAACCCGAAAGTACCTAAGTTTTCATCTTAAATTTGATTGATTGCATTTGTGAAATGTGAAGGAATTGTTTGAGTTGTGTAGCTACTATATTATGTTTTAACAGTGATGGGCCATGAATTTCACAACTAGGCCTTCACTTGTCTGCTACCGTAATTATCCCACCTCTTTATACCATCATGAGGTCACAGCTTTAGAAACCATCAACAATATACAAAAACGCAATATAACAGGACTTTGCGTTACAGACCTGCAGGTCATGTAGCCAGAATAAATGACATTAATAAAGCAATGGTATACCTAATTACAGTTCAGTAGGTCTCCAAACACTGCAGCCACAGCTATGTCACACACATCATCTCCAGCAAAAGCATCAATATTAACTGATAAAATGACAAAGACATAAACAATAAAATATAAATAAAATGCATTTTATTGATCAAAACTTCTGGTTATTTCTAGACAAAATCTGTCCCCCTTTCTTTCCTCAAGAGAGTTCCATGACACTATTGTTGATGTTATGTGTGTGTTTCAGCTCCTACAATAAGTCATTTCATGTTCTAGCCTGCGTTGGTCACTGTAGGTTTGGTTTGCTCACTTTGGCCAGTCTGCATTCTGAGCATCTGAGCATGAAAATACAGATGTTACCATAGGTCTGCTAGATGGCCATCACTCTTGACACCTCGGAAGCAGTTCAGAAACACTAGTATTAAATATCCCCAAAAAAATGCAATGTCTTTTCCTTTGCAACTTAAGTCGAGCATAACCCAAAGGCACTATAAGTGCAACTGCGCATCAACTGAAGTTACAGATCATGAGAAGATTTTTAAATATATTTCTCATATTTAAAATTTTTTTAACGTATTGTTTTCAAATTCTAAATGTTCTGTCACTAAAAGCTTGTCACTGTGAAAAAGAAAATTTAATTGATGCAATGGAGATTGATATTGGTTCAACTGGATAATAATTAGGGAATGAAAATTAATTGGTTTGTGGCAGCTATGTTATTTAAAGTCATGTCTTTTCCTAAAAAAAAGTTAATGAAAATGAGTTTTTGTCACTGAGTACAAGAAATTTCAGAAGGATTGATCCAATGGTGAATGATATTGGCACACTTGCATATTAATATCACCCCGTCGATCAGGCTGTACTTTGAACCTAGCAGCTTCACCTTTACAATTTAGGTTTGAAATAAATTTAAGATGACATCTTTTAAATTTCATGCAAATCGGCCCAGCACTTAAGTAGAAGATGTAATTTTGCTAAAAAATTGTGGACTTGAAATTTCCAAAAGGCAAAGACTGGAACCCATATACAAGGATTCATAAATTTTTGCCAAACAATTCAAGGGGTGGAGCTTTTGAAAATAGTGATTTCAATCAGTGATAGCTGCCATGTCAAGATGCTAGTTACTTTCAAATGCGGATATTGGGAAACTGGTTCTGTAACTGTAATTGCTATTTTCTGAAATTTCCTGTTTAGTGACATACAATGTGATGTAACTCAGTCAATTTTCATGCTATAATCATGTATTATATACATCTCATTTTGAAACATATTACATTCTTTATCCAAATATATGAATATCTCAGTATGTCAAATTTCCTTCTTAATCCATATGCTGGAATTTACAAAATGTAAAGCACAAGCTCTATAGCTGAGATATTTAGGTTTTTAATATCGCAGTGGCTTGTGTAAAATTTTCAGTATAAACCCCAACAACCATTCACACGTACACTCACACCTAGTACCTGGAGGAAACGCATGTAAGCATGGATAGAACATGCAAACTCCACTCAGAAACAATTAAGTCTGGAACTCAAAACCAGGACTTTGCTGTGAGGCGGATGTGCTAACCAATGTGCCACCATGCCACTTGCACACAGGACAACAGTATTCACATAATTGTGACTTCTGACTGCATGAAGTTGCACCAGAAAATTTTTTTCATACCCACAGGAATCAATAGTTATGCAATCAAAACTTTTTAAAAGCAGTTTTTTAAATTTAGCAAA
>JAOUQZ010000039.1:9150808-9165049 GCA_028564935.1 Neosilurus hyrtlii
TTTGTGATTTTTTATTTATTTATTTAATATATATTATAATAATTATTTATAAGATGTTGGTTTGTAATACCAGTTGAACTATATAATGTGGAAAAGCCCAAAGGGATGTGTACATGTGCAAGCCACTGTAAATATTAGTTGCCTATTTTTATAACACGTAAAATATTAATGAATGACTGAAAACAAAATATATTGGTAACAATTACAGCTGAAATTAATTAATGGTACATCCACAAGCAATACATAAATACTTTGTAAAACAATGATTTTGCATTTATGATAGGATAATGTCAAAATTTGTAAAGTGATATTAGACGTCTTATGTAGTATATTGATTTAGCTTATACTAAATGGGAAAGGTTCACTGTCTCAGGAAAATTCACAATTATTAATAATGTGCCCATTGCAAGGTGGTCTCTGAGATGGAACTTTGAGGAATATACAGAAATGGTGCGATCTGATTTGTTTGCTATCACTAGGTAGTCTGGCATTTGCACCCGAGCCTATTGCCAGAACTTATTCCAGGTTCTGTAGCATGAAGGAACAATGAGTTCAACTCCCACTGGATGGGATGCTAATTCAGGTGGGATGCTAATTCAGGCTTGCCTATGGTAAGCATGGTGGAGAGCTAACAGGGATTTGAACCATGAACTCTCGATCTTGAGCCAAACACCCTAACCACACCTTACCACCGGCCCCGTCTCCATCTCTAGCTACTTAAGAATTATGTGTCAAAGCAAGGTGACTGTTGCTGAGTAGTTCGTGAGACTGTTTGTGAGGGGACTGTTCAGTTCATTGACATCCACTGAGCTTGAGGTGCATAATTGTTGTAGTATATACCACACAGGAACACCAGCACAAAAAAACATACTGAATTGAGATATTGTTTATTTTTATTTAACCATGTGCAGAGCCTAAGTGATGTGTAACTCTCTTAAAACACTTTTCAAAGTTGCTGTAGTATTATGTGGAAGCATAATGAAAGGCAAACTAAAACAATATTTTATATCTACATATTTTAACAGAGACTAGTCAGGAGAGCTGACCTTAATAAGGTAATGATTTAAGTAAATAAGAGCCACAGAGTGTTTTAAGCATACTTTTTCAGAGCTAGTACATAATAAACAGACACATGAGAAAAGGTGTTTGCATAAGATAAAATAATATTTTTTAAAAATCTTGTTTTAGTTTGCTTTACTGATGTTCCTGTGTAGTCCATACTGATTCGCCTCAGGCTCAGTGGTTATCACTGAATAGTGTCCTTGGCATTCCATTTGTCACTTACAGTATGCTGTCCAAGTAAAGGAACGCCAGCTAAATTAAATCATGCATATAAACAGTAATCTACTTAAATTAAGGGAAGGGAATTATTTTAAATCTTATTTTAAGCACAACCATGTTTTTTCTTGTCTCACTATGATTATGTGAAACAGGTAACACACCACCCATTTTGAAAGAACCAACAGTGATCCACTGTAAGGTGAACATTTCAGTAAAGGTGCAGTTTGTAGCACAGGATGCTAACAGAGACTCCATCAGATTCTCCCTGCTCTATCCACGACCACCTTTGGCTACAATTGGAAGAGGTATAATTCTCCTAAATTCACTAATATTTAATTAAGTTTTATCAGCTGCTCATTGTACATTTGATTGAATTGAGAGGTGAGAGACATTTCTCCATTATTATCTCAGAATCCTAGGATATGATTTCCAGTAAATAATTTTGACATATTATACAGTGGGGGAAATAATTATTTGATCCCCTGCTAATTTTGTAAATTTTAAATTACAAAGAAATGAACAGTCTATAATTGTATGGTAGGTTTATTTTAACAGAGGAAGTCAGATATCAACAATAAAATTCAGAAAAACCCCCACTATTTTTCAAGGCTGTCACTTGGCAACTATAGGCTTGTGCTCCCTCCACAGATTTTCTATAGGCTAGGCCACACTATGTCCTCGCTGAGTTTCATTTAAGCCACTACTTTGTTAAATTGGCTGTATGTTTTGGATCACTGTCATGCTGGAAGACCCATCTACCACCCATCATCAGTTTTCTGCTCAAGGGACAGAGGTTCTTGTGGCCCCCTAGTGAAGAAAGAGCCCCAAAGCATAATGTTTTAAACTCCATGCTTGATGGTGGAGATGGTGGTCTTGGGGTTATAATGAGCATTTCTCTCCTTTCAAACACAAAAGTCGAATTGAGGCCAAAAAGTTACATTTTGGGCTCATCTGTGCACATTAAGTTCTCCCAAGTTTTCTCTGAATCATTAAGATATTCATTGGCAAACTTAAGATGGACCTGTATATATGCCTTCTTCAGCGGGAGGACCCTATGGGCGCTGCAGGATTTCAATCCATTATGTTGAGTTTAATCCATTATGAGTGTGTTACAAATTTTATTTGGTGACTGTGGTCCCAACTGCCTTGAGATTAATTATGAGCTTTTGTGTAGTTCTGAACTGGTCCCTCACCCTTTATACACTCATCCTTACCCCACAAGGCGATATCTTGCATGGAGCTCCTGACCGAGGGTGACATTCTGTGGACAGGTGTCTTTTATACACATAACAAGTTAGGATTAGGAATACTTTCTTAAAGTGGTAGGACTAATCTGTGTGCTTCACAGATTATCTCTGGGCACATAACCAGTCTGGCAAGCCAGAATTCTTGCTGATTTCTCTTTGAACTCAAAAAATGACAAAATAAACAGTTAGATAAAATGGTAGGAGATCAAATACTTATTACACTCAATCAAACAGAAAAAAATGTATAACCTTTATATATTATATATTTTGTTATTATTTTTTTTTTAATAAACCTACCATAAAAATGATAGACCATTCAGCAAACTTACAAAATCAGCATGAGATCAAATAATAATTTTATTAAATTATTATTATTAATAGTATATAGATACTGTACATTTTCAGTATTGAAACAAAGGCAGGGAGTTATTGGATATGTATAACATATAATACTTTTTACCTTTTGTTCTAAAAGAGTGCTGATGATTTTTATGTGACTTGTAACATGGTTATCAGTATAACAGTGTGCTTATTCCTCTGGCAGATGATGGAGTTTTGGTTTGGACTCCATTAAATATTCAGCCTGTGCTGCTCACTGTGCAGGTGAGCGACCATATGTCCAGCTCACTGCTCATCCCCATTCTGAAGCTCTGCAGCTGTCTAAATGGAGGAACCTGCCAGTACCAGAGTGTGGCAGAGAGCCACTTGCAGGGAAAATTCCAGGTAACTACACCAAGGAGATGAAGCTATTAAATAAAAGTTGTCTTCATTTTTGAGTGATTTCATCTCAGCATACTGTTTCAAATACAGATATTATCATAGGATTATATAAAGCCAAATAATTAAAAAACTTACAGTTTGTTTTTCTATGATATTTTATGGGGAGGTTTTTCCCTCCATGCACATGCTTTGGTTCATCGTGTTCTTAAATCCCATAATCCCAGGTTGTAGGGTGTCTATGCCCACCAGGTTTTGGTGGAAGATACTGTGGAAATAGAATTGATGTGTGTAGAGGAAAGCCTTGTTTCCCTGGAGTGGACTGCTTCGGTCAGAAAGACGGGGACACTTTTAGCTGTGGAGAATGTCCTACCCCGACTGTCTCTAATTACAAACAAGGCTACAAATGTTTTGAGAATGGTAAGCATCATTCACTAGATGATTTTTAAAAATTTATTAAGATGTACAATATTGCAATAAAATTAGGTACTGTCTTAAACCAGTGAATCTTGCAAAGTTTTGCTGACACTTAAATGAACTGCCAAAAGTTCCCAAATCACCAATCACCAATCAATATTTAAGCAAATATTTTTAATAAATTATTTAATGTTGCTGAAGAGGCCTCCATTATTATGCTCATAAAAGGCCTTCTCTCTCACCTTCCTCCAGTGTAGGTTTTAAATAGTTTTTTACTGGCTCTTAAAAAAACACTTTACAAATTATCTTTTTATTGTCATGTTTCTTCCTGGTACCAACAGATTTCTGTCTTCCTCCTTTTCGTTTTCCTTGTCATGAGATGGCAGACTGCTACAGTACTGGCTATAACTACACATGCCACTGTAAGCCTGGGTTTTCTGGTGATGGACATGAATGTTCAGGTATACAGCAAAATTACCTTTTGCAATGTTCTAAACATTTATAAGACATGCCTGTTGTCACATGATCCCTGCCACACACAGATATAGATGAGTGTCAGAACCCTGAAACCTGCCCTAATGCTAAGTTTGAGTGTGTGAACACACCTGGTTCGGTGTACTGCTCTTGCCGCTATCAGAGCTTCCTGGAGGCCAATGGCTGTGGTGACTAACTTTGCTTTATTGGATCAACTGCTTGATTACCTTAATAAATAAAAAATATTTTGGTACTCGTATTACTGATTTTTAAGTTTGATATTTTGCATTTTAGGTGATTCTCCAAATCCTACAGGTAAGGCTTGGTTTCTCATCTTTTTCCACTAGTGCCCTCCTAAGTGTAAAAAAAAGTGAGTGCATTATGATTTATTATTAACATTTATTAGTGGTTAGCAAAGTAAAATCACGCATAAAAACAACACAGTACATAAAACCACCTACAGAAGCCATTTTAAAAAAGGAGGGTTTTCAGGGCACGTTTAAAAGTGTCCATGGTCTGCGATGCCTTCAGGTGGTCTGGGAGGGCCTACCATAGGGAGGAAGCGACCAAGCAGAAATCCTGAACCCCCATTGTGTGGAGTTTAGTCCTTGGTGTCTTAATGATGTAGGTGGTGGAGAAACGGAGGGAGAGAGATGATGTCTGGGGAGTAAGGAGAATGTGTTGGAGCTTTTCAGCACTTTTGTTAGGGATCCCTTATGACGAGTACATTGCAGTAGTCCAACCTGGAAAAGACAAAGGCATGGGACCAGCTTTTCTGAATCTGCCAGGGTGAGTGACAGACAGAGTTTGCCGATGTTCTTGAGGTGATAGAAAGAGGTTTTACACAGTTGTTAGATGTGGGCATCATATGTGAGGTGGAGGTCTATTTTTACACCGAGGTCATAATTGAAGAAAGTAATACTGGTGATGGTGGAAGTGTGGACTTGGTGTGGAGGGCTGACCAGGATGGCCTCAGACTTGGAGCTGTTTAGCTGAAGAAAGTTAAGCTTCATCCATGCCTTCTCTAGGCAGCTAAAGTTGTGTGTCGTCTGCATAACAATGGATTGCTAGTCCATGTCTGCTGACATGACCAATGGGGAACAAGTAGAGGGTAAAAAGAGTTTTTTTTAGCACCGACCCTTGGGGAACCATGCAGGTGACAATGTGACCTTTCTTCACAAAGTGTGCAGCCTTTCTGTGTGTTGCTTTCAGTTTATAGTTATGACTTCAAACCAACATGCATGCCTTGGGTAACAATAATTCTAGTGTTTTACTACTCTCAACACTTTTGACTGTGTCATTAGATAGGCCTTATGGAATACCTGAACAGCAGTTGTACATGCATGCATGCATTTTCCAAACGGCTTAATCCTAATTATGGTCGTGGGGAGGCTGTTCACTGCTGCCTTTTTTTTCAGGGTGGAATATTTTTAATGTCTCTGTTACCTGGAACACTAAAAAGTCTGTACAGCAACAAATGAAACAGGTGAGAGCAGACCTGACGGTTGCACAACATCTTGAATTGTAATTATCCCTGAATCATTTGTATGCTTTAGGGCTCATGTTTGCTCTGGGCAGAAGGTCAGATTGAGGTCTTTTTCTTTCACTGTGTTTAAATCATATTTTAACAGTACAACTGATTTCAATTTAATTTAGATTCATATTAAGGCAACAGCATCTGGAATAAAACTAACAATTAAATTAACAAAATTAAAAACTTCCATAATTTTTCTGCAGATGGAGCAAATCCTTTCTATGGGTTTCCAGAATAAATTTTACAGCTCCAGAATATTGTTGCCTAACTCAGGATCAGAGGAAGGCAATGAGCATAGAATCAATGTATCCAGTGACACTCCTCATTGGTACATCATGGACTACCTGAGCCGAGTTGGTGACTACTATGGCATCACATCAGCCTATGTAGGAGGTAATAATCAAAGTAAACAAAAAGTGTAAATGATTAGGAAGATGATTTGCATGCTAGTTTTATTACTCTAGACCTTGTTAAATAATTAAATATGATGTATAATATATTGAAGACATTAAACATGGACGTGTTAGACATGCACTATAAAACTATCATGTTTTTCTGTTTATCTAGTATAATTGTGCTTTGCTCTTAGACCTAGATGAGTGCCACATCAATGAGACTGTGTGCATGCCTCCAGCAGTGTGTTACAACACTTATGGAAGCTACAGATGTGTGTGTAATGGCACTGATATTAGTGAGATTAAGTCCTGCATTTTAGGTAAGATCATCAGCAAAAGTATTCAATCAAGAAAATATTCCTAAGAAATATCATATGTCATGTTAAAAGCTCAAGAGTAACAGTGAACGTGTTTCATTGTTTCAGACATGGATGGTCTTAATAAGTCAAGCATAGTAGCTGCTACAATTCCGGAAGATAATAAACCCCTGATTCTTGGTTTAATCCTGGGCATTGGTATCCCACTCCTGCTGCTGCTGGCTGTTCTGGCCTGCTTCTACTGCTGTCACAAGAAATCCGTCACTAAAGAGTGAGTATGACATAGCCTCCACACAGTGCAGTTAATGTTTATTTAATTACATTAACAAATATATACAGTCCATCATAATTTTTAATATAACAGAGACTATGGTTGGAACACATTTTATAAATTTGTCCCTCATGTAATCCCCATGCAGTTGATGAGGGTGACTTTAACTGAAAGATAGTCTTTGAGGTTATAGCTTCAACAAGAACTGTTTACTTTGTCAATTATTTTGTTATTTTGGTAATATAAGAGAAAAATTATATTCTCTCTCAAAGGTTTCACTTTTCTCCCCACCAGGGTTAGCTGGAATGAACACGCATATTGCATACTTAAAACAAACGGGTGGTATGGTGGCATAGTGGTTAGCACATCTGCATCACAGCAAAAAGGTCCTTTGTTCCTTTAAAAATTATAAAATTGTGTAATGTACCAATCCGTAGTTCATATACATATACAGACACATGATGTAAAAATATCTTGAAATTACTTTGAATATGACACATATAGTGGAGGTATAAGTTTTTACCTCTCCAACCATAAATCCTCAGTATAATTTTAGCTAGAAATTCCTTAGTCGCTGTGCATCTGATGAGGAGTTAGGGCAGACTGCAGAAGCTGGCGATCTTGCCAGTTTTTATAGCTGACCTCTTGACATTTTTGCCCAAATAATTTATAATATTTTATAAACTTAAAATTTTTTGGAAACAGTTTTCTCGAACCTTTAATGCCTTACATAGTGAAATTTTCCAAATTCAATCACTCACTTACTCACTCATTTGCTGAACCACTTAATTATATTAGGGGTGCAGGAAGGCTGGATCCTATCTCAGCAGACTCTGGGGGAATGTGGGGTACACCTTGAACAGCTCGCCAGACCATCACATGGCCATCACACACACATGCACACACACAACCATTCACATTCACACCTGGAACCAATTTGAAATAGTCAATTTCTCCAAATGCAAACTCTACACAGAAACACCCGAGCCCAGGACTTGAACCCAGGACCTTCTTGCTGTGAGGCAGTTATGCTAACCACTGCACCTGCACTGCATTTGTAATACATTATCGTAAATATGAAAAGCAAATGTTCATGAAATGCCCAGCAGATGATAATATTACTCTGTTATGTACCGAGCATGATGCCTGGAGTTAAAGGCGTGCATAAAAAAATCTGTGCCTACTTTTTTTTAATTAACATTAAAGCATTAATATTCATTCATTCATTCATTTATTCATCTTCTGAACCGTTTAATCCTAATTAGGGTCAGGAGAAGGCTGGTGCCCATCTCAGCCGACTCTGGGCGAGGGCAGAGTACACTCTGGATTGCTTGCCAGGCCATTGCAGAGCATTACCGTTCAGAACCTAAATAAATACCTCTGTGATGAGCGGGTGCGAGCTTCCGAAATGTTCAGAATAAAGCAGGTCAGGCAATGAAGTTGCTTTAGTGATTTATTAAAGATAGAGATGTATTGAGCCATACAACAATGCTGAGTTACAGAGACAGAGAGAGGTTGCAGATGAAGATTGCTCCTGATGTCTAGTGGTTTGCGCAGTCTCGTCACAGCAATTTGATGTAGATTAGTTCACCCACTAGTTGGTTCAATGTAGTCTGGTCCGCCCGCAAGAGAGTGGTCTTCGCACTTATATAGTTAATACAAATCTTTTTGTGACATCATAAACATACAGCAATAATTGCATGTAGGACTTGACCTGGGGCCTCATGTACAAAGACTTGTGTGGAATTCTTACTGAAAAATGGTGTACGATTAAATCCAGAAAATGTTGTACGCATAAAAAAATCCAGATGTATGAATCTGTGTGTACGCATGAATCCAAGCACATTTCCTTTGAACATCCGAATCAACGAGGAATTGAGCGCACGTCTTGGAGTACCCGACCCCTCCCTGTCCACCCCCACATTTGAATATGCAAATCATATTTAAATATACCCTGCACCAGAGATTCCCCTTTTTGCAGGATCAGAAAACCCTTAAAATATGAGAAAGACGGGGAGGCGTGCAAGAATGTACTGTTTGGTACGCTGTCCTCCGGCATTAACAACAAACGCAGGAGGTCTGAGAGGGAGAGAGTGTGTGAGGATGTGCTGTGGGGTCAGAAAGGCGAACACACGTGGAGTTATATAGGAAGTGGTCAGACTTAAAGGTGGCCGTTAAGCGGAGGACGGCTGCCCACCGCCAAAGTCTGACCCAATCTGATGGGAAGACAGGAGAGGAGGACCTCACCCCGCTTGAGCAAAGAGTTGCTGCAGTCGGAGGTGATGCTGCTCTTTCAGGGGTGGTGGGAGTGCATGTGGGGGACTCTGATCACCCCCAAGCTCACAGCCCTGTAACATAGAGGTTCATGCGGAAATATGTGCATGCTCTTTGGTTTGGCAAATTTAAACATGCCAGTACAAGGAAGAGGATATCCAAGACTTTGACTCATGTCAAGTGCGATTTATTTATTTTTCAAAACAGACAATGAGATGGAGGACACCAAGTGTCACTCTGGCCTTGTTTCAATCCTCCTGGTAGCAGACCTTTTTCAGTTAAAGCCTCTTGTATGGTTTTTTAATGACATCTTGCCTTGTTGACCTCTATACGTCAATTCCAAGGGTTTTAGCAATATTCTACTCGTCCTTGTTCAAATGATCCAGAACTTCTTGGGAAGGATTTGCTAGAAAGTCATTGTGATATATACCATACCATACATACATTATATATATATAGTGAGTCGCCTCATGATGCAGCCACTTAGATGGCCCCCTCCGCTCCACCCCACGTGACATACATACCTCTCAAGTCCCTATATGTATGTGTGTGATTAAGGGAGTGGGGAAGAAGAGGGAGTCGGGGATGTCAGTCTGGAGGGAAGCAACCTACTCTCCAGATAACGAGCTGCAAGCAGCACTAGGCACGCCCGTTCCCCGGGAGGCCTCCCAGGGCAAGACAGGCCAGTAGCCTAGCTTTGTTTTATTTAGAAATTTGCTGGTTTATATCTGTCTGATATCTGTATACTGTTATTTTTTGCAATTATCTTGCCTTATTGGAACTGACATGTCCATATCCTATTATTGTGATTTCACACTCACAAGAGTGTAACAGATTAAAAATGGCATCCTTTTTAAACTGGCTAGTGCAAACTATAATATGCATTTTAACAGATTGCAACTTCGAAAATGGAAATTAAACCACCAGATAATGAATATATATATATATTTTTTTTTTCACTGTAACAGCAGAGTTTGGAAGGCTTTCATTTTGCTTTAAACTTTTAAAACATTTGGCACAGTAATGAAAAAAACAAAACAAAAGAAACTAACAAAGATCTTATGGTAAGCTCCACTTTTAGGAAGTGACTAAATCAATATATTAGTGTTTAATGTGCCACTACTGACTAAATGGAACATTAATCAGTGTTTACGTTGCTGCTGTGATTTAGAAGAACAAGTTAACAACACTATTTGTTTATACAGTGTACAACATTGGAAATTTGTTTGACAGGTTGTAAATTCACTTTTTTCCTCTTTCTGTCTTTCTTTGCTAAGAATTCCTCAGTCACAGCCAGAATATGTCCAAGAGCATTTTAGCTCTAATTTCAACTACAGCAATCCTGTCCTGCATTACAAGTGTCACTTCAGCCCATGTATCCTTGACAACATCAGAGCCAGAAACAAATGTCACAATCCAGCTTGTTCCACTTCAGCCACCTGCACTTATGAATGCACTTGTGTACATGCAGAGGGCGGGAACATAAATATATAAAAAGAAACATTAATTAAATAATTATGACTATTTTGTTTATTAACTGTGCAATGTGATTGCATGTAAAATATATTAATTACCTATGCAGGGATGTACTGATGTACTGAATGTTTGTAGCTACATAAAATGTTTATACGTACACACGTACGCATGTTTATTCATTAACCCTATATAAAATAAATTTTATTATTCACCCATTTAATTTAATTCATGCTTTTAATTATATTGATAATTTAATTCTTGCTCAAATTTAATTTGTTTTTAAATTATGTTGTTGTTGTTGAAATTTTGTATAAAAGAAGTTTCTGTTTACTTTGTCAGAAGCATACAGCATATGCTATAACATTAGAAGGTCATTTCAATCGGTTTATTCATAATGAGGAACCCAGCACATGTTTCTGTGTGGAGAACTCTGGCTTTCTCCCACAGTCCAAAGACATGCACAGTAGGCTAATTGGATATTGTTGATTGCCCCTGGGTGTGAATGTGAGTATGACTATGAGTGTGTGTGTGTGTGTGTGTGTGTGTGTGTGTGTGTGTGTGTGCGTGTGTGCGGGTGATGATCTGGTAAGCTGTTTAGGGTGTATCCCGCCTTAGCCCAGAGTCAGCTGGAATGGGCTGTAAGAGCTGTATGAGCTGGAATCCAGCCCCCCTACGACCCTAATAAGCGATAAAACAGTACAATTGAAGGAGTCAGAGCAAAAAGGAGGTAAAGACACATTTTGAGTACAAACATGTTAATAGTATCAAATTACAGCAAAAATGAGGTGTCAAGTTTGCTTTTGTTTTTGTTTCTGTTAATTTGCTCCATTTCATATCTAAGTGACTTCGCCTTTGTTTTGTCCTTACCCCTTCAATTATAAAATCTGTTTCCCTCTAAAGGAAATAAAAAGGCATTTGTTTAATCAACAATAATCATTAAAAATTGTAATTTTATATTTAAAGTTTTTAGTTAATATTAATTAATTAATTAAATAATAGTTAATATTTAGTGTTTATTTTACTCTAGGATTTTTTTTATGTACAGTGCCACAGTCATGACAGAGCCTCTTTAATGATATTTAAAGAGCTACATATTTTGTAGAACTCTTCATAAGTTCTTTCTGGGACCAGTTTAGGGAGGGACTAGAAACTGCATACTGCAAGCTGACAGAAGTTATTCATGTTTCAGCTTAAGTTATACTCTGTGACGTGCTCAGGTGAACATGTAAATGCAGAAGATGGCCAATAGTGGGGGGTATGCGCATTTGTATTTTATTTAGTTCCCTGCTAGCTCAGCTAAACTAAGCTTTACTTTTTGCCCTTAAAACATTGTAACTTACCATTACTCTTGTCACTCAAGTCTCGCAGACATGACATTGTAAACAGAAATTGGCTCACTCCATTTCTATGCTTAAAATAGTAACTTTTTGAGACAAAAAAATAAAATGTGTGTGTGTCTGTGTGTGTATTTTTTTAATAATGTTTTGAGAGACATTATGATGAACCTTGAAGGTTACATGTAGCAGTCATCTCATTATATAATTCTGTTCACAAAATCAACTTTAGAGTAAACACAAAAAGTTTTAGCATTACACTCCCTGTAACTGCTCATGAGACACAACTGCAACCAGCACTTTATCTGAGTGGAATATTTAATTGATTAATCTTCAAAGGAAGAAAGAATACAGTTTTTGGTATATGCTGAATAAATGCATGTATTTTGCCTTGCTACATCCCTATCATACTCAAAGAACAACAACTGCCATTTTGGCTTCCCTCTCTTTTATATAGAGCTCAGTGGACTGACCATTTATGGCATTCTTACTGGCAAGAAAATCCTGGCATAAATGTGGTGAATCCTCACAGCTGATCACAATCTCATGCTGTCGAGTCAGTGGACATAAGCTCGACCAGTGCACAAGATTTAATGACGGAATAATGCAGTTGTTAGTCCCTCAATATACTGGTACCAGGCTCTTTGAAGAAAAAAAAGTACTTGCAAATTCAGCTACAAATGCTTTCAGAGACATAACTTCACTTTCAGAGTAAGGAATTTGTGGTTATGTTGGAAAAAAAAAACAGTTTATAGAACACAACTTTGACATAGTAACCATGGAAATGCCTCAGGTTCCATAACTAGTATGTTTTTTTTATTTATATTGAAAGAAGTTAGCTTAAATAAATTAAAACTTATTCAAAGAATTTGTGTTGCACTATATATTATACATTTATTGCAAAAAATCACTGTTTTCTACCCAGAAACATGTTGGAATGCTTTTCTGTGGGAATTAATGCACATACTCAACAGATGCAGTAGGTGGCAATAAGGTTGAAAAATGCTTAAGTCTATTAGATGGTTTAACCAGTGTCATGTTGAGTGCAAATCCCAAATCTGAGCACAGTGTGGCAGCATGCAGCATGGTTTGTGAAAAGGAGCAGTCAATCACTGGCATTTCAGACTGTATAGACACCTCCCAGCCTTCAGCTCTCGGTCTGCTCATGGAGCTTGTAGAAACTGTGTGTGTATGTTTGTTTGTTTGTTTGTTTATTTGTGTGCATGGATGTGTGTTCTTCCCTGCAAGATTAGGTGGATTGTAGTCCTGCACTGCAGAGAGATTCCCACATAGGGAGAGGGGGTCAAGGGCAGGGCACTTCACGTGTACACACATACACACACACAATGGAATTCATCCTCATCCCCCTCAGGCCCCCCACCGCTCTCTCTCTCTCTCTCTCTCTCTCTCTCTCAAATTAAACATAAACGTAATAAAGAACAGTAAAGGTACTGAACAATTTGATTACACATTCAATATTTTGCAGTTGGACTTCGTGCACGGCAGGCTGTAATTATATAGTTGTAAAGCCATAAATTGCTTTACATGTCACAAAACTCAGCTGCATACATCATCTTTGGAAACCTTTGACCTGTTTCTAACACCTGAAACTTACCAATTTGATTCATTTTTTATACAAAGAAACCTTTGAGAATATTTAGACCAATGACTTAGCAAATGCCATTCAGGAGCTTAAGTCCATTTACAAATACCAGCAAGGTATTGAAGCACAGGCTCACTCAAGGCTTGTTAAAAAATTAAAACAGCTGGCCTGTAGTGTTCCGAGGCTTCATAGATTGAAGAGGTTGTGCCCTCTGGTTACAGATATGAATTTGGACTTCAGGCATGATTTAAGATCAGCTACACCTACAAAAAGGGGAGAAGGTATTTAAGATGCCCTACTAAGGTGACTGAGATTAGAGGATCCAGCTTAGTCTCACTCTGTATCCCAATGTTCTCTGTTACGAGGACACGTCAGCAGCACCCTCTGCAGAATGAAGTCACATGCACACTCTGAGATGTCTGACCTCACCTGTCTCCTGAACTTGCCTTAACTTGACCCTTATCTACTACATCTTTTTGTACGTTTCTAACACAAATACAGACTTGTTTTTCATTGCAGTGGAATATCTGGACATGCCTTCCAAAAGACTAGAACTTAGCAGTGGGCAGAGAAATAGATTTGAAGAGCTGTAGAGAGTGAGTCGCTTCAGAATTTATTTAGAACAATATAGACATGACTGATTGCCTTCATATGCCATCACTGGCATTCGGGCTGGCCACATATATATATTCATTTATTTATTCATTCATTTTCTGAACCGTTCAATTAGGGTGGCAGGAAGGTGGGCACCCATCTCAGCTGAATCTGGGTAAGGAAGCAGTACACCCTGAACAGCTCGCCAGACCACTGCAGGGCTACATGTATGTATATGTGTGTGTGTGTGTGTGTGTGTGTATATATATATATATATATATATATATATATATATATATATATATAT
>JAOUQZ010000039.1:9198477-9213903 GCA_028564935.1 Neosilurus hyrtlii
TTGTGAGAAATCATTAACATGATCAGTGTCTTCACATAGATGAGTATCATTAATCATTATTGATAATGTATAACTAACGGCAAACTGAGCAAATGTGTAATTTCAGGAGAGCCGATCAAACTGGTAGCCCTTCGTATGACTCAGTACCCATTAAGTAGCTCTCAGTTTCAAAAAGGTTGGTGACCCCTGTTCTAGATAAACCATATCCAAAGTGATCTGAGAGTTGCTGGGTCAGACTCATTAATTCATGCATTTTGTCTGAAGTGGATGTGTACTGCCCCGTTAAGCTTCTTAAGTCTTGTACTTTAGCTATCTGCCCTGCTCTGTGCTCCATCAGCAGATATGAACTAATCTTCCCTTATTAATCTCTCCATTGTGGCAAGGAGACTGTGTTGAGCTTGTGATGGATATTGTACTCAAACCAGTGTAATTGCATGGCATAACTACATAGAGCTGTTAACAAATGGGCATTCTGTAGCATAGGGAAATTACACAAGCATTGATTTACTATCTCTCTCTCTCTCTCTCTCTCTCTGTGTGTGTGTGTGTGTGTGTGTGTGTGTGTGTGTGTGTGTGTGTTTGTGTGTGTGTGTGTGTGTGTATGTGGGTAAGTGGTTTACCCAGTGCAACTGGTTAATGCACACTTTTGCTGCCAGCATTGGTGGTGTGGGATCCTGAGGTTTTATCCTGGCGCACTCTTTAAGCACTGACACTGCAGCTTCATTCTGTAACAAAGTAATGTAGTAAATTACCAACATGGTTTTACTGATCATATTGAACTATATCTCTACTTGTAGCTTCTGGGTCAGAATCTTCCAATCTGGCCAATGTGTTGGTTGACTGACTTAATCAGCATATTGCATTTTTTCTGAGTTATCAGCAAAGGAATGATGCACACTTCAATAATGAAGAAAGTGAGTTTTACTAATGCACCTTTCACCCATCACACGTTTATATTTGGTCATTAGTTTAGCCGTGTCAGAGAGTTTGAAAATGTTTTTTGTCAAAGTATGTTTATTAAATATCTGTCGTATGATGTCAGTCCGTCCACTACATTCAACTTACAAATAAATCATGTTAGATACACGTATGATCCCCATATGTTGTTAATGCATTGCCAACACCCACTGTTATGTTGTTAAACCACATACTGCAATCCTTTTACACTGTATCACATACAATTCATGACTGATTTGCATCTGTATTGCATGTTCCATGATCATAGAACAATTTTTTGTTTGTCTTGTTGTTTGTTGTTCATCCACATAAGCACTGGGAGATCATGCAATCTCCACACAGAGAAACCTCACTGAGCCCAGGACTCAAACCCAGGACCTTCTTGCTGTGAGGTGATAACGTCTATACCACCTTACCACCCTAAGAGTAATGTATGTAAGAATCTGAAATATCAACAATGTTGCATAAAGTGTAATGATTTATATTGTGTATTTATATTAATAATTTAAATGTGTTTGCCCTTTAAATAGAAATCTAATTAGTTCTAAATTATGTCTCTTTTTCTGTAGTTTAAATAAATTAGTAGCCTACAGTTACCTTTAACAATAAAATCTACACTTAAAATGCATTGCTCAGTATATTATTCACATATAAGTAGACAAGGAACAATAAAACTTTACATTATTCTGGTACAACCTTAGAATAGGGTAGTGTTGGGGGACCTCAAACAACCCCCACACTCCTGGGGTACATATTTTTATTTCATTAATACATGCCAATTTTCATAATTATTGATTATTCATTATTAATTTTCTGCTTGTCATGATTCTGCTTTGTTCCTTTTAAATCAGAAGGTTCTGTCAATACTTGGCAACAGTCAGATAAGCAAAGTGTGACATGCAATGTGTAACCATCTGAAAAAGAAATGTAGGGGAAAATTAAGTATTTATAATAGTCTGATATATTACGAAAAGTACTAACAACATGAATCAGACTCTATGAACGTACATAGAATGTAACAAGAAACTAATTGAAGCTTCCTGGACATAAAAAGAATGTATTAAAAATGGCAAATGACTATGTATGAGTACACATTGTACTACCCACATTGTACTGCATGTTTGTCCTGTCTACATCCACTAGGTTATTTCTCTGTTCTCTATGTGTTGAGCTACATTGATGGACAGTCCACAAGTTTTACAGGAAAACAGCAAGAAGGTTCTAGGTTAAAGTCCGGGGCTCGGCCGTTTCTGTGTGGAGTAAGCATGTTCTCCCCTTGTTTGTGTGGGTTTCTTCCACAGTCCAAAGACATGCGCATTAGACTAATTGGATGTTCCAAAATTGCCAATAGGTGTGAGTGTGAATGCTCATGTGTGTTGGCCCAACGATTATTATTATTATGCATTATTCAGGGGTCCCTCATGCCCTGTGGATGTGGGGCATTACTGTTGTAAAAATTAGTATCAGCATCACTAACAACATTTTTATTTCAAGTGACCTCTAGTTAGGTACACAAACACGCACACATACACACGCAAAAGTGTATTCATAGTGAGAACTTTTATTTCTATTAGTTGAATGGTAGTCGAACTTGCACCAGGCGTAAATCGACGTATACAGCCCCTATTATGGACAAGATTTTTCCTCACTTTACACTAATAATAATTTGATGTGTTATGAAAACAAGACCTAATGCTCTCTCACAAATGAAAATTACGCTGCAAGGACATGTATCACGATCAGAAATGCAATTACAATTGCCTGATGATCACATAAGCCCAGAGCAGCTTGGCATACTGTTAGTGAAATCTGTGCAGAGCTATAGGTGCAGCGGGTAAATGGCTAAACATGATGTGCCATTCCTGGTGGCCGGGAAGCAAATTTATCTTTGCATAACTTTCCAGACCTCAGAAGGGAGTGGCTGAAAGTCCTGTTTTTCCAACATCCACCAATCTTAAAGGTACAGTAACATAAACGCCCTCAGTAAGGTTAAAGGAAATCAAATGTACTTTGAAAAACTGTGGGCCCTTTAATTCATTTAAATTCAAGTGGTAGCAACAGAAAAAGTGTTTTGGAAAATCCTGCATGCAACAGACAGACATCAAAAATAAATATACACCGTCATTACAGGATTTAATCTGTGAAACTCACTTGATCAAACTTGTTGACGTTAATATTTTTTAGATCACAGAATATAAAATGTTTATAGTAACTAGCTTTGCCAGGAACACCAGGAGCAAAAGAGCTGTCTGATTTTCAAAGATGGCACATTGTGGGTCACATTCAACCAAGTGATTGTACAATTCACTTGCAAAGGCATCAACAGCATCCCGCTCAGGTGAACCTGGACCCTCTGACAGGTGTCTTCACACTGTCCAGCAGACTGTTGAAAATAATCGCTGTTGAAAGGAAACTGATGTTGCAGAGAAAGTGACTTGGAGTACTGCTGCGAGGAATCTCCTTCAGCATGGCTACTATGTTAACAGTAGGTGTATCTATGTACAAATCGTTTAAAAGTGATGGTGTCCATTTATTTTTGAGATGTCACTGTGTTTCTATGAGTTTTGTGTTACATTAACTGGACTGGATTTTTCTGGCTTTAGACCTCACCTTCCCACTAGCCATGAGAGACAAACCCAGCTGATACCAGAGATGAAACTCACTAAAGGAGAACTTCATAGCCCGTTCCAAACACTGTCACAGATTCAAACACAAAACAACATTGTTATGCATTACATTTACAGTATTTTTTGCTAACAATGAACACAGTAAAATGGTAGAACAATAAAGAGAAGTTTGCTAAATTGTCAACCAAAAAGTTGGACAGCTGAAGTGACGCTTTAGATGAAAAAGGGGTCATACTCTCATGTGACTGAAGGGGGCTTTAATAGTTTTAAAAAATTGGCTCATGTTATTTCTGATGAAATTTCCAGTGTACTGTACCATGTCTGGGATTCCTGAAAAGCAGCAACATTTCTGTATTTATATGCCTGTTATTTATTTATTTATTAAAATTATTATTATTATTTAGACATGCAAACTGATTCTTTAATTTCTATATTCCAAAGTTGTCTTGCCATGGATTGATGTATGTTGAAAATTCCTGACTAGATCACTAAATGAACAATTATACAGAAGTAAAATTACATCAGTGACATTGGTGAATTAAGCTATGAAATTGCTAACAATATTAATACTTTGTTTAAAATGACATAATTAATAGCATTTTAGCATGCTGGAGTTTCCCAGGGCTGCATGTTAAGCACAGTACAATATGCAGTGAACACACTGTTAGTGAATGAACAATGCATAATGAGATGAGAAGTGTCCAGACGATTTTTGTTAGAGTACAGTTTTTATCTTTATTCCTGAATTCACCTGAAAGGGCTGGTATGCACCTGGTCTACAACGCACATAGCCTAAGGAAAAGGTGAAAGAATAAAAGAGTGGAGAAATATAGAGGCACCATCTGGTACACAAAAAAGCAAATAAAGGAATAGTTACACTAGAATAAAAATTGACACTAAAATGCAAGACTATCAGATTTCTTCAGTTGTCAGGCATGAGTTAGATACTTACTAATGCTTATTGCACAGCTGTGAACTAGACTTACCTCAGACAGCATGGCATATTGCCCCCTCCTGGCCATGCCGATGCTGAGCAGGTCATACACAGAGGAAGCATCATTTATGCTGGCCTCACGTGCCTCCCTGTGTTCTGGCGTGCGGCTGATCACTGCCTCACCGCTGGCCTACATTGGTGTGACAAGCAGCTCATTCAGTCCAACACCAATTGGCAAGGAAGAAATTGAGAATTGTGAGAAGAAATTATAAAAGAGCATGTAAAGATAAGAAGACGTTCCCTGCATACTTGCCAAATGTTTGTCTGTTAACGCTGTTTGTAATATATAAGTGAATAACTTAAAAAAGTTTATGCATAAGATACCAATTATCATGGCCAAGTGAGGTGAATGAGCAAATTATAGTTGTACTGTGGTAATGTCATATGGTCCTTCCATCTTTGAGCATAGATAATGCATGGCACACAGAGTTTTTTTTTTTTTACATAAAAAGCAATGGAATGGATAAACAATGGAGAACAGCACAAAAAGAGTAGGACAGAGAGAGAAGTGGGAAAATGTTCCTCACCATTGATTCAGTGATGAGCAGCAGGAGCACAGCCTCCTCCACCACGTCCTGTGGACAGAACGCTCTGCAAGCAGGAAACAGGAAGAAGACATCATGCAGGTGTGTGTGTGTGTGTGTGTGTGTGTGTGTGTGTGTGTGTGTGTGTGTGTGTGTGTGGTTGCATGCTTCAGTCTGTAATAGAGAAGTGCTCCACTGGTCATGGAAAACTCTCTCAGGTGTCTATCACAAGAACCTATTGTTTTTCAGTGTCCCTCTATGCCATTCTGACCACTTCCGGATTTTCCTTCAGGGTCCAGCATGCCTTTTCTGTTCTGGGCTTATGAGGATCTATATCTTGTTTGAAAATGTCTTACCTGTTATTGCTTCTTTCCTGTTTAGGAGCAGATCAGTAATTAATATATTGCAAATAAGTACAAGAAGCATGTAACATAAACAATGTTAATGTTAATTTTTTTAATATTTGTGACTCTATATTCTTTTCTGTCTTTTTTTATTTTCTTGCTCTCTCTATTTTTATTACAGTTCCCCATGCCTCTGTATGTTTAAATTATTTGCATATTTGAAACACCTGTACATGGATAAAAAATTGTATTATTATAAAATTAAAAAAGTATTGTATACAAATGTTGTTTTAGAAGGTAATTATTTGTATGCATTTTTATAGTCTCAAGCAGAAAAAGGTTTTGTAATTAAAAGATGGTTATAGACAAAAGACCAGAATTTCAGCTTTCATTTCCAGTGCAGTGGAGGCTGCTGGTTTGTCAGACAGAGGAAGCACTAGATCCGGGATATTCATTAATTTGCAACCCACGGGCCGAGACACTTTGCATTTTGAGTTGACTACTATATTTTTTTAAGTAAAAAATGTATATTATTAAATAAAAAAAAAAAAAAACTGAAGTAAATTTTTTTTTGTATAATTCTGTCACAACTGTTTCTCGCCAGATTTGCCCTGCCTCACTGTGTCACATCATGTGATCACGCACCACTCATCTTTTGAAGTCTCCACTCTCAACGCGCTCTTCTCGCTGATAATCTTCTTACTGTTAGCACAGTAGCCCAGTAACTTGGACAAAATGTCTCTTTCTACTTTTTTCTAAAAAAAACGAGAGTGGACAGCCTACCCGGAAAAGTCTATTCAGGAGTACTGGAGAAGAGGATCCGGCTGCTGGTTGGACCTCGGATTCAGGAGGAACAATGTGGAATATGGAATACCGGACCTGTTGCAACGGGCAGTTCGGTCTCTGTATTGCCAGAGCCAGAGCTTGGTCTGCATTAGTAACAATATGTTGAATTCATTTCCGGTTGGACTCCATCAAGGCTGCCCTTTGTCACTGGTTTTGTTCATAATTTTTATGGATAGAATTTCTAGGTGCAGTCAAGGCGTAGAGGGGTTCTGGTTTGGTGGCCATAGGATCTCGTCTCTGCTTTTTGCAGATGACTTTGTCCTTTTGGCTTCATCAAACCAGGACCTTCAGCTCTTGCTGGAGCGATTCGTAGCTGAGTGTGAAGTGGCCGGGATGAGAACCAGCACCTCCAAGCCTGAGGCCATGGTTCTCCGCTGGAAAAGGGTGGAATGCACCCTCCAGGTCTGGAATGAGGTCCTGCCCCATGTGGAGGAGTTTAAGTATCTCAGGGTCTTGTTCACGAATGAGGGGAGGATGGAGCAGGAAAGTCTCGGATTGGTGCAGCCTCTGCTGTAAAGCGGAGCTTGTTCTGGTCTGTTATAGTGATGAGGGTGATGAGCTGGAAGGCAAAGCTCTCAATTTACCAGTCGATTTATGTTCCTAGCCTCACCTATGGTCACAAGCTTTGGGTAGTGACTGACAGAACAAGATCGCGAATACAAGCAGCCGAAATGAGCTTCCTTTGCAGGGTGGCAGGGCTTTCCCTTAGAGATAGGTTTTGATAACTATAGGTTTCTAGATATTAGTATTTCTGCACTCTGATTGGCTAATCTACTCCTAAGATATCAGCTCATATACAGTGACCAATGTCACCATAGGAAAAAAAAAAGTTATTAGTTATCATACATTCATATTTACATGTATATATGCATTAGAATTGTTACACCAGAGGTATCTGGCATCAAACCACCATTGTTGTTGTTGTGGACAGCTGGCTCTAAAAGTCCTAGGGAATTATTGTACTAGACAATGTTGTATTCTGCAGCAATGACAACAATTCAGGTTTTTTACTTTTAGATCTGGATGAAGATTCATGATGTCACATTCATAAAATTCCAAAGTCCTACGCCTCTGTCATTACTTTCACCCCATGATTATGTGAGCTCCGAAGAGTTCAAGCTATTTGGCACTGTGCCCTGCAGTACATTGGTGAGCTGTTTAGGGTGTACCCCACTCTAACCCAGAGACAGCTGAGATAGGCTCATGCCTCCCTGCAACCCTAGCAGGATTAAGCAGTTCAGCAAATAAATGGATGGATGGATATGCATGATGTTCTAGCCCTTAAATAATACACAAATATAGTCAAATGGGTGCAGGAGTACTACAGAAAACCACTGTCACTTAACACTGCATCCAGAAATGCAACTTGAAACCATTTTATTTAGGTCATAAATAAATTCTATGAAGAAACTGCTTCATAGAATTTATTTATTTAGGTCATAAATAAATTCTATGAAGAAACTGCTTCATAGAATTTATTTATTGCGAGTTCTCGGGGCCGAAGATAACTTCAGATGGACCGAAAGACAGTGGAACCATATGCTGTTGTCAGATGAGTCCACATGGCATCTTGTTTTCAGTTATCCATGCCAAATATGAAAACAATTATCTAGATTGCTATCAGCAAAAGGTGTAATATCCAGCAGCTGTATTGGTATGGGGTTACATCAGCGGTATGGGGGTATATCAGTACCCACGGGTGAGTAGCATGATTGCAAAAGTACCACAGACATGGAGGCATATATCTGGATTTGAAAGAGAGATGTGTTCCCATCAAGGACACAAACTACAAGAGCAAATGCTTCATAGACACAGAGTGTGTGTGATTGACTGAACTACACATCATGTCCAGAGGAAGAAACTGTTCAGGAGCTGAAATCTGGTATCAATGAAGCATGGACAAAAATGACAAAGCGGCTAGTAGTATCCACAGTTCCCAAATGATTAAAAAGTGTAATTAAAAAGAATGGTAATGTTACACAATGGAAAACATGCCTCTGTCCCAACTTTTACTGAGTATTTTTCAGTCATCAAAATTTAACTTTGTTTTAATT
This sequence comes from Neosilurus hyrtlii, assembly GCA_028564935.1. Classification (NCBI taxonomy): domain Eukaryota; kingdom Metazoa; phylum Chordata; class Actinopteri; order Siluriformes; family Plotosidae; genus Neosilurus; species Neosilurus hyrtlii. The sequence goes on from JAOUQZ010000039.1 coordinate 9,206,824, forward strand.
AAAAAATTTTTGTTTTTATTGTATTTTGGAAAATATCCAATCTTTTCTGCAAATGGGTCAGTAAATTATTGGATTAAAGTGGAATGAAAAAACGCCTCTCTCCTGCCGCTCTAAAAACATGCATATTTTCATCATCACGTTGTTTTTAATTATATTTTTAGCCAGTTGTGTGAAAGGAAAAAGCAAAAAAAATTATACAGGTATTAAACTGACAAATCAGTTACAAACTAGTCAACTTCAGAATAAAATTAAGCTAGACACATCTGCACATGATACTACATTACCTTTACATACATTAGATAAATGTCTGCTCACATACATTTAATGCTCAACACTTCTGCATTGACTATTTGACGTCACACCTGCACCACTTCTCGCGGTACAAAGGTGCCCCCGTGAGAGGATTTATTACCATTTTTTTCCATGAAGGTGGTTGTACTAACAATAGCACATTTTGATGTGCACAGACATATACTATGTATGCAAGCTTTTATTAAATCTGAGTTTAATTCCCTATAAGATTATGAGTCATGGGTGAAAGACTTACCCCTCTGTGCTGTAGTACTGTGGAGGTCTAGAGGAAGGGTAGATGGCATCTTTTGGATGTTTGGCTCCTTCCTTGTGTATCCAAGAAGGGGGTGAAGGTGAGAGTGGGCCCCAGTAGCTTTCTTCACTGACTGAACTCAACAATACCTCTGCAAGCCTCCTTGCTACAGTCTGCAAAACAACAGCAGTTTTGTGTGAGAGACAGGGGATATAACTACAGTAGAAATAAACCAAGTCTTGTGTGTATGTAAATATGTAAATATTTGTAAATATTTACTATGTAAAGCTGCTTTGTGACAATGTCCATTGTAAAAAGCGCTATACAAATAAAACTGACTTGACTTGACTTGTGGGAAATCTGTGTTTTCTATTGTTAGGTCTGATACCTCTCACCTTACGAAAATTCTGAGACCCACGGCTCTCAACCACCCTCAAGACCTGACGCAACTGGTTAGTCCCTTGCACCAAGTGACTAATGGACACACACATACACACACATACACACACACACACACAAAAACACAATGACAGATGGAAGGGTTCAGTAGTGAGTTTAACTAGAACACTCCTTATGTGAGTATTGAAGGGAAGACAAGAACAGCAATGATGTCAATGATACCAAGACCAATCTCTGCTGTGAAAGTAATGAATGAATCACATTCAAGATTTTGATGCAGTGACGAGGAAATAGTTGTAGTAAATGCCAAGTGTTATGTCCAAGGAAATGCGGACAGCGACTGTGTTGGCTTTGCTTTATTTTTTCCTTTGTTTACATAGACACCACCGGGCTTCCGGCGCACACTCATCACTTCCGTGTTGTGACCCCTAGATCAACCCCTGTACAGCCATATACCACACTTAGCATCCCCTGGCGTCTCACTAAAGCATGACACATGTAAAAGTGACACAACTCTATAAAGTTCCATCCATAAGGAGCGACTAACCCCTGCTGAACATTGTAAAAAGATCTCATCCAGCCTAAGGTTTTTTGTATCTTCTGCCCATTTTATTCTCACTTTGCTAAAAAAAAAATCTAGCAAATGAAAATCTGATGTGTATTTCAATCAACTACTTTCATATGGGTATTCTGGGGATGACACAACAAAATTTAATTTTAAAAATAGCAAGAATATACAGTCATGACCTACATTGTGTTTGCTGCTGTGTTAAGCATAATTGTGCAAAATTATGCATAATTGTGTAAAAGGTGCATGTTAAAAAGCAGCATGATAACTCAAATACCTAAGCTCATTTCTCTTCCATTCAGCAAGTCTTATCTTCTCTCGGTTGCGGTTTCCGTTTCTGTTCCTTGAAAGCCAACACTGAGCGAATAAGGAGGAGCTTCTTCCCGCAGGCCATTCGGGCCCTCAATCAGAACAACTGGTAATTGGACTATGTAGACATACCCTACACATGATAATTGCATTCTACCTCAGCAGATTGTTGCACACACAAACTGCACTCTGTACACCCTGCACTACTCCACACACACAACAACCACACTCACGTGTGTGCATATTGCACTGACACTTTACATACCGTATTATTTATAAAATCATCACTACATTTATTTTACATTTTGCATTTTATATTTTATTTTATATTTTTATATTTATATTCAACCTTTAACTATTGGTGTCCTTCAAATTGTTACTGTTATTTTCTTTTTTCTTCTTGATATTGATAGTTTTTTATTCTACTTCAAATACAGAACAGTCGTAACAAGCATTTCACTACATATTGTACTGTGTATGATTTTGTACATGACAAATAAATTTAAATTTGTATTTATTAACTTTGGATTTGAAACTAACACACAAACACACACAAACATACACACATACACACACGCACACATATACACGCATACAAGTGACGAGTACAATTCCTGCACACACACAAACACACACACTCACACAAACACACTCACACAAACACGCATACAAGTGGCATGAGTACAACACACACACGCACACGCACACACACACACACACACACACACACACACACACACACACACACACGCATACTCACCCTTTGCGTAGCAGGCAGAGATATGCACTTTGGAGAGCAGCCTGCAGGAAGTAACCTGGATCTACTTCTACTGATTCACTGCTTTTGGCTATCCGGTTACTTGCTTTTACAACCTGTTAATGTAGCAAAAGACTATGACAAGTAAACATTGGGAACATCTTATTGTGGGCACATCGTACACACACACACACACACACACACACACACACACACACACACACACACACACACACACACTAAAGCCTAAATGAACAAAAAGAATTACATACATTTAGTGAAAATGAGGATAGCAGATTTAGATGTACTGTAAGTTATGTTTAAAACAGAAACACCTTGTCTAACTCCTGCAGGTAGAGCAGCGCAGTATCACAAGCCCGGAGATAACAGGACAGGCATTCTTCTTCTCTCTCGGAGAGACGAACACGTGAAGCACCAGACACTGTTTGATGGTCTAGAGACAGACCTGAAAACAAGAGGCATGGCTTTAGGAATGTCATCTGCCACTGACACTGGTATAATAAATTAATCGGTGAAGAACGTCCGGGAAGAATAAAAAAGACAGAACTGCACTACATTAGATATAAAAACATGGATATAAACCCCGACCAAAGAAGAAATAATATGCCACGTGTACCATAAACATGCACAACATTTCCCTACATTTCTCTGTACCAATTAAGGACAGAGAGTCCAGGCCTGCACCAAAGGGGGTTTCAAAGGTCAGTACAACAGCCAGCAGGAAGGGAGGACTGAAGTAGATATGAGGCGTAATCAAATAAGGAACAACTGACAACACCCAGGCAGCTGGACACAGTCAGAAAAAAGTAGCTTCTGCTTGGCTGTTGTCACCAAAAATAACAAAATAAGAGCACCAGATAGATGTGAATCCAAGGTCACTTAATGAAAAATAACATGACACTGTCATACATATTGCTGTGAGTTGTGCTTTTATTTTAGCAATGATAAATGTACTTTAATTTGAATTTGGCTTTGACATTTTTGGACCATGCCTGAATATTCACATAATATACTGAATTTCATAGTTACAAACCTATGCCACAACTAAAAATAAATGCCAAAACACTACTGTTATCATCCAATTTAAAAGAAACTTCAGCCAAATACTTTAGGAAGCATGTTTACAGACTTATTTTTGGTCTCAAAAGTGAAAAACTGAATCCTAAAGATTGAAATGCTGATGATTTTCTTATACTCAAACATCATGTTCTTCTTCCACTTAATCTGGGGTCGGGTCGCGGGGGCAGTAGCCTAAGCAGTGAGGTCCAGACATCCCTCTCCCCAGCCACTTCCTCCAGCTATCCCGTGGGGACACCAAGGCGTTACCAGACCAGCCGAAAGATATAGTCCCTCCATCATGTTCTGGGTCAACACTGAGGTCTCTACCCAGGTGGACAGGCACCCACCCTCCTAGTGTGAGCATACCTGAGGCTGTTGCCAGTGGACTCAGAGCCTCACAAGAGTACTTCCCCAGCTGCATTTAAACAGTTTAAAAGATTTCAGGTTCATATAAGGAAATGTACTTTCTCCATGAGCTCGACTCAACCTTGACTGTGTTTGGAAATGTTGCAGATTGGGAAGTCTGCTATTTCTCAAACCTAATTAGTTGTGAATGGAACACTAGAAGATCAGCTATAACATTGACAACCATCTGACTTTGCATGTAGGCAGCCCCATACTGTGAGTTCTGACATCCTTCTATCATAGACAACATTAACAGTTAGTCAGCAGTTTATGCTACAGTTGCTCTTCTGTGGGATCAGACCAGACTTATTAGCCTTCACTCCCATGTGCATCAATGAGCCTTTGGCACCCATGACACTCTTGACAGTTCATGTGATGTCCTTCCTTGGACAACCTTTTGCAGGCACTTAATACTGCATACCAGGAACACCCCAAAAAAATTGCTGTTTTGAAGATGGACAGTCCCAGTCGTATAGACAAACAGTGTGGTACTTTCCAAAGTCACTCAGTTCCAATTTTTGTCTGCTTCTAACACATCAACATCAATGCCTAATGTATGCTAATTCTTGGCAGCAGCCACTGTAACAAGATAATCAATGCTTTCCACATCAACTGTCAGTGGTCTTAATGTTTAAATGTTATGGCTTGCTGGTGTAGATCCTACTTGTGGCAACATGGATTTAAATTTTTTAAACTATATTTTGTTTATGAGTGCTGTGATGTAGGATGCTGAAAGAAGACATAGTGTGTACATACCTTACTGTTACTGCCAGGTAATACCCACATTTACCTTATTATAAAGCTTGGATTCATTAAAATTGGCTAAATAGAAAATTATCCATAAATCCAAATATATTTTTTAAGTAACCTTTACCTTTGATGACAAAAGCCTCAGCCAGCAGGCGCAGATGGTAAAGGGGCTGTTCATTTCGGGTAAAATCCTCAATGCCAGCTCGGGCACACATGCCCTGGGCATCTCGATAGTGACCCTCTGCATAATGGACCTTGGCCAGTAGGAGTAAAGCTTCATTTAGGTAGCGTGGCTGGGGAAAAAAGGATGAATTGGAATTAGTCAAAATTTTAAGGACTGATATATACTTGGAAGCCATAGAGACTATATTCTTTTAAAAATGCCTTCAAAAGAGTTGACCTTAAGCCAGTAGTACCATAGGTGGTGGAAAAGAAAACTTAAACATATCTCAAATAAGATATATTTGTGTTTGATGGCAGCCATGCTGTATCATAAATTTGCATTTCATTTTTGTCATATATTCTATGGAAATTTCAGGGAATTGTCTGATGCATGAAAGATTTTTGACACAAAGGGTTTGGAGTCCGCTACGCTTACTTTAACTGTCTAAAAGTTTATAAATTTTATTTATTTGTTCTTACTTGTATAATTTGTGTTGGTGATAGCGATACAGAGGTGAGATCGCAAAAGGGCTTATTTTGCATCGCATTTTGACAGACATTTTGGACCATGCAGTTCCACAGTTTTTTGGTCCATCTGAGCTGAGATTGGTCCCAGACAACTTGGGCAGACAAATTTCTGCATAGAACTGATGTTTAGCTGACTCGTTGTGTAATAAAGTTTCAGGTAGTATTTATGGATGCAGTGACTGACTGTACAAATTGACAACTGTTGTCTAAAGTACACCGGAGCCCAAGGGGCTATATTTGTCAGAGTAGCATGATGGTTTGTCAGGTAGTAACTCCTAAAACCACTATTGTTTTTTGAGTAGCAGAAGAACCACTAAAAGTAGCAGGAACTGTTGAACTCATGATGCCATCATTACCATTGACCAACTAAAAAAATGACACAAATCAAGACACTGAATTGAGGATCCATCACGAGAAATTAACAAAAACATGATACTGCACTGGCTGTGAGTGTAAATGCTTATTCAGCTAATGTATTGTATTGCATCTGCCCTTAAAATGAAAATAAGACAAATCCATGTGCTTTCTTTCTTGATTACATTTTTGGAAAATGTCATGTCTCTTTCCTGGACCAAGCTGCTTTGTCACATGATGTGAGCAGAATCTTCTGCAGTTTAACATGACAAAGACCTGATTGTGGATTTTAGGAGATCCAAAACATCAGGGAACCCTGTTTCCATCCACGGTGTCAAGGTTGAAATGATGGAATTACAAATACCTTTGAGTACATACTGACTATTAACTGGACTGCATTAAAAACATTACCGCACTTGATAAGAAGGACTAGAACTGTCTCTATTTGAGGTGGTTAAGTTCATCCAACATTTGACGGACAATTCTCAGGATGTTCTATGAGTCTGTTGTGGCCAGCGCTATTCTCTATGCTGTTGCATGCTGGGACAAGTCCATAAACATTGTGGGGATTGAGCTGGGGCCCCTGTTAGTAGTGTCAGACAGACGAATGTTGTCCAAGATAAGGACAATAGTGAACAATACCTCCCACCCACTTCATAACCTGCAGATCAGTCACAGGAGCACTTTCAGTGAAAGACTGATACCACCTAAATGCACCACTGAGCGACACAGTTATACACTGTTATACATTTGCATTTTGCATTACATTTACAATCTACTATTTATCATATTAATAAAACTGTACATAATACTCATTAATAAAGTTCATTCTGTTTATTTGGTTATATTGATATTTGTACTTTGTTAATTTTAGAGTTTTTGTCTTTTATTCTATAATTGGAATGGAGCAACTGTGTGTACACAATTTCCTCCAGGTTAAATAAAGTATTCTGATTTTAATTCTGATTTTATGCTTTTTTTCTCTGTATATTTTACATGTAATCTCTATTTGATTGTCTCGAGCCCAGTGGGTCCAGTTAAAGTTTATTCCAGCATGCGCTGTACAGGTCTGGTCTGAGCTCAGCTTTGGCTTGTTGGCCAGCCAGCACTACTGGTTTGAGATTGAGATTATGTGGGAAATCCAAGTTGAATTAGTGATTCCAGGAAAATTAAATAAAAAATATAGAAGTTCACTGAGTAAACTAAATAGATTACTGCATATAT
>JAOUQZ010000039.1:9221170-9231217 GCA_028564935.1 Neosilurus hyrtlii
TTTATATATATATATATATATATATATATATATATATATATATATATATATATATATATATATATGAAATTGAGGGAAAAATTGTATTACTGTTATTTTTTCCCACATACAATATTCCTAGGGTGTGGTACAATACAATGAAGTTAATGCCACACAAATAAAAACATATAACTAGTGTAGTGGTTTGTTTTGTTTGTTTGTTTTAACACGTCCGCCTGTATGAAGAGTTATATTCAGCCTGTTGTTAAATGTTTACTGAGTTTATATGGAACTGTATCACTGTAGGTTCTGGAATTGATCCAGACAGCGTGAAGGTCAGAGAGAAGTCATTTGTCTGAAAGGACTGTTTTTGGCGGAGAAGGCATCCCCATCAACATCAAGTTCTTCTACTTGTTTCCATTCAGATTCAACCGACTACAACTTAGTTTAAAAAAAAAAAAATCAGTGGGACCTTATCTGGAAAAAATGATGGATATAATGAGTTCAGCAAGATGTGTCAGTGTAGTGTCCTCTACCAGGGCATGATATGTGAAACAAAAGCCTTTGTGACAACTTGCCCCATTTATTCTGTCCTGTACTCAGTGCAAAGTATTAACCTAGAGCATTCATTCATAACGGTTACTTTACAGGAAACTTGATGTACCTTTTATCTTACTTCTGAAAGTTAGAATGAACATTTTTACATGCCTCTGTGCAGGTACCAACTGTCCAAAACAGAGCTAAATTATGCTGGAAGGAAACAGCTTCTAAATTTCTGTTTCTAATGCAGCATTATAGATAAATATTTGTTGTCAAGTTTGCTCAAGTAATCAAGAAGCTAGAAAATAACCTGAGTGACCAGCTCAGACTGAGTTTTGAGATCTGTTCAGCTTTAACTGGATTCTTCAAGAGGTGGTCAACAAATGGTTGATAAAAAACAAAACAAAAAAACATAATTGTTGTTTTATTTTACTCAAAATAATTTGTTTACAATTTTACATTAATAGCATCAATTCAAAAACCATTTCCATATCAATATTTAACTGTGTTTTTCTGTATAGCTGGTAGGTAGCAGGTCAGACCTTCATTTCAATTACACATTTTTACAGAAAACTAGCCTCCATTAAGTCACATAAATCAACCCTTTTATTTTTGAGTTCATCAATGTGTCTCTCCCTAACCTCACTGTGTAATTTATTAGGCATACCCCTACAACTGCTTACACACACAGTTATCACTTAAAAAAAACAAACAAACATGTGGCATATTTATACTCAGAATTTAATAACAAATGTGTATGCACTGACACTGTAATACTTTTTAAACATCATCAGTAATAAAAACATTGCATTATTATTCTTGTTTTTTCCTTCAACGATAAAACATGATGAAAAGAACATGCAGGAATTTCTTGCAAACTTCCCCAGGTGTTTTCATCAAAGTTGGAATTTATAAATATTTATTTACATGAAATGTTTATTTATATAATGTGCTAATATATAAACATTTACTTATACACTTAACCTATTGTGTCATATACCAATATAAAGTGAAAATTTGTGCCAGCGGAGTTACACTCTGATGGATGACTTTACTGTTTTCATTCCAGCAAGGTAGTGGAGTGGAAATGATGTTGCCTCTAATATTGAAACTTTAAGAAAACAAAAGCACATGTTTTATAATTTGCAGAAGTACTGAAAGAAAGTTCTTGCACTGATATAGATGCACTTGGTAGGTACAGGGATATTGGCTGTATCCTTCCTTGTTTGTAGGTGTTCCTGATAAACAGACCAGTGAATGTAGGTGGGAGTTAGCTGTGCCTAATAAAGAGACCACAAAGTGTACAGTAATGTTATAATGAACAATGAGCTAAATGGCAGACTGCTAGGACATGTTTTTCTAGCAAAGCTTTGTATGGGTTTGAAAACTACAGTAGGGTAATTAGGGGGTTTAGGGTAATTGAATTAGGTGAGATAACAGGAAGGATCAGAGCGGACAGCATAACATAGACAAGATATTGGGTCTTATTCTGCTTTGTGCTTCTCTCTAAACCTCTTCAAAACCTGCACCCAAATGCCCTGTACTGATTTAAGGAGGCCCATTCATGTACCAGGTGTATTAAATACACATGAAATACAGGGTCACAGAATCTACTGAAGTCACATGTCGTCTTGTGTTTAAGTCCTGATCTCAGTCCTGATCTCAGACTCTCCACTTCTTACGATTCGGTGTTGCACTGATCAGTTATGGCACAACCCAAGATTGTCCTCACGCGGTCTCGTTATTGTAAACAAACCCAGAACCAAAACAAGCGAGTAAGATGTAAAACAGATGAAGAGATACTCAGCAAACGAGCTGGGTGGTTTCTACAGGAAACCTTCTACTCAGTCAAAATAAACTGAGGGTGAAAAGGAAAACACCAGTGAATCGGAACCTACAGCCAGACACTGGCGTGCTTTCTATACAAGCAAATCTGTGGACAAACCAGGACTAATATTCTTACAAAACCCGAATTCATGTGGGTCAGAACAATGTGGGGAAATAATGCTGTATAAAAGCGGGTACCTATTGTGAGGTGGAGACTACCACAGAGCACTACTCGGTGAGTTACAGGCTCTGGTACTACAAACTGCTAGCTACAGCTATATTTTATACAACGTTGTAAATAAACCTCCAGACGACGGAATAGAGATTTCCTGTTATCGTTTCCTCTACACAGGTTTGACATGTGGATCATTCGGCACACCGCTGATGGACTAGAATGCAATCTGGAGACTATCCGTATCTCCTATTAGATTCACTCGCCACTGGAAGATGAACCGAGTATAACGCACGAGGCTTGGAGTCGACTCTCACTACTACTTGAACATTAAGAGTCGACTTCAAGCTTCGCGTGTTATACTACGTACTGTGTTCATCTTTGAGGACAAAACTTTTTGATTTTATACAGTAAAACTGTAGACACGATTCCTTTACTGTCGCAAATGACTCTCTTTACACCAATTAATGTTTTCTCCAAACCCGACCAAAAAATCTTGTGTGGAATCGACTCTTTTCATTTCAACTCCGTGAATCAAACAGTCGTGATGAGTCCTTAACCAGTTCGACGAACACCGTCTTCTGTGTTCCAATTGGTAAATATTACTTCGAATAGTTAATTGACCAATGAACGTTTTCTACGTCAAACCTACTGACCAATTACACTTGAATAAGGCGGCGCGGGGGGGGGGGTGTCTGAAAACAAATGGGGGAAAATAGTCTGATCAGAGGTGTACGCATACAACGTAATGACGCGTTAATATCGCCCAATCAAAATTAGCTGTCGTGTCCAGAAGGTGAAAGGGGACTACGGCAAGCGAAGGGGACTATAAATATGTGGTCAATACGGTAGTGGGTTCTTTAGGATTGCTTTGGTAAAAGGACCTACAAAAATTTACGAATATCCCCGAGCTTCCGAAAAAAGGTGAGGGAATATGAATTGCGATCTTATTAAGAGAATTACGTGCGTATTTCCTTAAAGAAGTCAGCTGGGCTGAAGTCGTCACTGAGGGGATTTCAGCAGTCACTGGTCTGCTGGGTGCTTTAATTGGCTGATTTGTGGCAGACTGAGTTTTAGATTCATGTTTAGATGCTGGAGCTCGTGCAGATGTTCACTGTTTGCGTATTTCATTTCACTCTGCTTGGTTTAAACGAATGTTTGCTGTATAAACTGTTCAAAAACTTTTATCTCAATTTTGAGTGAAGTTTTATTCTTACTGTTAAAATCTAGAATGAAATAGCTGATGTTGGGATATTGATGCTCTTTCTTTTAACAGATCATCATCATCATCATCATCATCATCATCATCATGGGGTACACCAAGGGGCATCCGTGGTGCAGCCTGCTGCTGCTGTCCTGCTGTGTGCTTTGTGTTCACTCACATGGAGATCATCATGGTCAAGTGTCAGGAGACTCGTATCCTCCCATCACCCGTCTGGACAAGAACATAGTACACGATAAAGAGTCAGTTTCACCTCAAAGCTGCTGTCCTTCGTGTGTGTGCGCAATCTTTACTTTAATAAACTAGTTTCGTTAGGGCCGAGTGATCTCACGATGATAATCTGCACAGATATGCAGTGTTCAGGGAGGATGATAACATGCAATACGTTGGTTTGTGAGAAGTTTCATGAAAAAGTTGGGGTAGGAGGCTAAATAGTTTTGCCACATTAAAATAATGTGCAAACATTGGATTATTGTAGGTGGGAATATGCAGGTAGTTCAAACAATGAATGAATCTATAGTTATTTAATCTACAGAATAACTAATGACTAGGTGATGTGGAGGTGCAGAGGGTAGCACTGCTGCATGTTCTCCCAGTGTTCATGGGGTTATGCTCAGAGGGGTCTCTCACACCTCCCAAAATGTGTGTGTGAGTTGTTTGGCTGCACTAATTTGTCTGGATGTATAATTAATGTGTTGAGGGTGTGTTTTGGCTTCACACTCAGCATCTCAACACGAAAGTCCTGCATATCAATCTTGCAACCACACTGTGTTTTCTTTTCTAACTATGATTCTAAAGTTTTCAGCATGAAATGTATTTAGTAAAAGAGCTTCAGTAAAAAACTGAATGCTGCTGGGAGTTTGTGGTCTCTTATGAAACACTGGGTCTTGGTGTTCCTTGTTATATTTACATAAAAAATGAACTTTGATACCTTTCCAAAATGACTAACGCAAAAACACCTCAGACAAGGTAAAAACGACACAGAACACGAATCCGTGTAAGATGCTGTGATTGTGATTCTACGATTGGTTATCGGTTGGATTTTTGGAACTGCAAGGCTGCTACATGTAAATGCCGTACATGTTAAATGTACATGTAAAAGACTGGTGATCTAGGGTGTATTGTATAGCTTCAGTCACTTTACCTTCATTTAGTTTTAAAAGCTTTTGGGCTTTGACAATCACCCAATTTTTCTATTTAAAAAAAAATAAAATAAACAAAAACCCCACAAAATAACAGGATTTAAAAAAAATATACAGCCTGTACAGTTTGTTTTTAACAAGGGTGTAACCTATACTAATACTTTTATAGCTTAGGAAGTAATTGTGGAACTTAGGAACACATGGTGCACAATGTAAAATAAAGTCACATTTACTTGGCTGTGCTGAACAAACATATTTTTAATGTATGTTCTCTCCTTAAGTCACATCATGGAGCATTTAGACCAGACAATTGACAAACCAGTGACGGACATGACCCCTCAAGAACTGCAGCTTCATTATTTCAAAATGCATGACTATGATGGTAACAACCTGCTGGATGGGCTGGAGCTTGCCACTGCCATTACACATATACATAATGAGGTGGGTGGTTTAAAGTTACCTGTGCTTAGTGCTGTATGTGTGTATGTATGTGAATGGGGCAGACAACAAGGAAACACAAAGAGACATTAATCGTCTGTGAAGATGGAGCAACCGGTGTGTGTGTGTGTGTATGTGTCTGATTGGGTAATCAACTCCTAGGATATCAGCTCATATACAGTGACATCAGTGTCACCAGATGAATTTAAAAATTCATTCTTTCTTTCTTTGTTTTTGTTTGTTTGTTTAATGAAATTTTTTTTGTGGAGTGTTTTGGAAATCGGAAGTGACGTAACTTTAACCTTCACTAGTTCCGCTAGCAAACCAGGAGTGCCACTAAAGCCAGTTTTTCAGTTTATACCAATTCCATCAAAAGCAATAAATTTAATTTATTAAAAATTATGTTTGTTATTTATTAAAAGTATTTAATAGTAAAATATGTTTTTTTTTTTTTTTTTTAAGAATTACCCTGGGTTTTCCCCGTACCATATGTGACCTAATAAAATGCTTTTTTGTTTGTTTAATTTAAGTTTTTTTCCCACCAAACAAAAATGTATTGCACTGCTAAAGAAACAAGCCTTCAGATAAACGCTAGCTTTCCTGTATTTTATGGTAGTTGTGTGTATACACCATCATGTTCTTCCTAAGCAGTGAGGTCCAGGTCACCTCAGCCACTTCCTCTAGCTCTTCCAGGGGGTCACTGGGGCATTCCCAGACCAGCCAAGAGACATAGTCCCTCCAGCATGTTCTGGGTTGACCCCTGGGTCTCTTCCCGGGTGGACATGCCCAAAATACAACACCAGGTAGGCGTTCGGGAGGCGTTCTAATCAGATGCCCAATCCACCTCAACTGGCTCCTTTCAGTGCGGAGGAGCAGCTGTTCTCCTTCCGGGTGGCTGAGCTTCTCACTCTTTCTCTAAAGGAGAGCCCTGACACCCTGTGAAGGAAGCTCATTTCAGCCGCCTATATTCACAGTCTTGTTCTTTCAGTCACTACCCAAAGCTCATGACCAGAGGTGAGGGTTGGAACGTAGATCGACTGGTAAATTGAGAGCTTTGCCTTTCGGCTCAGCTCACTCTTCACCATGCCTGCTGCCTCGGGAGTCCCACAGGACAAAAAGACCTGATTGGCTGCCTCCTTCAGCTGGACAGCCCCTCACCACAGGTGTCCACCACCGTGTTCGGGGGACACCGCCACAACAGGCACCGATGACCTTCCGGCCACAGCTATGCAGTGTCGCCTCAATAGTAGAGGCACAAAACATGGTCCGTTCAGATTCCATGTCCCTGGCCTCCTTTGAAATGTGGTTGTCTGCCAGAGGTGGGAGTTAAAGGCCCTTCTGATTTGAGACTCTGCCAAACATTCCCAGGAGTCCCTGACTACATGCTTGGGCCTGCCAGGTCTGGAGGGTGGCCTCTCCCGCCATCGGAGCCAGCTCACCACTAGGCGCTGATCGGTTGACAGCTCAGGTCTTTTCTTTAACTGAGTGTTCAGAACATGTGGCCTCAAGTCCAGTGACACGACTGCAAAGTCGTTCATCGAACTGCGGCCTAGGATGTTCTGGTGCCAAGTGCACTTATGGACACCCTTATGTTTGAACGTGGTGTTCGTGATGTCAAGCAACGAAACACCATTCGGACTCATTCACGGGACATGAATATTGAATAATAGTAAATCACCCATTTTAAATGCGTGATTCATTAGAAAAACGGTTTTGTCAGGTTTTTTTAAGTACTACTATCAACATTGGCTTATGTACAGAAACCAGGGGAAGACTGTCATACTACTGACATAGAAAGAGTATGGGCGAGTGTAAATGCAATGAGCATGCACTATATGTTAAATTTTTATACAGGATTTGCCTGCTGTCTTTTTAGGAGAAGGGTCCGGAGAGCAAACCAATGAAGGAGCAAGATCTCGTCAACATAATCGATCAGGTCCTTCGGGATGATGACAAAAACAACGATGGTTACATTGATTATGCTGAGTTTGCAAAGTCTCTCCAGTAACAGGAGAGGCATAAAGACACATGTGTGGGTTTGTAGCGGGGTATGGAGGAGTGTATGCTGCCTTACTGTGAGTTTTCATTACCTCTCATTGAACGGAATCAGTGATGTGTAAGCACTTCACACACACAGCAGTGTTCCTTAGCCTGAGTGGCTGCCCATTGTAGTGCTCAGTTCAGTCTTTTATGCTGTTTCAACTTTTTTTTCTTTTTCAACTCCTTAAGCACTTTTAATTCAATGTTACACTGTTATCGCCACCCAGGATTGGATATGAGTAGCCAGGCTCTGCAGGACACACAGTATGTTATCCTGCCAGAATGAACTGTGGGATGATTATTTTCGGAGATGCCTAAGGAAACCATATATATCCTGAACTAAACTTGTATCAAAACAAATCTGCCAAATACATTTAGCTGTGAAGACATGTCCTTCCTTATTATTTCTGCAGTGTGTTATACCTACTGAATGGCCCTATTTATTACATTTTTCAAGAATGCTGATCTAGTATCAGGTCATGCTTTAGGTATGAATAAATGATGATTTAATTTGGCTAGCTAGTATGCTTGTATGTTTTATGATCATACTGTGTTTCTCAGTCTCGGTGTTGGAACAGCATACTATTTCACGCTGGAGTGTTTTGCTTTAGTTTTACATCAGGTGGGTGAGAACAGGAGAAACCACTAACCTGGATAGTTCAGTAGTACTCCAGCAGTAACCAAGACTGAGAAATAAATTAATATAGGACAGTTATGAGGGATAAAGGGATTTTTTTTCTAGACTACTTGATTTTCTTTCTTTTATCACACAAGTTAAATGTATTCCAAGCCTTACATATATGTCAGGTGTTGTAACTGTTGTTATTTTTCAGCTTTTCTTGAATTATTTGGGAGCAGGGATGACTGACAACTTTGAGCAATTGCAAAGTCTAATTTATTTTTATCAAAATATAGGACAACTGCTATTAAAAAAAGTTTGTAGTTATTAGAGTGGGCTAAAAAAGATCTGAGGCTGACTAAGAAGCAGTAACCTTTTGACTATTCGGATAAGAACTTCTATAACTAAGGGTTCCAAGCCCGGCAACGCCAATGGAAGGAATGTGTAGGCCATAGGGGCGACTATGTCCAAAAAAAATGAAAAGAAAAGAGAGAAAATTTGGTCACTGCATCATAAGCAGCCTATGAACCTTTCAGCCTGCCCTTTTATACATTCTCATTTGAAATGTAGTATTGCTAAGGACCCATACAGGTGGAAAGAGGAGTTTCCATAAGGCCAACAGTCATATGTCTCATCAACCAGAGTATTCAGAATGTAATTGAGACTAATTATGTATTAATGTAATTATAACAATTATTTTTATATATACAGTTTCATTATATTACAAGTTTGATGACTGTAGATTTATGAAAAACTATAATAAAATGTGTGAAACTATTTTCTTCTGACTTATATATAAAACAGAAGTGTACATATAGAAACAACAGCGTGGATCAAATCACATATAAACACATAAGCATTACAGAAAAATGATTTAGTCATCAACCTAAAGCAATTATATTAATGCCATGTTGACCAAATAAACTAGAAAACACAAAAATGGGAGGTTTGGATCACATTCTTTCAGCCTACTCTAGTTCCAGTGGACAGCTGGCTCCAGTGCTGGCATTGAGGTCAGGGAAAACACTGAGGCGTGGGGCAGGCTGGTGGTCGGTACTCCGATGTGTCTCATTTGGCAGTACCAGTCCTCATGTTGCCTGGCAGGTTGTGCTGCACTGGGAGTTGAAGGACAGGCCAGCTGAGTGCCGGATGGTGTGTGGGAGCAGAAATCAGCAGAGGGCAGCACTGTGGAAAATTTGGGTATGTGTGGTAGAGAGTGAGTGCACTGGTACTCTCGTGGCATACTACCACATGCACTGTTTGGGAAAATCCCATGTCCTGGCATCATACGTCCCTGCAGGGATTTCTGAGTGGCCCGCTCTTGTTTCCGTTGCTTGGCACGGCGGTTCTGGAACCAAACCTGGAGAGAAGGGTGAGAGACTATAGGGATCTAATACTTCATAAATATTTGTTTAAACACATTAATTGCACTAGGAAATTAGTTAAGAAATTAAAAGCAACAAAAGCAATATGCATGTTCAATGTGTAAATGATAATCACATACCGTGTAGACTTAAATGTCAAAATATCTTTTTATAATGAGTGACTACTACAGATTATGTTAACAAGTATACTGACTGACTTTAAAAATGCCATTTCAGATTCCCCGAGAAATAACTTTCGAAAACATTTTGCCAGTTAGAAATTTAGAAAGTTCAAAATAATGGATTGTATTTCAAACGAAATATATCAGTTTATTTGGAAAAAACAACAAACAGCCAACATTAGAACAAAGCAACAAGACAAATCAATATCTGGTATGCCTGCCATTTGCAGCAATGTCTGAAAATGTGGTGGATATTGCAGAATATGCCACGAGATTGTACTTTGATCCTGAGTTGTATTATGTCATGTCATGTCATGTCATGTCATTTTCTGAACCGTTTAATCCTATTTAGGGTCGCGGGGAGGCTGGCGCCTATCTCAGCCGACTCTGGGCGAGGGCAGAGTACACCCCGAACAGCTCGCCAGGCCATCGCAGGGCAGAAACACTGACGGCTATGCAGCCTACTCTTGACGAAAATCAGCAATGGTTCTTTTACATGCCTTTCACCATAGACAGTGAGAG
>JAOUQZ010000039.1:9247781-9266528 GCA_028564935.1 Neosilurus hyrtlii
ATTTTAACATAAATGACCATAAAGAGCATTATACTGGAAAATTTTATTCTGTGCTTTACTAGCAGGGGCTGAACCAATTCTGAGCAACCTTTTCTCCTGGAAGTGATGTGAAATTGTTGGGCTAGGTTGTCCAGTAATCAAGCAGCAAGTCATATTTTTGGTGATAAAACTCCCCGCATATTAAACGCTCTTAATTTTAACTGGTTCCTTTTGGCGAGGCGCTGCTCCCATCTGTTGTCATCCTTTGACCTTTTATGAAGGAATTCCGTAGGAACAGCATCCGGTTTTAGACGTAAAAGCTTGGGATTCATGCCAAGTAGTTCTGCCTGGAGGTCACGCCGATAGCAGATCAGGTTGAAGTGGCTGACTACTGAATTGAATCAGAAAGGAAACGTTTTCAGAGTATGGCTTGTGCCGATGTTATGTTTTCTGTAATTTCTGCGCTTGTTGTTCATGCAGCTGTATGCTTTACACTATAGCTGTGAATGCTCCACTCACACTCTCACTCACACTCTCACTCATTCTCAATCACACTCTCACTCACTTTCACTTACAATCTCACTCACTCTCTCTCTCACTCTCAATCTCAATCACTCTCACTTACACTCTCACTCAATCACACTCACTTACACTCTCTCTCTCTCTCTCACACTCTCTCTCACTCTTACTCACCCTCTCTCATACTCTCACTCATTCACTCTCTCACACCCTCACTCATACTCTCACTCACTCTCACACTCATTCATAGTCTCACACTCACTCTCTAACTCTCTGACTCAGTCTATCATTCACACTCTCACTCACTCTCAATCACTCTTACACCCTCACTCACATTCTCATTCACACTCACTCTCTCACACTCACTCACTTTCATACCCACGCACACACTCTCACTCACTCAGTCTAACACTCATTCTACTCTCACTCACACTCACTCTCTCACACTTTGACTCAGTCTCAATCACACTCTCACTCATTCTTACTCCCTCACTCACATTCTCATTCGCACTCTTACTCACACTCACTCAATCAGTTACTCATGCTCACTCACTCTCACTCATACCTTCACTCTCATGCACTCTCTCACTTTCATGCTCACTCACTCTTACACCCACTCTCTAACACTCTCACCTACTCTCACACACACTCGTTCACTCACTCTCTCACTCTCTCCCATTCCCACTTTCCACTCCCACTTACCCTGTCACTTTTTCTTACTCACTTCCACTTTCTCTCACACTCTTACCTACTCTCTAACTTACTCTCTCACTCATCACTCTCACTCACTCTATCCCACACTCTCAATCACACTCTTACATACCCCCTCTCTCTCTCACCTATTTCTGATTCACTCTCACTCAGTTACTCACTCTAACTCCTTCACTCACTTTCTCACTCTCTCACTCAATCTCACTATTACTGACTTTCTCACTCACTCATTCTCTCACTCTCTCTCACACTTACTCTCACTCACTTTCTTTGTCTCACTTACTCTCACACTCACTCATGCTTACTCTTTCACTTACACTCTCACACATTCTCTAAGTCTCTCTCCCACTTACTTGCTCACTCACTCACTCTCTCACTCATTCTCTCTTATTATCTCCCACCCTCACTCTTTCTTACACTCTCACTCATGCTTTCACTCACACTCTCACTTACTCACACTTTTACTCACTCTTTTCTCACTCTAACTCAGTTTCACACTCACTTTCTCACTCTCAATCTGTATCTCACGCTCTCACTCACTCACTTTCTCATACTCAGTCTCTCTCTCACACTCACTTTCTCACTCATTCTCAACACACATGCTCACTCACACATTCCCACTCACACACCTACTCTCTCACTGTCTCTTTCTCACACTCACTCACACTCTCACTCACACTTACACTCTCTCTCTCTCTCTCTCTCTCTCTCTCTCTCACACACACACACACACACACTCACTCTCTAGCCGTATTCTCCAGGGTTGCAGTAAACTGTAGCCTATCCCAGGTACTCTGGGAATGAGGCAAGGTCACCCTTGGTGGAAATCCAGTCCACCACACAGCACCATACACACATATACACACATTTGTTCAGAGAAAAGGGGTGATTTATTTTAAACTACCCTGAACTCAGGATCAAAGTGATAATCAAATAGGAGAATTGTCTTTTTTCATACATTATTACATAAGGGAGTTTTTGACCATGTATTCCTTTTTCATGCGTTCGTTCACCAAACTGCTTAATCCTACTAAGGTTGTGGGGAGGCTGGAGCCTATCTCAGCTGACTCTTAGCGAATGCGGGGCACACACTGAGAAACTTGCCAGTCCATTGCAGGGCCAACAAACATACACACACACACACACACACTTAAGGGCAATTTGGAACAGCCAATTAGTCTAATGTGCATGTCTGTGGACTGTGGCAGGAAAACGGAGTATGACACACAAACACAGGCAGAACATGTAAACTCCACATTGCAACATCCTCACAGAGCCCAGGACATGTATTCCTTTTTCTAAGAGGTAAATATTTTGCCTTGGCTCATAAGCACTGCACCCTGAAACATTATGAAGTGCATCCAGTGAGAGACTTACAAGATAGTTACATCCTGTTAATAAAACCAATAAAATTCCCCAATGCGTATTTAATGAATCATACATTTTAAATTATTGCCAACATTCAACTTCTGAAGATCTCTAAGATACACAGCATTAACTGGTGCAGAATAGCAATGGGGTGCTCCACCCTTGGACCTATACCATGGTTTAATTGTTAGATACACAAATCCTGGCTAGAGGTAACACCTCAGCACTATGTGCTAAATACTTTTCTGTTGGACCCTTCTGTCCAACATGGCTTGTTCCATAGACTATCAGTCTATATTGTTGTCCACAGATGTTACAGAACCTCACAAAATGGTCTAAACACAACTCAATTACAGAGCTCAAAGAAGTCGTTATTGGGGAAGGAGAGCGAAATTAAATACCAGGCTGTCAGGTCCCTGAGGGAGGGGGAGAGGAAGTGAAGGAGAAAGGGAGAGGCTGAAGGGGAAGGATTTTGTCAGGACTTCATAAACATGTATATAGAGTGGAAACTCAGTGCCAGCATTCAGACTGAGGAAAACTTTCCAGAGCCGGCAAGAGGCAGGAGGTGAAAGAGAACAGAGCTTGCAGGCCCAGAGTTTACAGGAAGGCCAGCCAAACAGCAATCCAGTACATGGTGAAGGCTAGAGAAAAGCAGAATGGATAAAATAAAGTGTAAGGGTATTCTGACCACTGAAATCAGACACATTAACCAAGTTATGTAAAATGGATATCATAACAGTGCTTATATACTGCCTGTGTCCATGAGGCTTCTTCTGTTCGTCTGCTTTCTTTATACCTCCCAAAAAAGAGGCACACAAGGTGATTAGACATTAAATCACCCATAGATGTGATATGTGCATGCTGCACACATTACATCCCTAACCAGTGTTACTGGAATTCAGTGAATGAATAAATTAATGAATAAATATTGGTGCTTGATTTTAAGTGTGATTTTTTGTTAAGCTTGATTGATCTGAGAAATTGATGGATAGGTTGACTTTTCACACACAGAATAGATCCAAATTTCTGACGAGACACTTGTTACTTAATACTTTACGTTCAAATTTCATACCATGGCTAGTCACACGTCATGTCATGTAAGCAAATAGTAAAAGCTAGTAATACTGCCTCTATCTTTAAATTTTAATCTCATGACAATCCACTGCTCCTGTAGCGAGGGAGGAAGGCCCATTTCTCCAGATGATGGCGTGATAGTGTTTCTGTTGGTCTCAGCAGGCAAGCTGGTGCACTAGCACCAGACTGCCTGCAGTCATCCACAGTGAGTGTAAAGTACTGTCTGGGGGATATATTTCTGGTATGAAATATAGTGCGTGCGTTAAGGATGAGGTGAGTGAGAGGTCATTTCTCTCTTTGCCGTAGACCTTCCCTCTCTAGTTTTTCCTACAGTGGTTGAGGGTGTCTAGGAGATATAATGAGTAATCTATATATTTGCAGTGAGATTTGGGTTCCTCTGTGTTTTTTAGGATGAAGGAATTTGGCCATGGACAGTACAAGAAGAACTTAGAAGAGCAACGATTCTCTGACTTTTAGGAGTCACAGGAGTTTCACAAATAAATTGAAATGCATGGGCTTGTTCTGCATCCTTTGTTAAATTGTACCCAATATATTACATGCTGAGAGTTGGCAGCATCACTAACCAAAGCCTAAACTATTAGATCCATAAATATTAAGGTACTAGCTTACTAAAGGAACAGGCAGCATTTTTGCTGAAAATAAAATTAGTCACTATTACACAGTGTATAAAAGATCCCTTATTAAGGGTCCATGCATTAAATGATGGAACCCTGTTTTTCTGGTTTGTTTTTTTCTTCCTAAAGACAAAATCATGCAGAGCTCTCTTAAGCTACAAAGGCTGTTATTACAATGCAGTATAATGCACTATAATCCATTTACTTTATGGCACATAGCTTATAAACTCTTTCACCAAATTCCTTGGACTCAAACCAAATAGAAATGCCCCAAGCGTCACTACCTTCTGCCCCTAGGATTTGGTATCAAACTACTCAAGGATGTGTGAACCTCAATAATAACCAAACATGTGTTTGGATTTGTAAACATGGCTGCCACATGCCAATTAATTCTAAGAAGCATTATCCCAATTTACTCAAACATATATAACTCTTGATTGGTTGCAATGATTAACAGAGAACATGAAAGGCAAAATATTTCAATGCCACAAGTAAAGTAAATAGGAGGTGAAACCAAGATGAAAGAAGTGTTTTTCAGGAGCCAAAATCCAAATAAGATGAAATTTGGCATAAAGAACCTTGAATAATTGAAGTTGGATGAAATAAAGAGAGAGAGAGAGAGAGAGAGAGAGAGAGAGAGAGAGAGAGAGAGAGAGAGAGAGAGAGACTCAATAAAGGAGTTTCATTTCACTGCATGGAATATACTTGATGACTTTATTTGTAGTATTAAGACAATGAAAGCACCAATAATGACAACTACAAGCATTGTACTCATTGGCTTAGTTATGCAAAAGACAAGAGCATGAAAGTGGAAAAAAAAAGTAAGCTCAGGGACAAAACAAAACACAAAACAGTTCATTTTTAAAACACTCCAATTTTCTAGCTGTTATAAGGAAAGAAAAAAAACCCGGAGGAATATAATTAAAATAGTCTGTACTTGTCTCATGAGAGCTCCTTCAGCTAGTGCCTTTTGATACAGACATTGAGATTGGTCTGGACATATAAAGCATTCTGGGATGCACAATGACAGCCATTAGAGCTCATCATTGTCAAGCACTGTCAGCACGTTGCCTGCATTCATACAGCAACTAATGTGCATGTGGAGCATTAAAGTGACACTCTAGCCAACCACGGTTACATCACACTCATTGCATATTAGGGACAGGAGTTATGTAAACATAATTATCTGGTTAATGTGTTTGCATAAAAGTTGTACACAACTCTCTTAACACCAATTCTAAAAGTACAAATTCAAGGTCTGTAAGGTCAGAGCCTAACACACACACACACACACACACACAGTCAATCTGCTATATGATCAAACTAAAGGTTGGCTGAGACATTTTAGAGACCATGATCCTCTCTACATAGTATTGAAGACTCATAGTCATGTATTCTTGCTTAATCTCATACCAAGTCAAACATCCAGACCTCAATTTATAGGGCAAAAAAGAAAGAACATTATATAAGCATGTTTGTGAACAAAGCAAAGAGCCGACATCCCTTATTTCTCTGTAGTCATTGCACAGAGTCTGCTTAACTGTTCATGTGGGCAACGTGGCACTGCTATGTCTGACACATGCAACTTTCCCATAGGGAACGAAATGTGAGAACAGTTTTCCCAGTTCAGAGAAGCTGCTTTCAGATTTTACAATTCATTTGATACAGAAACCCCCACAGTATCAGACCATAATTAAGAGGCACGCTTTAAAAGTGACTTGGAAGAAAAACCTTTATTCGTGGTCCCTGTGGGTCACCATCTTAGATTGTTTAAACCCAGCTAACGATGCCTGAAGACAAGGTGCAAACCAAATATAATGTACAGTAGTCACTGTCATTAAACCAAAAGTCTCAACCCATAACCAAATGATTAATAGGGGGTTTTAACTTCATCGTGCTTCCAACATCAAGACAACAGGGTGCTTAAATTTTTTTTATTAATTTGTGTATATATATATATATATCTCAATGGAGCCTGTGTTAGCTTCTTGCTAACTTTAGTATTTTGCCCAAACAGCAGTGGGGAAGCAAGGACAGGGCTGATGCTGAGGATGTGGTTGGACTGGAGAGGAAGGGGAAAAAATCCCTCTGCTCTATATTTTCATAGAGCCCATCAAGAAATACAGACTGGTCCTTTAAGCAGGTGGTAAATTTAGAGTTTAGGTTAGTAAATTTAGCCTGTGATTAGTGCCTGTAGGGCAGGGCAGGGTGTAACTCTGCCAGGAGAGGCTCATTGAGTGGGAGCACAGAAAGACCCATATGTATGCGTGAGCAGAACTTCATTCTAATGTACAAAACCTGAGTGTGAAAGGAACAGATGGGAGAAATAAGGCACAAGTTGTCATTAAGAACTTAAAGACTGATAAGCAATGCATTAACACCTTATTAAATTAGAGTGCTTCTAATGTTCAGAACTCAGAACAGAAGTGTAACAGATTTTTTTGTGGGGTCACTGCAGTCAGTCAGTGAAAGTGTAGGTATATAAAGGCCTCATATCCAGTTTTTCTTTTTTAATCATTAAATCGGGTTTAAATCAGATGCAAAACCCTCCACATTACTAACACATTTATCCTGTTTTAAAATGTTGCATTGATGGAAACCTCTGAAATACAGGTAAAGCTCACAAACACACCTTTGGTTAATGATCCTCAAAAACACAAACACTTACTTCTATTGTAGCATAGTATATGCATAAGATAGACTGAGTTGACTTGAGCAGCTTTCCATATTAATATAACTAACTCTTATGATATTAAACTGAAGACTTGGCTTTAGGTTGGCCTTCATTTGTCCTGTAGACCATTTCATTGAGAAAAACAAAAAAGCTGCAGTGCATGTTTATATTTACATATGAAGTTGTTAAAATAAAATGCAGAGCAACAAACAGAAATTAGAAACAACTGATTACTGGATCAATGATTTGTTCATTTAAACTAGAACAAGAACAGTCTTCCCCTTGGGCTTAAAACTTTTTCCTTAATTTATTTTCCCAGATGTGTACGATTACCTTGTTGATACAGAGTGTGTTTACATTAGAGAACGGGTGAAAACAGATCGTAGTTTAGGAGCCTGCAACTACTTTTTTAGCAGGATGGTATAAAATAGTTTCTCCTTTAATGCAGATTTTTTTCATATTGTATAATTTAGCAGGACAAACACTGTCTAAAACATCCTTAGGGTGGTACAAACAACATGTACTGTAACTTGGAAAAGGCTTAAAGTCATCGCTTGTTAGTGACACCACAGCAATGTGGTACTGATGTACTTAAATCAAAGTCCCAGATGTGTGAAGTATATTACATGCCTAAATCTTAATGCTTATAACCACCAACTGAAAATGTCCTAAGAACACAGGTGTCACTTCTTGCACTCAGGAATATTCCTTTGAATCGGTCTATAGTAAAAATATTCAGTATCCGTTTCAATGATTTTATTTAAGGATACCTTTACAAAATGTAGCATTTTGTCTGTTTTCCTCAAGCCCAGTTGTATTTTCCCCTCTGTGAGGTCTGTTTAGGCAGTCCATATCAATCCCTTTCGGGTTCGGACCAGAACTACCTCTCTAAAACCATCTGAGCGAGGCGGTCTCAGGCCGTTTGCCGTGATCTCTAGTGCTGTTTGCCTGCAGACAGAAACGCTGACTTGACCTGGCTGCAGTAACAAACCTTTACATGTTGTGTATTATGGGTTACTACAAACATTTTTTGCAGTTGCTAATCCTGTACATGATAGACAAATTATTATTTATTCAATTATCCAATTCTTTATGTAACTGTTCCAGTGTTCTTTGTGCTCAGTGATTTTTGTGATTTGTATAAGCACTTGTGTATTTTAGACCAATGATTTAAGAAGTAATTTTTCAGCATATATACCTCTCAGCCAATGTGTTTTTGCTTTTTGGCTCATTTAACTATGTGTATTGTAAAACCAAACCAAAAGGTCTCTGACTTCTACCACAAAGTAATTATTTGGACTCAGCAAATGGACTATTAGTTGTGAAAGCGCCCTTAGGCTATCTGATTAAAAGAGCGAACTAAGCCATTATTTATTAGTGTTAAATGAATGACAGGAAGCATAACAAAGTAATATGATCCACAATGGCTAAAAGTGCAATGTAAGTGGAAACAACCACAATCAGGCAATCAATACTAATAACAAGGGTACAAATCGCATCTTTATATGCTGTGTCTATAGGGAAGACAGGTATAGTGAGGGGATGGTACACACCTCAGATACAAGCCATTTCTTCCCCATTAAAACACGGCAAACTAACCAATTTAAAAATGATTTAACTAGGTAACGTAGATCAGTATGAAACATAGACCACCAGCTTACAGTTCAGGAGCAGACAGTGACAGACATATATAAATCAATCTAGAGTTGAAATAATAACATCCAGGAACTGATACTGCATGTGTTTAAACTGAACATTTACTGCTCAAAAGGTGCATGATTGTCACTCACTCACAAAATTAAACACAGAAACAGGTTATTTTATATGGTGATTGTGCTCAGAGCCTCTACCATACAGCATATTATACAGATCTAGGTCCTCCAAGTCCACTTTGTGTAGCTGTTGGATAACAGGAAATATTATTCATTCATTCATTCATTTTTTAATTTAATCCTAATTAGGGTCGCGAGAAGGCTGGTTTCCATCTCAGCCGACTCTGGGTGAGGGCGGGGTACACTCTCAACAGACTGCCAGGTCATCACAGGGGAAAACACTCACACAACCATTCGCACTGACACCTAGGGGCCAAACTCAGTCTCAAAAACCTGGCAGGCTAGTAGATATGGCTAATAGTAATTTTTCTTTGTTGATGGTAAATTAGCTATACATCTAATCTTGCTTAATATTATTTTACAGGAAAGTAACTTTATGAGTTAACACTCTTTTATTATTATTATTATAATTATTATTATTATTACTATTATTACTATTATTATTATTATTACTACATTTATCTAGGTGGTTTTCCATGTTCATAGTAAATATCCTGCGACCATATAAAGTAAAATGGGAGAGGGAAAGCAGTGGTATGTAGACATTTTAACAGGCAGACTAAGCATATCCTTTAGTCATCATCAAAGAAACAATGCAGAAGGAATAAACCATATCAATCCTGTCCTGGTCAACAAAAAACATGGTTGTCAAACAGCACATACAGATTATTCCCATTCATGTACTCCAAGTATATTCTATAAAATCTTAAATATGCTATATGCCAAAAGCCTGGTGTTGATCTAATCCAAATGTATTGGTGGAATCTCTTGCCTTCAATGCTCCTGCCTCCATCTGCCATAGAGCCAGGGCTTATTTGACCTTGAAAGGTGGTTCTCTTTCTAGCCAACGAACACGCACTTTCTGTTTATAGTGATACTCCTTGAGGAAATCCTGCATAGATGGTGGCAGTGGCAGGGCACCAATGCCATCATAGGTGGTCTGACTGCAGATGGCAGAACGAGCTAGATGCTGCAGGCTGAAAGGAAAGGTCCTGTGTAGGGGGACTGTGAGCAATGGCTCAAAAAACATACAGGAGCTCGGGTCTTTGTAGTGCTCCAACAAACCTGTAACTGTTGAAGAGTGGAAGACACAGGGGTCATGCGCATCAAAGCTAAAATTGTGGTTCCACTGTTCAATCCGTGCATGCAAAGAACGATTATATCGGCGAAAACTGACAGAAAATAAATAATCCTCCTGGGCGGAGTCACGTAATAGAAAGGTGCCCTCTGGTCGGCCATCCAAAAGTGCCTCTGCCTGGTAGCGATCCATCACCCCCCAATAGCAGGGAAGTGCTGTTATGGCTAGTAGATCGGGCACTAAGCAGTGGATAAAATCAATCTGTGTGTGAACCTTCCAGGGTCCTGGCTGCCTGGAGGAATGACCATCTCCAGAGGCATGTCTCTGCTTAGGTCTTCGTGCCTGTAAACACAGAGTGGTTGAGTCCTCCTCAGAGTCACAGTCAACAGGCTGGGAGGGCATTGCCATGCTCGCTCCACCTTGAGCCACTACCCCAGACAAGCCCACTGTTCCAACCCCCAAACTTTTGACCTCTCCATGTCCTTCTCCAGAACAGGAGGCCATCTTTGGTCCTAGTTTGTAAAGTGTAGCTCTCTTTGATGTGGCCTCCAATGTGTGAATCTGTGCATTTGGAGGAGCGTCAACACCTTCTTCTATACTTATTCTACGTCGTTCACGGAGTTTCTCCTCCTCATCCTCTGGGGAGGGACGTGCTGATTCAAAAGCGTCCATCATTGCAGTGGAAGAATGTGGGCTCACTGGTGCTGTGTGCTGCTTGATGAGATGCCACTTGTTGGCCAGATCAGAGCCTGGTGGGAATGGGCACGTTTCCAGCATCAGCTCTGTTATGTGTATTTTACGCTTAGAGGAAACCTGGCTCTTAGCCAACCAAGGGCGGCGAGGAGATGGCAGAGGTAAGCATAAGCCTACGGTGTCCTTTAGCCGCTGCCGTACAGAGTGAGTGCTTATGTTGCGCCCACTGCCCCCTCCTCCAGAATCACCTACTTCCTGGATGAAGGTGGACCCACAGCAACGTTCCCACCTGTTTGAGCCACCCCTCGAACGTCCTGTCCGCCTGTCTGCCTCCAGGGAGCTCTGTGTCTTAGTTGAACACGAGTGTTTTTTCTTACCTCCCCATGGAGCATGCCGTGAATAAGAATCTCTACGCACAAGCGGGACCCTTCGTGTATCCTCACCTTCTTTGTCAACTGTGATCTCAAGAAATTGTGGGCTATCTGCCACACAGTTGTGACCTCTATGTCCACCACCTCCAAAGGTAACCTGTGTAGGACCAGAGCCCCCATGTTCCTGGGTTTCACCTGCCTGTGCCCCATGAGAAACTGCACCCATGTCCACCACACAATGGACACGATCCACGTCCATATTCCACAGACTTGATTCTGAGCCACTGCTGTTGAAAAGAGTTTGACATCTACTTCTGAGGTTGCTCCACATCCTTCCCACTTTCTCCACAGACTGGAGACAGGGATCTGTTGGGTAAATAGAAACGAAAAATTAGTCAGTATGAAAACAATGAAGGGCTATCTTCTGACTGTGCAAACATGTAATTGGCATTAAGAAAGTAGTAGTTTTTTGTGAAGCATGAAGGCACTTGTAGGTTAAACAGTGTGGAGTTATACAGTGTGTGTTAAAATAATTGCATTCTGGCACTTAACAGTAAACAGAATGTGTCAGCAAGGAATTTCTGGCTATAAGAAAATCGCATATTTAATGTGCTGATGTTAATAGCGCGACATGGCAGGCATGTGACGCATGTTAGGCATGATGAGGCATGATAGGAGATGAATACAACATGCACAGCAAGAGTGTGCATTGTGCACAAGCACGCATGAGCCAAATGGTGAGCATGGAGTTGCCAGGCAGAGATGTAAGGCCACGGCTATAAATGAACCCAGGCATCTACTACCAGCTGATTTGTTGGTATGTAATGTAGTACTGAGCCAGTCTAGACCTGACTAAGAACTTTCCTTCTCAAAAAGTAGATGCACGTTAAGGAGAGATAAGAATGAAATGGAAGAGTTAAAACAGCTCAAGAGAAGAAAGTAAGATGAAGTTAAGAGTTAAGGGGCAAACATACACAGGAAGTAATGAGCAACAAGCGACCATGTAAATGTAATGCAAATTAAGCAACTAGCTGTTCACTGCACACGGTTTCACCCTGAAACATTTGGAAGCAGGAAACATATGAAAGGATCACCTAGGCAAACAGAGCTGGTGAAGAGGGCTAAGGAATTCGCTTAGCGCTTAGCCTCATCAGTGTCCCTCATTGTTTTCTGTGTGTATACCCCTTTAGACCTTGACATTTGTAACCCCCTCCAGCAAAATATGGCTTAAGTAGGAAATTTGACATACTGAGATATTGATATATTTGGAAAGAGAATTTAATATGATTCAAAATGAGAGGTATTATACGTAATTATAGAATGAAAATTGATTGAGTTACATCACTTTGCATGTTGCTAATCAAGAAATGCTGTTTTTGAGAAAAATGCAATTACAGTTATAGAACCATTTTCTGAATGTCCGTATGTGAAACTCCCTAACAACCATAAACTAAATGAATCCGGCTCTCCACCAATAAGTGCAATCTTCCCAGGGTCTTCCAGCAACAGATGAGTTCTATTTACACCGAATCATGTCTGTCTTGAGGCTTCTCATTGGTTTACCGTTATACGATTCTGTAAGTAGGAAGAGTATTCTAATACCAAATATGGATGACAGGGATTTATACTGAGCAATCACAAAAGCGGTTTAAAAATCGGTAAAGTAATTACCTAAAGAACTGATAGTTTTAAGACAGGTCAAAATTAAATAGCTTTGGTGTTATATCCAGACCTGTGCCCCTCAACACCATGACAGTCATTATTCTCAAGAAAAAAACTTTTTTTTGTAAGTATTTTTCAACTGATCCCCGTTTTTATCAGTATTACATAATGTGATTACCACTACAATTATACCTACAAAACCAACAATAATCTTAATACTACAGACTTTATAAATTTATAAAGCTGCCAGATTTTATTACTCTTCAATTAAATATGACCAAAGCTTCATAAAATGCTATAAATCATTTCATATGTTGATATGATATGATATGATATGATGATATGATATCATATATGTTACATCATATATATATATGTAAACTCAATGAATAAACGAATGAACAAACAAAGATTTTTTTTCAATCAGTTGGAAAAAAAAGAAGTTCAGAGATGTTGCCCTGTGATGGCCTGGTGAGCTGCTCAGGGTGTACCCCGTCTTTGCCCTGTGTTGGCTGAGACAGGCGCCAGCCTACCTGCAACTCAAGTAGGATTAAATAGTTTGCCGAATATGTAATATGAGTGAGAAATGTAACAGGTAAGTAAGTAGGTCTATCCATACACACATGCTCATGGACATGTTTATCTATGTTTACTTCTGAAAGGAACCGATTTACAGAACAATAAATTAAGATTTATACCTATTGTATATAGGCATACATTTGATTCATACACACACACACGCACACACACATTTATAGTACTTGTATGAACCCTAATAACGTGCCACCAAACCATGCGGGCCACATTTGTCTGTCAACAAAAAAAGGCAACAGACTGAAAGCTCAACTACGACCAAACTGAAGGCCTTTTCAGAACAAGATAACCAGCTGTGACCGGGTATAGAGGATGTGAAACTCTGTTGCTTAATATATCACCTTGAGCCACACTATGGTCGTCCTATTTGGAAACACTCATCAGACACTGCCATTCCATAGTTCCAGCAAACAGTTTGTCATCACATAAATTCATTTTATGGCCTTGTAATAATTACTGTGATTATTTGCTTGAATTCTACAATATATTATTATATAGGTGCATTTATTTAAAAATATTACCTTGTATTTAATCTATTACTTAGTATTTGTTTGTAATTATCCATACATCCATTTGCAGAACCGCTCAATCATATAAGGCCAAAAAATAAATAATTATTTAAAAAATCGTGGTTCCGGTTGTTGAACCAACCCTCGCAAAACCGGTCCGGGTCAAAAATTTTGCCTTGCCTTGCTAATAAAGGTGAATTACATGTATTTTTGTGTGCTTGACTTCCTTCATTGGCACAGTCATCTTGAATCACGTTTAAATGAGATTTCAATGACACCTGCCATTACCATGACCCTGGCAACTAGATCTTTAGTCATGAGGAATTAAATTTTTTTTCTTAACCAAACATCAATGCACATCAGCTCGACTTTTCTTCTGTAATATTAACGTTCAACTAGAATCCAATTTGTATTGTAAATGGTTGCAAAACGATAATTATTAAACATAATTTGTCAGAGACAGATCTATATATCTACTTAAGATAAATATAGATCCCATCTATGTAAAAATGCCAAAACATGGAAGACAGCTGAAGGAGTTGGCTAAATATATATAACTGTTTATTTAATGCACTGAATTACTTTAATGTTTGTAAAAATATTACTTTCAGTGTTTATAAGTAATTGTTTTTCTGATTAACTGTATTAATGTATGCAACCTTTTTGTGTGAATACATTAATATTTGTAATTATTTACATATCATATGTAAACACTAATTACAAATATTAATTAATTCACACAAAGTTAATACAGTTAAGCAATTATGTTCAAATAGTTCAAAAATATTAAAGTTAATTCCTTAAAATAGTTATAACTTACCATAAATGCCACCATGTGTAACACAAACAAATTGTTAGTTTGAACGAACAATAAAAAAAACAAAATGTTATTTCTTGCTAACATTAGTATTTATAAACACTATCACTTAAACCAAGTAATATTTACTAAATTAGGGTACTGACTGCACAGCCTGACACAATCAAGTAAAATTTCCTTGAGTAATGGGAGTGTATCTGACAATCACAACAAGGGTAATCAGTAAAAAGTTTGCACTTTTCCCCTTCACGAGACACACCTACAGCACCTAGCCAGTTTTAAACTATGGATCGTTTTTTTCTCACTTGATGATCTCATCTTGATTATAATTAGTATTTCTGTATGAAATACTTAACATTTGCATGTACTAAATTAACTAACTAGCATTCATTCATTTAGTTGTGAGGAGGCTGGAGGCTATCTCAGCCGACACTGGGCTAAAGCGGGGGTCTCTCTGAACTGCTCGCCAGACCAGGGCTACACACACAACCATTCATACTGGCATCCACACCTAGGGTCAATTTTGAACAGCTTGTTAGCCTAAGAACATGCAATCTCCACACGGAAATGCCAGAGACAGGAATTGAACACAGGACCTTCTTGAAGTGAGGTAAACGTATTAACTATCATAACAACTAGCTAGCATTATTCTACTAACTATTTATTGTGCTGGCATATGCTGCTTCCGGCAACCCCCCACTAATTTTTGTGTGCAGGTTTTAGTTGCAAAAGAGGAGGTCATGATTTTACTGAACTCAATATAACCTGTTCATTTCCCACAAGCCAGGCTGCCTAATTTGCCCTCTGAGCTTACTTAGCAGCTAACACAATAAACTCCAGAACGGTTCACCACAGATGTCCAACATACTCACGTGAGCTCAGACTGACATACTGTTTTGTGTAATATATTGCATGCTACATGTTCTTATGGGTCCAAACCCAGCAGAACTAGGAACTTTATTATTTTCGCTTGTTTAAATCCTATTATTATTGTTGTTAGTATTAATATTTTCCATAAACATGGAAATTCTTAAAATAAATAAAAAGTTGTTAGCAACTTGCTGGGTTTTCAAAGAAATGACAAAAATATTCACTACATAAAAACTCACCTTTAATTAACATAATTAGTTACCCAAATACTTACCCAGTATTTGACCCATGCTTTGCTCTGAGAATTTTACTTTTGCTTTATTTATATATCAACTGTATTAACTGTTCACTGTAACCCAGTAAATCACCTATTTCATGTGCAGGAACCTCAAAGAAATTATGTTAAATACATTGACTTCTAAGCACCGAGTCATATGTTTTTGACAGAGTGTCAACAGAGAGGTCATCAAAGAGGACTCTGCTTATTATTTCCTGAAGATTGGTCATCCATGGAAACAACCATCAATCAACAGTGTGGCAAAAGCTTGCCTTCTGCTCATGGACATCATTTTGATGTCCTGAAAATGTCTCCTAAAGTCCAGTCTTTATACAACTAACTTTAAGCTTGAATATATTCATGACCCAACATTGTGTTTTACTTCCAGTGTAGCTAAATACTTGGTGGCTTGAAACAAAAACTGTTTCAAAACATGTTGAACTAGAGATTGCTTTGTACTGTGTGTTTGTCTATTCTGTTATTAAAAGGCTGCTATTTTATGCTTTGCAGAAGCTTTATAGTAAGACAGTCTTTTTGATTAAAAAGAAGCTCTTGCTGAAAGAGAAAAATCAGCAAATCCATATTTTAACATTCTTCACATTCTGTGCTTAAAGGATCGATGGCAACGATTTTTGACTGTCTTCTTTGTAACAGGCAACCATATCACAAACTATCCCCAACTATCGTCGCAGACGTGGTTGCAGACAGTCACGAACAGTTGCAGATTGTCTGAGACTTTGTTGGCTACAATCAGTGACTGTGGTCGCACACCAAGCTGACAATAGGCCATAGTTAATTGGTCCAATGATGGAACCTGGAGGTACCTCAAACGATCAAATTTTTAAAGTGCAACGAAGTAAAAAGGCAAACAAACAACGTATTTATCTATTAAATTAAATGGAAATAGATAAGAGGAAGAATAATATTACAGAATGTACATGCAAAAGGAGAAGGACCTGTGTGGGAGGAGTTTTTTTTTTCTTTTTTACTAATAAAGTTAAACGTGTCGTATAAGTGTTTTGCACCAAGACAAACTATACAAACAAACATAAATAAATTACATTTATAAACTGTCAAAATAGGTGAGGCGTTTTTCAAACTCCAGTCTGTGGATTAAAAATGTGTGGTACTGCACCACTGCGTCCCGTAACCGCCTGAGCTAATATTATACCGGGTCTAAGCAGCGAATACTCTTTACTTCTATTCTCTCTCCCAAAGGCATGGCTGGACCCATGTTAATGTTTAGTTACGACTTATCCTGACTGTCCGTGTCATGTTCTTGTCTCAGTCTGTACTGAGTTGATTAACATGAAAATCAGTTAAACTCGTTTTTTTAAAAATGGGGACTCAGTTTCGGTTTTATAGGCTGGCACACCTCTACTCAGATGAAAATCACTGATGGTCGGCAACTAGGTCTGAGACTGTCTGCATCTAAGTCCCCAACTATCTGCAACTATCTGTGATCACCCACAATGGTCTCAGACTGTCAGCAATATAATCGAGGATAGCTGGCAACAGTCACCGATTAGTAAATTATTGTGCGTAATCATCCAATGTTCTCCAAAATAGGTTTTAAAAAACAAGACAATTGTCCACAACGGGTGGATTCCTTGCTGACAGTCAATGAGAGTCAGCGATATTGGTGACGATATTGGTTGCAGACCCCTCATGCTGTGAAGGTGAAGTTAAACTGAACCGCTCGTGGCTTGATCTGGTGTTGCTGTTTAACAGTAAGTCCCGAATCAGTGCATGTGCTTCTGGCCCTTTGGTATAGAGGCCCAAGTTGAAATAGGCCCAGTGTTATAATTAAGACGTCCCCCATTTACCTTGCTGTTTTTAAAATGCATTTTTAATTCAGCTTTATCATGTTTAATATCACAATCTGTCATGTATGGGGTTGGTTCATTCTGTCAAGAGTGGACAGTTTTTTGGTTTGTTGACATTGCCTGCTCTGCATTAGCAAAGTACCCAGCCTATCAGTAGTATTGAACCTCCTTCTGTTTTTTCGTATTTTTGTTTGCCTTGGAACTTTAATAAAGACCTCGTTTTTTTCACCCCCACTCTGCCTCTGTTGTCCTGCATTTGGGTCCTACTTAGCTTGTCCCACATGACACAACCTTTAAAGTTAATAAAAATTGTCAAATCTAACACATCAATTCTGGTGCCGAGGTATCGCAGTATATCTGACCACTTTAATAAGAGCAGATCAGCAGTCTGAGGACATATGTCAAATTTGCTTCAACTGGGTCCCTACGCAACACAGTAACACCTGATCATCCTCTTCTTAAATCAAAATACATCTGGGTAAGTTTTAAAATAAAAAATAGACCCCAGGGGTCCAAAGCTTCCGCACCCCAGGAATGTGTATTTTGAAGTTGATTTATATTTTCCTTAAATCAAACCAAAACTGGTGTGTTAAAAACCAAAACTGGTGTGCTCATTAATTATGGGCGGATTTTGGCACCAATCACAGGCGAGGTACCTGTCAGACAAATAGGCATACCAAATTTAATCAAAACCAAATTGTGACAGATGGACGAACGCCATCCATTCCCATAGCTGCCGCCCCACTATGTGGCAGAAGCTAAAAATCATTACTGATATTTGACTAGTAGATACTTAAACTCAACTTTTTAGTTTCTAGCTGCTAGGGGTGCCGGAAAACAATCGCAAAGCGGATCAGTACATCTACAAAACCAGCTGTCTAGTAATATAATCTCTTTCTTTCTTATAGAAGAGTTGTTCCTAGTTTATTGAAGAATGTAGATACTCATAAAATTGGCTCCCTTTGTTTGTAATGGATATGATTCAAACATCGGTTTTCACCCCAAAAATTGGAATCGAATTGAATCGTGAACTGTTGTTCAATTCACATCCCTACTAGCTACCTTTCTATTACTTGACACTTGAAGTCTGCTTACAAACCGTTGGGGGGCCTCTCTGACAGAAACAGTAAACTGTCCCATACTAAATCATACACAGTACAACATGTAGTAAAATGCTTATTACGACTGTCCTATATTTGAAGAATAAAAACTATCATAGAAGAAATTAAAAACATGATAAATTATGAAAAACACCAAT
>JAOUQZ010000039.1:9277657-9298419 GCA_028564935.1 Neosilurus hyrtlii
CTTATTCAAGGTAGAAAAAGAGGATTCAATTCTTGATGTACCTCTGTCAACTGCGATAGCCTGGCCACCTGTCCCAGTTTGAGGGAGACAGGCGCTAGCCTCCCCGCAACCCTAATAAGGATTAAGGGGTTCAGAAAATGAACGATGAACCTCTATCAAATACGGGAGGTGCTGCACTATCATTCATAACATTTATATTGCAAATTAGACAGGCAGACGATTGGCAACTATTGCGTTGGCCCAAACTAGGAATCTACCTATTCCTTTTTTAATGTCCGGTATGTTCCCAGTATGTGTATCTGTGTGTTGGCCAATGCTTGATGCTGATTCAATGCTGACATCCTTGCAGGAACCAAATTGACTCTTTGCCAGTTTCCACTGCTACGTTTTGTGAACCAACACAGTTGTGATCATGATTTAAAATAATGTTTCCTATCTAAAATAATGTTTCCAGATTGCAGAGGGAGTAGAAACTGCACTAGTTTACACTTGAAGCTGTCATTGAGGCAACAATGTTTCCCTTGCTGTTGGTTTAGCTCACATGGCACTCTGGGATATGCTGACTGGACACACTCTGGTGGACATGTAAGTGCTGGAAGTGGCCAACAGCAAAAACTCGCCAATAGGCTACTGGGATAGTCCTAGAACATGTCCAAATCTAATTAAATTCAGACCAGTTCTGGAGAGATTGGTTTGCAAAGATCAGTTCTTGGACTAATTTCTGTTCACATCTGAAACTGCAGAATCAATTCTGAGATTGATCATAAAATAGGTGTGTTCACACTACCATAACTGGTCCTGAATGGAATGCTTAATAGGCGTGAAACTGGCAGTGCTTTTATTTGAAGGCATCATAGCAACAGTGGCTGGTGTACCTGTGTTAGTTTGATCAAGTGTTTTCCATGTTACTTCTCAGTTTATTTGAATAAATAGAGAAAAGAAACAGAAGAAACAGGCAAGACTTTCTGCTCAGAGCACAGGTTTTTGTCACAAATCTTTTCTACTAACTGGCGATAAATATCAAAGTTTCTTTTATTCCCTTTTAGCTCTCTCTGGATTCTATCTGAATGGCACAATTCAGTGAGATATTAAGTATCTTGGTCACTTTGATAATTACTTGGCATGATGAGTTTGTCACAGAGATCTCTGGCACATGTGCATTTATAACCACATGGTTTAGCATACACTGTACTGTGGAGAAGGCCATGGAGATTTCTGGATTAAATATCTACAAATAGGGCATGTTACAGTGTGTGGAAATTATTTAAAGGTAGGTAGACATTTATTATAATAGTTGTTCTAATAGTGTTTCATTGCATGTATATGTCCAGAAATTATCACCAGACACTCACATTAGCTAACGCCACAGATGTCGGGGTTGTCACATACTTACACAAAGCATGGGTGCTTCTCAAAATAGATACATATTGTTGTTTATAATTTTTTTACAGTTTCGTGAGAGACACTGACAGAAATTGAAGGTTACATGTAACAGGTATTTCATTGAAGAACTCCTTTCAAAAAGTCAACTTTAGTAACATGGCAAAAAATTTTTGTTGTTATACTTCTGAGGGCAGCACGGTGGCGTAGTGGTTAGCATGTGTTGCTCACAGCAAGGAGGTCCTGGATTCGAGTCTTGCACTTGGCCGTTTCTGTGTGTAGTACATGTTCTCCCCGTGCTTGCATGGGTTTTTTTCTCTGGTTTCCTCCTACAGTTGAGAGACATTTACGTTAGGCTAATTGGCTGTTCAAAATTGCCCCTAGGTGTGAGTGTAAATGGTTGTGTGTTGGCCCTGCGATGGTCTGGCGAACTGTACAGGGTGTACTGTGCCTTTGCCCAGTGTTGGTTTAGACACTCTGCTTCCCCATTGCCCTAATAGGATTAAGTGGTTGAGCAAGTGATTGAGACTTTTGAGAACTGCGCATGAGTTAGAATGACGAACAGCACTTTATCCATCCATTTTCTTATCTGAAGTTGGGTCATTGAAGTAGCAGGTCCAGGAGGGAACCTCTCTAAGCTCCTCCTGAGGGGTCCCAAGGCATCCCAGGCCAGATGAGATATATAATGTGTTTTCCTTCTAGCGAGTTCTGGGTCTGCCGTGGGGCCTCCTCCCAGTTGGAACACCTCTAAAGGAAGGCGACCAGGAGGCATTCTAATCAGATGCCCAAACTCCTTTCGATGCAGAGGAGCAATGGCTTCACCCTTAGCTCCATTCGGATGCCCGAGCTCCTCACCCTGTCTTTAAGGCTGAGCCCGATATCCTCCGGAGGAAACTCAATTCAGCTGATTGTATCTGCGATCCCATTTTTTCAGTCACCACCCAAATCTCATGACCGTAGGTAAAGGCTGGAACATAGATGACCAGCAAATCAAAAGATTTGCCTTTAGTCTCAGCTCCCTCTTCACCATAATGGGCCAGTGCAGTGCACTTTATCCATGTTGATAATATGATTGACACCTCACTGTTATCTCTTTTGGTGTATGCTGAATAAGTACATCTATTTAGCCTTTTGCACTCGAGGCATTTTCATTAAACCACAACACATGTTGGCTTCCCTACCTAAATGTGAAAGATGTCTAATGTGGTCATAATTTTAGCATTACAAACATGCCTGTGATATAACTTAAGTCTACTTAGCTTTTATTGAGTTTACTTGTGATTACTGTTAGGAAAAAAAAATTAAATATTTTCCTGAAATCTCAGCATGGATGCAATGAATGCTCCGTGCTGCTCAGAAATTCGCGCTGTCGCATCAGTGAATGTGAGTTTGCCGCACGAGTAAACTTTCATGATGGGGCAATGCAGTTGCAAGGTCAACATCATCACATGAATTCACAGCATGGGCAGTCCTTACCCCTATTTAATAGGGCCTCAATCCGTCTACTATTCATTACCACAAGAGAAGTAAAATCTTATGTTGTTAGCTTCATCTCGTTTAGCAATCATTTTATCTCACCATGCAATGAGACCTACAGACTGTCCTCAAACTCATCCCCTTCATTTGTGATTGCTTGATTTGAACTGACCCAAAGTGCTTAGGTTTACCAGAATCCTTGCTCATAGCGCTGCCCCACAATCTTGCACTGCACACTGTTTGTGGGTGTTTAATTGCCATTAAACAGATTTGGTTTTGAGAAATTAAGAGTGCTCTTTGTAAAATAACTTGTCTGAATAACTAAGTGTAACACAGAAGCCACCCTCATGTCAATTTGATCTTTTCTGAACTTTTGCCTACTTTGTCAGAAATCTTTTTTTTTTATTAAAAAAAAAAATTTTTTTTAGGAGTGCATGTCTGATTAGGCAGCTGGGTAGCAACCATTTGAATAAATATTCTCTCTAGCTAAAGAACGAGAGGTTATGCTTATGCTTTGGTCTGTCCTATAGCATTTCAGTAGGTTATATCTCCTGCACACTGAAAATGTACATTTATGCATCTAGCATGACATAAAAACAGAATGAGGGCAAGACAAAGATACCATCTTCTGTTTTACTTTTTATCTTTAAAAATCTTTTAAAAAATTGTATATGAGACAAACACTGTGCAGAGGAGGGGGAGGTGAAAAGAGAGAGAAATAGCTAGAGCAGGATGGAGAGGCCACAAAGAGATAAGGTAGAGAGAAAAAAGCCCAATCAAGCAGCATGTAAGCAGCTGTTAAGACAAAACAGTTAAATCTCTTATGAGGGAGCTTGTAATTAGTTGAAGTGCTGGTTGAATTCAGCTCCTTGAACATACTTTAAAATCACTTTAATTTTCATTGCACATGGATGGGTAGTGATGTTTTCCAGTTTATGAAAACCTGTCTTGTTTTTGTTGATGGAAACAGAAATTGAGTAATAATGTTAATAAACCCTTTATTAGGGGGATGCTACACTGATCAGCTATAACATTAAAAACATTGGGACCACTGACAGGTGAAAGGAATAATTATGAAATATGCATTTATGTTTATAGCATTTGGCAGATGCCCTTATCTGGAGCAACTTACATTTTTTAAAATCTTATTTGTACGAATGAGGGTCATGGGCCTTGTAAACTTTAGCAGGACCATTTTATTTTCTCTTGTTTCTCAGCTTGTGTGCCTCTGTGTCCCTTCTGTCCTCATTAACATTGTGCTTTTACTATGCTACACAGTTCAAATATTCTTCTATACAAATGGAGTATGTTTTATATGTTTGGCTGACATAGAAGTTTTAAAGCATGTTTTTAAATTACCAAAGTGCCACAGAGAATTGAGGCCTAATGCTTACCGTAGCATTATGCATGTCTGATTGACTTACTTAAATTTACCAGGGTATCATGCATTTTAATGACACTCTATCCGAGGCAAGGCAAGTAATAAAAGTAATAAAAGAAAGTAATAAAAGAAAGTTTTTAAATTATATTGATAAAACAAATAAGAGTAGTAATTACAAAATAATAATACATACCTAATAAATGAATGACAGTCGTGGCTCGTGGTTATGGTGCTGGCTTACTGATCCGAAGGTCAGGGGTTTAAGCCCAACTGTCACCGGGATGTCACTGCTGTCCCCCCAGTGCAGCTAATAGGGTTATCAAAGACCATCCATGTCTCTTACTGTCTGTGATAAGAGTCATGTAAATGAACCATTGCTGTGGTTTGTAAATTGTAGACCATTGGATTGCTTTCAGTGTGTTTTTGCCCTGCGATGGCCTGGCGAACTATCTAGGGTGTACTCCATATTCGACCAGAGTCGGCTGAGATGGGCCCCCTTCTCCCCGACTCCCTAATTAGGATTAACGGTTCAGAAAAGTAATGAATGGATAAATTAAATAAATGAAAAATAGAGAGGTCCACCACTGCATCACTATATGTCACATCTCACAGTTAGAAATAAGCCAAAAAGAAAACGAGTGTATTCATATACATATACATATACACAGGAATTACTGAAGGTAACAACCAAACGCAATGTAGCAGAGTATGATTCTTCATCCTGGTGAACTGTTCAAACCCTGCAAATTAAAGCAACTTATGTAAACACTGATAAGGTGCATTTTAGGATCAAAGCATTCTTCTAAGTATAAATTACACCTATTCAATGTGGGTGAAATTGATATCTTGAAATAGTCCATTCAAAAGTCTGTGGATAGTCAATAGCTAGTTTGAAACCTTCCATCTCAGGGATTATTCAGCATTTTCTATCAAGCCTGAGGCGAATTGTATTAGTATATACTGCACAGGAACATAAGAAAAGCAACTTAAGACTGAATGTTTATATGATTTATTGTTGCATTTTTAATTGATTCATGCTTCATCCTAATCTTGTGGAGTTTACAGGCCTGGACTGGCCGTCAGGAGCAGCGGGACTATTCCTGGTGGCCTGGGTTGTTAAGTGGACTAACTGGAAAAAAAAATAAAAAAGAATCATGGCAAACTACACTGGTGCAGCTAATTAGTCTGCAGAAACTGGCACCCGTCCACCAATAAAATGATTTTGTTCATCAGTTTTCACCTTCACCAATTGGTGATTGATTAAAAATATCAATAGTCTTATTACTGGTTTTATTTTCAACACGAGAACTAATCAACACGAGAGAGCGTGTCGAGGGGAACAACAGAGAGGCAGGGGAACGTGGTGCTGTAGCTACTAATGGACTCGAAAAAAAAGTGAAAAGAGGGAGCAGAAAGAGAAGTTATAAAAAAGAGAAGGCGCTTGAAGAGGAGGAGGGAAATGTCGGAAAATTTCCTATATTTTCAAATCCTCCACCAGCAACAGTGTCCAGTCACCTGCAACGTCAAGTGAGTTAACTGTTTAATAAAAGGCAGATGCAGGGGGGGAAACAGTGTGTTGTTTGG
This sequence comes from Neosilurus hyrtlii, assembly GCA_028564935.1. Lineage (NCBI taxonomy): Eukaryota > Metazoa > Chordata > Actinopteri > Siluriformes > Plotosidae > Neosilurus > Neosilurus hyrtlii. Next base: position 9,283,479 of record JAOUQZ010000039.1, read on the forward strand.
GGGCAAACTTTTATCTGAAGATAACATGATGATCACTGGTTGAGATTCTCCATGACCCTTTTATGTAGCTGTAATAATGAGCTGGTAGGTTACTGATACTGATATCTTACTGATAAAATAATAAGTTAATTATCTGTGTTGTATTAAACTGGCAGGTGGATATTTTAATACTTTGGCTGCTTGGCTATAACAGTCTGTCCACATATACTGTGCACATCTGTCCCTGTACAACACATAAGTAGTTGCACTGTGAGAGTGAAGAACATTTCATTAGTCCAGGTTAAATCCTGATGAGGGAACTTTTGATTTAATCAGTTTATCAGTGTCTGGTTTTACTATAAATTATATGATTGCAACTTTTTATCATTGCTGTTTGATGTCTGAGGTTTATGTTCACAAATCCATATGAAATATGTGCTTGTGTGTGTGTGTGTGTGTGTGTGTGTGTGTTTGTGTGTGTAAATTATTCTTTTGTTTCATTGTTTAAAATCTCACTAAAATTTGTATGAGGTTAAGTGGCATGGACTTGTCTCATTTGATCATTATATTGTAAATTTAAATAACTTACAATGTGTACAGGAATGTTCACAAACTAATATTCACATTACTCATCACACTGTTAGGAAATTGCTTGTTTTATGTCATGAAATATTTGGTGGGTTCTGCTGAACCAAACATGGCTCTACAGGTGGGCTGAAAAAGTTTGGGAACCCTTGATAAGGTTGGACGGTTGAGTCAACTTTGAAATTTTCTATAAAATTTATTATAGTAAGCTGGCTTAGAAAAAATTAACAGAAAAATAAAACAGTTATGTTGTTTATCTTATCAATAAAAAACTTTTGATTAGTGGGAACGTAAAAAGCACTGAATTGGTGGCTTTTAGTTTTGTGTTCATAGCTGTTAAATATAAATTTGATTTGAATTTGAAATAGAATAATGGGCTTTTGATGATTACTTACCTATATGTGGGGGTATGTATTTGTGGTTGTGATCTGAGCATATGTGTGCAGTATATGAGTAGGGGTGGCCTGAGTTAGTGAATGTCTCCCGGTCTGACTTTTTGTCCCAGTCCAGCCCTGGGAGTGAATAATGTCTATGTTTATGGATCATACTCTGAAACTATAAAGTGTGACATTTAATGTGTTTTGCTTATTTCCCTCTACATTGACCATAAATTCATGAAGCATTGTTACAAAGATAGAATTACTTCATGCACATATCTGCACTTTTATTAGTAACAAACATGAATTAATCTGTATGTAACATGAAATTCATATTCAAATTAATTCAAGTATGAACACGAAATTCATCCCATTTGTTTTGGCGAGTAAATTACTGTGAAATAAATGCACTTCAGGAGGAACTTTATTGTACAGTGAATGTCATAATATGGTACCATCCCCCTCAGAAGAAAAACGGGTTTTTTCCATATGTAACTGGCATGGACACCACTGGTTACACATGGAACTGTAAATTTATGTGCAGTTCTCATCAACAAAGTAAAAAACCCCAGAAATTTCTACTTTGGATATAAATTTTAATTCAAGATATTTATTGCATGCCCTACTATATGCACTTGTGTTATACTTCAGCGATAGCTTGGCATGAAACATAAGTATCAAAAAAAGTCAAAATTTTTGTCCACACATTGCAACTAATTTAAAATGCATATATTTTTTTCGCTGGATGTATCCAAATTATTTTGTGTGACATCTTCTTTGTGTCCATGTGGTATGTTTTAATTCTTCATTGTTTTAGGTCAAAATGTGAATAAATAAATTTGACCAAGTTTCAGAGAATGACCAATATCCTACACAGGAATGGCAAACTGACTGGCCTATAACCTGAGGATTCAAATTATTATTGATTGAAAATATTTTCTTGTTTCTGATTGGTGGAAAGCCACAGCTAATTCTTGGTATTCTTCTATGAGCTGACATATTCCATCAGTGAAAGTGGATACATGGAACAATTATGGTGCTTAACCATCAATTTGCAAATATTCCTCATCAATGTCATACCTGTATAAGATAAATAGTCTGTGACCAACAGCAGACTGCTCCATCTGACCTCCATCTTGGATAGTTAGTACAATTCACAGCAAAGCACTTCAGCCCTGAGCAGTGAAAACTTTTTTCTTCTTCTTACTTTTTTTGCTGTTGTAAGCCATATCTGAGTGAGTGGGAATGGCCAAAGTGGCAATGCAAAGTTTCACCACCAACAGCGCTGTCAGCAGGGTTTAGCCTATCTATCTATTTATATCTATGTTCCTCCTCTCCCCCTCTCTCCTCCCAGAGAAAACTGGTGAGAAAATGGCTGCCTGCTCTCAAGATTAGAGGTTTGCTCCTCACAATAAGCCGATAAAAACATGTTTGGTAGAAAAAGGTTTAATTCTTGAAATTACAAAATACATTCTTACCATCAAATATGTCAATTACACATTTTGTTCCTTTTGATTTGTTTAAAAGTCTCAAAAGTGTTTTAAGAAAATCAATGCTGGACATTGCAACTATAATCCATAGTCAGCCAGTAATTTATTTTTGCTGTTTTGTATGCGCTGCATAGTACTCCTTGATGTTCAAAGAGTGTGGTGACTTTTGATTTTTACTTAAAAATTTTTTTTAACCAATACAGGAATTTTAGCATAAAAGTCAACAAAATGACCTAAAGTGAAATAAAGGCAAGCATTCCAAACTATGCTATCACACATAAACATATGTATATGTTCATTAACAGGTGTTTTTTACTTACATTTTTGAAGTTGCAGTCTGCTAAAATCCATTTGATAGTTTGCATTAACCAGTTTGAAGACTGCTGTTTCACTCTCACGAATGAGTGAAATTGCAAGAATAGGACATAAATTCATCAGTTCATATAAGGCAAGTTAATGGCAAAAATAACAGCATACAGATATTAAAATACAACAAGTCAAACGTAAACTATTGAACTTGTGAATAAAATTAAACTAGGCCCATCTATACATAATACAAGCTTCTGTTCACATACATCAGACAAACATTATTTGTTTTTTATTGTAATAACAATAGGGTATTTTGATATACAAAGACACATACAATGTATGCAAGTTTTTTTTTTTTATTAATTTTAGGTTTAATCAACTTTAAACAACCTGTTTAACACAAAGAACAGAAGGTATTACACAAAAATAAATGCCAACTGCAAGAATAACAAAATCCCCCAGGATTTTTTACTTGTTTATTCTCCACAAAAAAAGACTGATTGTAATAGATGTGCAAAGGCATATACAATGTATGTTTATTAAATTTGTGCTTAATTCCCTTTTAGATATTGAAAAATATCAAATATTGAAAAGAAGAACTTAGGTAATTTTTCCATTCACAATATTGATACAAAAGAGAGGTCAAACCAATACTTTATCTTTCAATGCTCAAATCTCAAAAATTGTGATGTCAGTGCTTTTAATTATTCAGATGTCTCAGGCCTTTGGCCTTAGCAGATAACACCTCTCAATCGGAATAAGTCTCCATATCATACTTCACCTCATGCAGTAATTGCTTATTGTTCCAAGTCTATAATGATTGTATCAAAATAACAGTGACATCATTATCACTATTAAAAATAAACCAAAAATAAATCTTGTTTTAGATTTTTTTTTTGTATTTTCTTAAAGTATGCCCAAAATTGTTCAATTATTGTACAAACACACCTTTACAGAGCTGCCTTTTTTCTGTGTCCATGGAGTATCTAGACTAAACTTATGAATATGCTGAAAACACTCCATTAACTCAGCTAAAAGTGCACAGCTCACCTGACCAGTCTCTACAATGGTTAAAATATGTAAATATAAACTATAAACATTTTATTTTAGTTATTTTTTCTTATATTTCCTTGTAGCATATACTACTTTGTTTAATTATTGTGCAAACACACCTTTATGGAACCTTGCCCATATGTGTGTAAAAACTAAAAATTATATGCTTGACACTCAGTATCGCTTATTATCTTTGCTCAAATTACAGAGCTCAACTGAGCAGGCTCCGGCATGGTTAAAAAATGTAAAAAACTTTACACGATTAGGATTTTTATTGCTGTAATAAAGGTAAAGGTAATGTAAAGGTTTTAAAGAGGCACCATTACACAGCACTTAGGCTCTGCACCTACCTGCACTGGGAGTTCACCTATGTCCATTATTTGCCACAAGCTTGGTGGATGTTGCATAACTGAATAGTCCTCATTCTGTCTTAGGAAGATATCCAGCTTGTCTTCAATGCAATAACTGTTAATTATCCCCAGATAGCAGACCAGTTGGATCATGCCATTCCTGTGTAGTACATACTAAGTCTTAGTATTTCGATTTGCTTTCTTCTTCTTCTTCTTCTTCTTCTTCTTCAGTAACATATTAGGACATTGTACTATACTGACTAGTTAACACTTATTCTCCAAAGGTGAGGTGGAAGAGGCAGTTAGCCTAATGTGAATGTCTTTGGACTGTGTGAGGAAACCCACGCAAGTACAGGGGAGCATGAACTCCACGCAGAAAGCCCTTGCCGAGCCGGGTCTGTGTGCATACGTGCATGAGTTAACAGCGTGTTTTTAAACTCATTAAAAGTTTTAGTATATACATGTGGAAACATAAAGAAAAGCAAACGAAAATGAGATTTTTATAGTTCAGTTTTAAATATTTCAACCATGACAGATGCAGGCAGGTGAGCTTTGGAAAAAGAGCATAAGTGCTGTTTGAAGGCATACTTTTATACTCATTCAGAGCATTTACTCTGCATACTATGCAGAAAGCCAAGAAAAGCTAAACTAAATTAAAATGAGATATTTTTGGTTTATTTTTCCATTTTTAAACCATGACAATGATGATGCTGCCAGCTCCAAGTGACCGTGACAAATCATGAGTTTTGTCCTTCATTTTGTTTCAAGCATTATCCGCTCGCCATGATGTCTATTAACACCTAAATAGTAGACCAATCAAATTGTGCATTTGTGTACCCCTGAATGTGAATGTTGAGCATCCCATTCCAGATTAACTGCTCCTTTTGTCTGCAGTAACCTCCTTTCTTCTAAGAAGTCTTTCCACTAGATTATTAATCATGTCAGGCACCATTGGGTGAGGAAACCAGTGGCACAGTTAGCATTCCAGTTTATTCAAACAGTGTTCAATATGATTTAAGGTCAGGGCTCTGAGCAGGCCTGTCAGGTTCTCCAGCTTTTGCAAACCATTTATGGACCTTGGTTTATGTACAGGTGCATAGTGTTGGACCAGGTTTTGCCCCACCACTGAAGGAAAAATGTCAACAATAACATTCAGTGGTGTGCTTTTTGTGGCAGCAAAAGTATAGAAAAGATCCACATATGGTTGTGATCAGGTGATTTTACATCATTTTGGATAAAATGCATGTGTATTTGAGATTTGTTACTGGACATTGAGTGTCCAACACTTGAATGGATTATACCTGAAAATATTTTTTCCATTTATTGGAGAGTTATAACTCTATAATAAATTTGGTGATGTGAAGATGTGTAATGGTGAAAATGTTTTCATCTCAGAAGCACTAACTATAACAAAGGTTGAATTCTTGCCATTTAGTCCCAACTACTTTATAATTAAAAACAATAATATTCCTATAGGAAAGGTGCAAGGATATTAGAATAAGTGTAAATTGACTCAAGGCTAAGAAAGTTGTCAGTAGGTGAATTGGTAGTGTTTAGGTGTTTGTCAAGACTTCCAGGGAAAAACCGTTAAGGTGAGTGAAAGAAAGGTGGAAGAAAGGCCAGGTATTGAGTATGTTGAATGCAGAATGCTTTCGGCAAGCTGAACAATTACCGATAGCACAATTTCAAATATGTATAGCACATGCCTGTACTTGCTCCCTCCTTCACACCACTGAATCAAGATTTGAGTTTGTGGCTATGAGAAGGAGAGTTGGTGTGAATTCCCATTCATATACCTTTCACTTTACAAGCCATTACATGTATCGTAGCATTTTGCCAGTTTTCAAGTAGTCCCAACTGAAACTTTTCTCAGACATCTTATGTGAAGTCTTGCATTCCTTGCTGCCTCTCTGTAGTAGGCATGTGTTGGTAATCTAGCACAAAGTGGGAATATGTGACACTGTGTAGCAACATGCCACATAAACACTGATCAGCAGATACAGTCATTAAAGTTTAACCTTAGTAAACATCTCCTTGTCATTCTTTAATAATTTCTGACACTTCATTTCTTACTTTCCCCAGTTATTACTGTACAATCTGTGTAGATTGTGGCACAACACAGTATCTATTTTTGATGGAATCCCCTTTATTTTCATTTCATTTTGCTGTATCTTTGTCTTTAAACTGATTAGAACCATAAAAGTATCTGTTTATTCAATTCTATGAGAGATAAAAACATCTGCTGCATGTGCTTTTGTCATGTGTTAATCCTGATACCATTGTGTTAATACTGGGAACTACCTTGAACAGAAGTCTGAACATGTAGTGAGGGTGACATAAGGAAAATGCGGTACAAACACTCAGCACTGCAGGTGAGACCTAGATGGAAACAAACGAATGTTAACAATTAACAGACTGTTAACTCTTATCCGTAAAAAAACAAACAACTTCTGTTTCTTCTCAATTACACAATTTTATGTTCCTAAGCCCCATATCCCAATAATGTTTTAGTAAAATCTGCACTTAATCAGAGAGCTTCCTTTAAAATCACAGGTCCAAATGACCTCTACAATCTATTTTCCACTTTCACTGGAAAAAACTTAATTAGTTTCAGATTTCCCATATATTTTCTCCCTGTTCCTTTTTAAATTTGGGACATGGTCAAGTGTTCTGATCCTGCTAATGCTCTCCTTCCTATCTCATCCCACAGTTTCATTTTGCTTGAAAACTAACTGACAAGTTTTCAAATCCTGTTATTTCCAGTGGTCAGAGTGGTAACAGTACACAAAGTGCAAAATAAACTTTTTCATCATCAATTTAATAGATAGCTATCTAGATAGATAGATAGTTGTGTGAGCTTCATATCTGTGTGTTTTGCCGTACCTGCATGGAGGCCTCCCACTGGTGTATTATTATTTTTCGCTGTGTTATGCAAGTACCAGATTGTGTGTGAACCCTTCTGCTGATTTGTTCAGCTGGCTTTTGCGTGGAGACTAATTCGTAATACCAATATACAGTAGTGTGCAGTGAAGATTATACACCACCACTTGTTGTCTTCACTTGCTAAACCATTCCATATGGTTTGAAGTTCATTCATGCTATGCAAAAAAATAAACTTGTGGCATCTTTCAATTTTTCTGAAAAACTGGTATTTCCATTGTTTTTGTTTATTAGCTATACTTTTACCTCAATATACTTGCCGGAATGGTTTTATTTTTTTTTGGTTTTTATTCCCTACAAAAGCATTGTTCAATACATTTTCACCAAAAAATTATAGATACGTACATTTTTACTTCTTTTTATTAGGAGCCCTTTTAGACAAAGTTGCCGGTGTATAATCCCCTCTGCACCGTATAGTTCAACAGAGAAATCAATTTATTTACAGTTATTCACAGGTGACATGGTGGTGCAGCAGGTAGTGTTTCTCTTTCACAGCTCCAGGGTCTCACTTCAGTCTTGAGATCAGGTTGTCCCAACTTATCTGTAGGTGGACTAGCGAAACTAATTTGTGTTTAAGTATGAAAGTGTGTTTGTGTGTGTGTGTGTGTGTGTGTGTGTGTGTGTGTGTGTCTGTGTGTGTGTCTGTGTGTGTGTGTGTGTGTGGTCTAGCTATTCATCACAGTGTGGGGACATAAATCTGTTTACACGGTCACATTATGGGGACTTGGCTTCCTTATGGGGACAAACCACAAGTCCCCATGACGTAAATCATTACATTAAGGTGAAGATGTTTTAAGATTAGGGTAAGGTTAGGGCAAGGTTATAGTAAGGCAAGTAGTGGTTATGTTTAGTGTAAGGGAAATGTTTAGTGTTTAGGGAAATTTCTCCAGGAAATTAATGCAAGTCTATGTATTGTCCCCACAAGTTATGGAAACTAGACTGTGTGTGTGTTTGTGTGTGTGTGTGTGTGTGTGTGTGTGTGTGTGTGTAATGTTTCTGTGTTTTTTTCTGTAAGGGTTTATCAGTCTCTCATATTTTTTTGGAGAAATTTTGGCCACATCTCAGTGGCTTAAGGGGTATACTTAAAATTTGACACACCTTGACAATTGATATTGTGTGTTTGTGGTGAAAATTTACATTTGGTTTTTACCAAGTATTGCACCTGTATTAGGGTCACAGGGCTGCAGGCTTTTGAACTGAGTGCTCTTTAGTCTGGAAGAATAAATGACCATGGACAGCATCTCAACTTTCTGCAAATTTTAGTTCAGTACGAACTGTGTAAGTGTCACATGTTCAGGATGAATTTGTCAGGAATCTACTGCATTTGGGGGATTGTGCAATCACTGTCTGGCATTACAGTGATATAGTGCTGTGGGTGGGGTGAATTTGAGTGGACGGACAACATTTTGATATGTGGAGTCACCTTGAGTGCTTCACCCTGAGGCAGTGACGCAGATTAACTGGCCTGCAGAAACAATAGAGCTGACATCTGAACATGGCATAGCAGTCTGACACAAAGTCCCTCTCACGGCCAGTCAAAACTCATCCACCCAGACATGCACCACATGCACACCGTCCACCTCTGTCCCTCTATGGAAAGAACACATTCTTGATATAATTCAGTAAGGGTCTAGATCTTTGTCATGAGACTAAAAGAAACGGCTTATTTTGTCCCTCATTTGTCGTACATTGAGAGTTTTATAATTAGCTTTTAATCAAGCTAATTACATACCTATTGTTATAGGATTGTACATATGATATACATATTGTTATTATTTGACAACAGTGGTCAGCTGTAAAACAGTTCAGGTACTGTGTGTCTGTACATGAAGTGTCATGCTGATATTAGCTTAATACTGCTGTTGAGGTTACAAATTGGGCATGGTAGGAGCCCATCATAGCCTGACCTGCTTTCCCAGTGGGGCTGCATTGAGGAGTGGATAGTGGTGTCGTCCTGCTGGCCTGAAGGAAACAGGGGCCAAGGGGTTGCTGTGGCCTGCGCTAAAAATACCACCACTATGCTTGAGTCACACGGTAGCCTTGGCTTCCTGTTTTCAGTCTCCCACGTTTACTTCCCAGAGAGATAGCGAGTGATCCAGAAAGGAGGGAAAAGGATGGCGATGTTTGCAGTGATATTGAGAAATAAATGCTTACTCATAAATAGTACTTCCCACCAAAGTTGGGTGGAGTACAGTAAAAGAGTTGATCAAGTGGACTGCTCGAAACTGCTGATCCTGTGCTGTAGCATGTTTATAGAACCTATTTTGAATCTTTATGATGGGATTAGGTAATTAAGCATGCAGGTTCCTGCTCTGTCTAGTTTAGTGTAATTAATTAACATTCTTCAATATGAAATGCTTACGAGCAAGAGATTATGCTCCCAGGTTAAGCTTTTCTTCCTCAAATTGCTTTCCGAAAAGGAACTAAAATAAAGCCTAAAACCAATAAGAATTGGTTCTAGCACTCAAACTGAATTCCATTTGTTTCATTTGACAATTGCTACCTAAAACAATGTCAAGAATAAGCTGATGAAATGAAATGCCTGCGATAGATTCCACAAAAAGTGCACTCACTCGACAAGTTTTATTGAGACACTTCCCAAAAATTAACCATTGAAATTTATTAAATGGAAAATAAATCTACCTACCAGCAAATGCAAGGGTGTTGTTGTTCGTTTTATTGTTTTCTCAGAGAAGAGATTTTTGCTGCTCATATCATACCTAGCATTCAGAAAATTATCCCAGTAGCAATATCCAATGCATTACTAAAGCAGTCAGATGTTACATGCATTCTGTCCATCACCATAACGTTAGCATTGCGTGAAGAATGCCGCAACTGAATAACCAATCTGAGAGACAATAAATGACAATATATTCTAGCTGTTTGAAACTCTTTCGCTTGGGAGTATTTCGAACATTCGAGGACATATTTACCCCGCACTAGCAGATTTTTTGGGAAAAAGTTATTTCTGTCCATGATATTTTTTAGTAATGATCCCTCTGCCGATTAGTCCAATTCAGCATTTTAGACACATCCGGAAAAGACACTGGACCATTACTGTGCATGCGCAAATGTTTCGTTTTATCAGGCTTGCTTCCCCTTTGGTTGTGCATAATTATTTCAATATTTTCATATCGTATTTTAAAAAAATATATTTTGCATAATTATTTAGCTTTCCGTCTGATTGAATTTTGTGGTAATTTCTGTTTGAAATGTAGCGAAAAACAGCCAAGAAATGTTCACCCATTACTGATTTGACAGGTCAATCTGTCCATTAGAAGGTCAACCTGTTTTAGGATTTTGTCCATGTAACAAGTAAAGTGCAGATAGCTTGATTATTCATGCAGACAATGACCATCTTGAGCATATTCTAGGCTATTGGAAGTAAATGGTGAAAATGACAGGTTCACTTTCTGTACTCTTAAATTGCTGTTTTCTGTCCATGTAACATTAGCACCATGATCTAATCTTTAAAACACTTTTGTCACCACATTATTATTGATGCAGGTCTGAAATTTGTTGTGGGCATGGTTATTGAGCTAATTAAATGAAATAATTCACAATTATGCCTAGGTTTATAAGTTCTAAGTTTTTTTTAAACTTAATTCTGTGGGACTCCGTGGACACACTTTCTGTGGAATCTGCCCAGTAGTATGTTAGGTAGTACTAATGCATGAGGCTTTTTTGGTTGTTGACCTTTTTTGCTTCTAGCAGAAACAAGTCACATCATGTTCACTGTATGAGAGCACAGTGAGCAACAAAAGCAGTCAGTTTCCTTCACATGGATTTCAAGGACACGTATCCCACACAAAGCTTTATCCAACTCCCTTCCTAGACTGTTTATTCTTATGTGTTTGTGTGGTATTTATTTAATTGTACACCTGAATTAAATTTTGTATTTTTCTGTATTTGCTTTGTTGCTGTTTTGTTGGTTATAATACAGATACAGTCTAATTGGTGAGTTGTGGCTCCCTTTTCAAGTCACAACATGTAGCTGGTTTAATAATAAGCTCAGGTGTTTTACAAGTAATTCTTTGGAACACACTTTGGAAGAACGCCCCATGCATTTATATTTCTCCTTCTTTTCTTCCCTCCTTCCCCCCCCTCCCTCCCTCTCTCTGTCTCTCTCTCTCCCCCTCACTCTCTCTCTATCTCTCCCTGTCTGTCTGTATCTCTCTCTCTCTCTGTCTCCCCCCCCCTCCCTCTCTATCTCTCCCTGTCTGTCTGTATCTCTCTCCCTCTCTTTGTCCCTCTCCCCCCCCTCTCTTTCTCTCTTGCTGTCTGAGTCCCCCCCTCTCTCTCTTTCTTAGTGCATTTGTTTTTACCCCTCAGCTGGGTCTGGCTGGAAGGTTATTGTTGTTGGCTTGGTGGCCGGGTGGATGGCGTGACAATAACTTTGTCCGGGCCATTGCTCGGCTCATACACAAGCCAGCTTTCCGAACTTTTGCATAGGCACTCCCTATGACCTAAACCTGTGCGTGGGGTAGCTAATTTGCATATGTGACCTTTGACCTTGGCACAGTGACCTTGAACATATAAAGTTTTTCCAGGGCATTGCTTGTCTGCTATGCATGATAGCTTTCTGAAATTTTGCATAGGCACTCCATATGACCCAAACCTGTGCGTGGGGTAGCTAATTTGCATATGTGACCTTTGACCTAGGCACATGACCTTGGAACTTGGCGGGTGGCATCACAATAACGTTGTCCAGGCCATTGTTCGGCTCATGCACAGGCCAGCTTTCTTACCTTTTGCATAGTCACTCTCTATGACATTAACCTCTGTGTGGAGTAGCTAGTTTGTATATGTGACCTTTGATCTTGGCACAGTGACCTTGAACATATAAAGTTTGTCTGGGCCATTGCTCGGCTCATATGTATGATAGCTTTCTGAAATTTTGCATTTGCACTCTCTATAACCTAAACCTGTGTGTGTGGCAGCTAATTTGCACATGTGACCTTTGACCTTGACACAGTGACCTTGAACATATAAAATTTTTCTGGGCCATTGCTCAGCTCATATGCATGATAGCTTTCTGAAATTTTATAGGCACTCCCTATGACCTAAACCCTAGCTGATTTGCATATGTGACTTTTGACCTGGGCACAGTGACCTTGAACATATAAAGTTTGTCCTGCGCTTCAGGCATCCTGGCTGCGGGGTTATGACGTTCTATAAGAACGTCTATTTTTCACAATTGCAAAGTAAGGCTGAACCACTTCATTACCTAGTAAAACTGCAATGTAGTGGTAAGAAGGAACAAGAAATGTTCACATAGTATGCAGGAAATTGCAATATATGTAATTCTAATTTACAGCCTTTTTCTTTTTTCTATGAATTCACTGACTTGGGCAATAAAATGAGGAATAGATGATGTGCTCTCTGCTGCAGCATCTGGGAGGTTTTTCTGCCAAATTTTACTCCAGTTTCAGTAGCATCTACAAACGTGTCTGGATTGTCTTCTTTGGACTGGCCTGTGCCACTGATTTTAATTAATCTGACTGATTTTCTCACACATACATCTCCAGTTAATGCAAAATACAAAATGTAAAATGATGGGGGCAATGTGGCATTTGTCAGAGTCAATCAGATCCTTATACTTTCATTGACTTCTAATTGTATCTGGCCCATAACAATAATGGCAGCAGGTTTGTGTGTGCACTAGTTCAGTTAATATCCACTGAGAACAACACTGTGACTGACATGTGATATGGGCATCAATAATCTAAAAAGAAGCAAGAGAAGGTAAAACAGGAGGAGACAGAGTTAATTTAATTAACAGTTAATGTCAATTATTCCAACATTAATTTAATTAGGGAAAGTTGGAAAATATTTAGGTATTTGATGAATTGTTCAGTTTGCATAATTTTAAGTGTGCTGTACAAAACTATCCACAGTCTCACCTAGTCTAGTTAGTCAACATCAGTCCTACTTGTAATAATCAATTAAAATGTTTTTCCTTTTCCATCCTCTGTTACAATAAATAGTTCCAAACCTTTGCATTTTCATTATTAATTAGTCTTCTATGTATAGCAAACAGCATGCATTGAAAGTGAGAAGTTATCACCTTTAATATATGTTTTGTGCCTGAATGCTAGGTGTAGTTAACAAATGCTTTAACAAATTAAACAAATTAACTTTAATACATATGTTACTGTATACATATTTCATAACTGGAAAGGAGGGAAGTACAAAAAGTGTGTTTACTGTATCACACACACACACACACACACACACACACACACACACACACACACACACACACACACACACACACACTTGTCTTATTTGTTTTATATGTATTGATCATTATTGCATCAACACAACCCATTAAGCCACAGAGATATCTGATTTTGTATAATCTCCAGGGAGATTCATTTTGGAATGAAAATTAGATTAAAAATGCAGTGTGGACAAATGCCTCCAGTACCTGTGTGGACCCTGTTTACACTTGTTCAAGCACAGATCACCTGTCCTGTTGCAGATGCAGTTACTTAATGCATCTGTTAATACCAGATAAAGATAGTGTGATATTTAATCTCCAGGATGTTGATAGGCTAATACTGTGCCTCTATATTTCGTCCTCTTTCAGCTTTTTTCACCCATGTAAGCTAAAGGGGTCGGCTCACTCCCCAGGTTGTTCTATGCCATGTAGGTTAATGAGCCATTTTTCATGCCCCAAGTAATCCACAACAATCCGGGGTTGTCTTTGACCATAGATACTAAATTGTAAGGTGAAAATAAAATATTTAATAATTATAATTTTCAAAGTATTGAAAATCTTTCAGTTTGTTCTGTGTTTTTATGTTTGTTCTGTTGTAATACACTGAAAAAAAAATCACCTGCATTCACCTGCCTGCTATTAATGTCCCCTTAGTTTACTTCATGGAACAGAATATATAATTGGCCACCCTTTTCTGACTTCACACTTTTTGTTCAAACACATTTATATGAGGGACAGCAGAACACTTTGTGTGTTGGCATGTGCACAGTGCTTACATTGCGTTTTTAAGGCTTGTATACCTTTTTGTAGCTGTACATAATGTGCAAAGGTTTTAGTGCTGAATGCAGCCTAAATATACTTAAAAACTGGTGCAAACAGCTCCATATTTGAGGCTTTTTTGATGAAGTGCAGCTGCATGCTTTGTGTGGAACTGGCGAGTGTATGGTGTATGGGTGTTATAAATGAATTTCCATATGCAGTAAGGGAGGCTTAATAAACTTTGGGTTCAGTCTACACCATTTTCAGGCAGAAGTCTTTTAGTTAGGTTTCCCTTGTTTATTTAATTAAACATTTCATTAATATCTTTGTTTTAGGACATTTGTTTTACTGTCTTCTGTAACTTAGGAAATGTCCTGAATGAACAATCATTCATGGTTTTAACTATAGTCTAAATCATCTGACAAGATAATCATCCAGTGCTGTACTGTACTGTTGAATTAAATTTCTCAGTACATGGTTGCTTACTTGTAAATTGAAGCTGTGTTCAGCTGTATGGCACTGAGAATTACAAATCCTCATCTGTATGCTACTGAAACGTAAAACGAGACATATCACAGATCACACATGGTGCATCATGCTATTGATTGACAAAGGTAAGAGGCAGGAAGCAAAAATAACAGTCAATATTAGGCACAGTTTGTTCTGGTTAATGAAGCCATAATGGCTGCTCCTTCGAAACTAGATTAAAGGAGGAAATGGAGGGAGGATGTGTGCCTGCGAGGAATATAGGAGTGGAGACATGCACATGAAAGGGGATATGAATGGTTAGGGAAAAACTAAAGTTTGTGTGTGTGTGTGTGTGTGTGTGTGTGTGTGTGTGTGTGTGTGTGTGTGTGTGTGTGTGTGTGTGTGTGT
>JAOUQZ010000039.1:9353199-9363552 GCA_028564935.1 Neosilurus hyrtlii
ATTGAGTGTTGATAGTTCAGGGTGACATATGATCAGGAACTTCTCTTTAAGACAGAGGTTGCATTTTTTACTTGAGTAAAAAAAACGTGAACTATCAACACTCAATAAGCGTAACGAATTTGTGTTACGCCACAGAAACAAAGCCCTCCTAGGCAACACCTGAACCACCAACACACACAACCATTCACATGCACACTCAGGGGCAATTAGTCTTAGGACTGTGGAAAGAAACTTGGGTACCTGGAGGAACCACACAAGCATGGGGAGAACATCGTATCCATATAGAAACTCCATATAGAATCACCCTCATCTTTTTTTTAGCATTCACTTTTAGCATAATCTCTATTGGATATTTTTAGTACTACTGCATTTATTGCTTTAAGGGAGGTTTTCAGCCATGTTTTAAGAAATTATCTTACATTCTGTGTTTTGTATAAATTAATAGAACCTTCTCCTGTCTTTGCTCAGGATCGTCTGTTCTTTGTGATGGAATATGTGAATGGAGGGGACCTGATGTTCCAAATCCAGCGCTCACGTAAATTTGATGAAGCTCGTTCTCGTTTTTATGCCGCTGAGGTCACCTCTGCTCTCATGTTTCTCCACCGGAATGGGGTCATTTACAGGTATTGTACAACAGAAGCTTCATGCGTACAATTTGGTAATGTAATTTACATGATATCTGATACCAAAACACAAGAGAAAACCTACAGAAATGTAATTTTATCTCAGTCAGTAATTGCAGCTTTGGAGTTCTCCTATGTTTGATACAATTCCAGGGACTTTTATGTAATGTTACCTAGCTAAAGCCCAGTGGAGTTCATTTCACAAGAACAGAGTTGAAGTTTGTATTCAGTGGCCACTCAGGCTGGTGATAGGACTGTTTGTTGGCCTTGTTTACCTCACATTGTTTACTTGGAGGAGTCATGTCTGTTGGATGATTTATTCCTTCAAGGACAGTTTGTTTATCTACCGTTTTGTGTGTCATTAAGCAAACAAACACACTGTGCTTAGGGACTGAGGTTGGAATTCCTTTGGTCAATTTTTGCAATTTCTTTCTTGCTTATTAAAACTGAATTAGACTGTAGTGTTTCTATATCTGCATGATCACATTGTAGTATTCTTATTTATAATATGCGGGTAAACGTACCCTTATGTTTCATATCCTTATATTTGTTTTTTGAATGTTTATGTTCTGAAGCAACGCCAAGCTTTTACAGAGAGGAATAAGATATTAGTAATTGGCCATAGTCCAGTTACATACAGAATAGATGACCAATGCCATAATTACATTGCGGGTGGCACGATGGCGTAGTGGTTAGCACGTCCACCTCACAGCAAGTTTCAATACGTGGCCGTTTCTGTGTGGAGTTTGAATGTTCTCCCCGTACTTGTGTGGACATTCTCCATGTACTCCGGTTTCCTCCCGCAATCCAAAAACATGCACAGTAGGCTAATTGGCTGTTCCAAATCGCCCCTAGGTGTGAGTGTGAATTGTGTGAGAGTGTTGGCCCTGTGATGGCCTGGCAAGCTGTCCAAGGTGTACCCCGCCATCATCCAGAGACGGCAGAGATGGGTGCCAGCCTCTCTGTGACCCTAATTAGGATTAAGTAGCTTAAAAAATAAAATGAATGAAAAAATAATTACATTGCTTAGGAAATTTCTATAATCAACTGCACCAGATGGCTTAAAATAGTCACTTATAAGTTCAAGCTCATCAGTATATTCTGTTCATCAGTAATATTATATATAATAATAATAATATTCTGTACACACTGCATCTCTGATCAGGTGATCAGGTAACATCAATGATGTTAGGTCCTTATAGGTTACCTTAGTGTCCTCAATATACCGTATAAAGCACAGGTCATGTCCCGAGATCTAAAGGCTGAGAATGACCTTGGTAACCTCTGAGATCTTCCACCCAGCTATTCTCTGCTTACTCTCAATCCTCTTTTAAGGCCTGAACAGGAAGAATGTCATTTGGTACAAAATGTTGTATTGAAATAAAGGCAACGCCTCCTTTCCTGAGTTTTCCTGAAAGCAGAATTGCAGACTGGAGAGGAGTAACAAGGGTTTTATGAAATATTTTGTTAATATTTGTAATTGCTGCTATTTTCGATCTATTTTCAGATTCACTGAAATATTTGAGAGTGATTTAAAATATTTGCCTAATTGCATCAATTACTAGATCTGCATTTCCTGTAAAAGTTTCTCTTTGTCTGCTCTGAAAAAGACTTGGTTCTTTCTTTTTGCTGCCTTATTTGCTTTCAAAGAATGCTGATTAACGGCTATTGTGTAATAAAAGACCCACGCTGCTCATTGCACTCTGCTATAAATATTAAATAGAGGAATAATGTACATATGAGAAAATCAATAGGATAAAATCTAACTTTAACACCTAACTGTTAAAGCTTGGCTGTATTTTTTTAAGTTTGTTTTTACTCAGTGCATATGCTTTACAAAAGACACAAAAGAGTTCTACTGTTCCCCCTGTGGAAATGAATCCACTTGCTCTGAGATGGATGAAATGGTGTGATATTTAAAATATTCCAGCAAAATAGGATGTGATTTTTAAAGTCACTGAGCCATTTGTCTCTCAATCTTGATGAGCTCCCATGTGCTCTCTATATATTCTGATGGGGCTCAAATGGAGTCTTTGAAACTTTCATTCAGTTACTTACAACTCTTTGTACAGTGCACACTGACTGTATGCTTGCCCCTTTTCACCCAAACACTAATCAAATAAAGCTGCATGAACGATTTTATCTGTAACAAGTAAGAACTTCATTTATTCATCTTCACTACCAGCTTTTTTCGGTTTAGGGCTGTATTTGTGCCAGGAATTTAAATCTAATGTTAGTTTTGTGTTATTTTATTTAAGCAGATACTAAATCAAGTTACTTAACAAATTAACGTCTTTAGACACACTTTCAGTCACCATGTACATACACTTATTGTGTGTAAGTTGATAAATACCAATCATCCCTAAAGAACAAAGTTATAGTGAGCCTCACAAAACTCTATAAAAGGTAAAGTGTATTGAAGGCTGGAAACATGAAACTCTCAAAAGTTACTCTGACTCAACTCTATGCTAATAAAAACATTTTAGCAGCATAAGTGCACCTGAAATGACTGCCATCTACAGACCAATTAGAGAAAAAAAGTGAATTAAAGGAAAATTCCATTATTTTTTTTTAACTGGGCCCTATTTTTTCATCCATTGCATTTAGCCTGTGCAAGGTAGAAAAGTGATTACAATCAGTCCAGTATTGTGTTAGAATGCTATAACCATTAGCGGAGAAACAGCTATACAATGTAACCCCATATAACCAAATGAACAAACAAAAAACACTTGTTTTCACCAATGACAGGCGTGTAATATTATTATAAGTCTCTGACAACATGAAAAGGATCCATACAGAAATATATCAGAAAAAAACTGAAGTTTGGAGAAATAAAAAAGATATAAAAAAAAAAGTTCAGTGTGCAGGTGATCTTGTGCACCAATCACATTACACAGGAAAACTAATAAAAGTGTTGTTTCTGTGACCATCACAAATCATATTCATTTCTTTATATTTGGTGGCTAATAAGAATGGTGTACTGCTTTTATCACCTGTGCCTTTTGCACTGACACTTACGTCTATGTACAGAGACCAGCTCCTTCTCTTTTTATTCAGAAGTGTTTATTCTATATATTGAGTCATTCTTAATTCCCTTAATCTTAATTCTTAATTTAGGTTTTAATTTTCTTTCTTTTTCATACTCAGTGATATTTGTCCTTAATATGAAACAGCTTAGTTTCACTGCATTTTTATTAAAGGTGTTTATAATTGGCATTGGTGGCTAATTGATTAAGGCTCTGGATTATTAATTAGAAAGTCAGGGGTTCAAGCCCCAGTACCACCAATCTGCCACTCTTGAGCATTGTCCTTAACCCTCAACTGCTCAATAATAGATGTAAGTCACTCTGAATAATGGAATCTGGATTCTTGCTAAACTACGACAAAGTTTTATTATTGTACTGCAGATTTGGTACTGCAAGTTTTTAAAAGTGACACTTACAGTCTCTCTTCCACTTATTTTAGATGACCATTTAAAAGTGGCTTGCTGCAAGGAATATATGAATAAAAGCACCCTAGAAAAATCATGACATTCAGGAGTTTGGGCTCAGAAAGTTTCCTTGTTTTTGAAAGAAAGGTTGTTTTTTTTTTCAGTCTAAAACAGTTGATCAGAAAGACCGTTTAGACACTGTTAATATTGTACATGACTATTATTGTTGGAAATGGCTGGATTTTAATGCAATATATACATACGAGTACATAGCCCATTTTCTATCTATCTGTCATAGTTGTGTTCCAATGGCACATTCATTCGTTTTCTGAATCACTTAATCCTAATTAGGTTTGCGGGGAGGCTGGTGCCCATCTCAGCCAACTCTGGGCGAGGGCGGGGTACACCCTGGACAGCTCGTCAGGCCATCGCAGGGCCAACAGTCATACAACCATTCGCACTCACAGTCACACCTAGGGGTGATTTGGAACAGCCAATTAGCCTACTGTGCATGTTTTGGACTGTGGGAGGAAACCGGAGTACCCAGAAGAAACCCACGCAAGCACAGGGAGAACATGCAAACTCCACACAGAAACACCCGTGCTGGGAATCGAACCCAGGACCTTCTTGCTGTGAGGCGGATGTGCTAACCACTACGCCACCATGCCGCCCTCCCGATGGCACATTGTGTTAGTTAATTCAAGCATTGTCATGTTCAAAACATAATCAATCATTATGAAACACTTCTGCACTGATGTCAGCACAAATTAAAACTTTTGTGCTGATCAAAAAGGCAATAACTTATTTCATATCTTAGAAAACTAACTATTATAACTAATAAAACTTATTTAAGCTTTCTTTAGGCTGGTTCAATATCTGGAAAGTCAGTATTTATTTTATTATAGACTCTTTCATTTTTTTTTTAAAATTTGTCAGTCTATATTTGTTCTGAGAAATGAAAGCTATTCCATAGATTCTGTTAAAGGTGATCTTGAACAAAGAAGACTACCACTCCATTTTGCACCGCCATGCTATACCATGTGGATGGTACGAAGGACAAAATTACATTTTAAAAGAGTAAAGTTTTCGTGAAAAATGTGAAATTTTCTGGTTGACCATTTTTATCCTACTTCATAAATATTATGTGATTTTTTCCCCCCATTTCACAGTTGTATATGTAATTGTACATCAGCCAACCAAGTCCCTACATTGCTTTCAGATAGACAAACCAATTTACAGTTTGGATAATTGTTCTGCATAATACTGTAAAAATGGATGGGTTTTTCTGCCAGTTAATAATCAGCACATGAACATCCCATCTAACACTTTTATATAAGCTACAATTAATGAAATTATTAAAATTCCTAAATAGCATGTTTTGCTAAGACATATGACTCTTGTTTTATTTTAGATTTTTTAATCTGTACAACATCCATGTGGCCAGAGAGACACGCCTAATGACCTTAATACATTTTGTTTACCATTTGTGGTTTGTTGACCACTAAATGGAAACTGGACAGGATGTGATGCAACCAGTATGAATAGCTTATTGTGCCTTATGAGAATAAAACAAACAAACACACACACACGCACGTGCGCGCATGCACACACACACACACACACACACGACTTATATTGTGAAAGAGTAATTAATTTATTAAGGGATTAAAGATTGGGTGATGGGGGGGCGACTTATCAGAATTTCATTTGTAAATTTTTTTGAAAACAATGTATCATTTTCCTTTCACTTCACAATTATGCTCCATTTTGTGTTGGTTTATAATGTAAAATCCCAGTAAAATACACATAATTTACATTTTGGTTGCAATGTGCCAAAATGTGGAAAATCTCAAGGGGTATGAATAGTTTTGCCAGCAACTGTAGAGACAATCAGGAATATCCAATTAGTCTAATGTGCATGCTTTGGACAATGGGAGGAAACCAGAGTCCCCGGAAGAAACCCGCCCAATCACGAGCCTGGGACTGGAACCCAGGACATTCTTGCTGTGGGGTGAACATGCTTACCAGTACTTAACAATGCCACTCCAAAAAGATTAAGAAAGCGTTCAATTTTAAAGCATATCTTTGTGGACAAAGCTCCATTAATACCAACATGATAGCAGTGCGCATGGTAGATAATCTGAAAGCATGCTGAGAGCAATTTGATGGCAGTTTGTGCTCTTTTTTGGAGGGACATGTCTGAGCTTGCAGGTCTTGAGATTGGCAGCTGCCTGTGTGCCAGTGTATTTAGAGTATTTCAAGCAAGAGAGAACAAGAAAGAGAAAGGGCAGGCAAGGCCATGGGCACACCTTTTCTTTTGATCCCGCATCCTTCTTTATCCAGAGAGTTATCTTTCATGGTATTGTGACTTGCAAGACTTGCTCTTGGCAAGATATCTTGCAAACTCGAGTGACTGAACTTACAGTGTTGTTACACATAACACTTACATTTCTCATTCATTCATTCATTTTCTGAACTGCTTAATCCTACTTAATCCAACTGCTGGCGCCCATCTCAACCAACTCTGGACAAGGGCACAGTACACCATGGACAGCTCGCCAGTCCATCGCAGGGCAGAAACACATTGATGGAAATGCATCCTATTCTTGACGAAAGTTATTAATGGTTCTTTTACATGCGTCTCACCGTAGACAGTGAGAAACATGGCCGGCCATTGATAACGCATTTAGCTGCACTGGGAGACAGCAGTGACAGCCCAGTGTTAATGGGGCTTGTACCCCTGACCTTGAGATCAATAATCCAGCAACCTACCACCGGGCCACCACTGCCCCACATTTAAAAAAAAGTATCAAAAAAAAGAAACTTTCTCTCCCTCCTTTCCTCTCTAGACAGATAGATGACAGGGGTATAGGAGGGGTCCAGGGGCAGCATAGCTGTAATTAATTTCTGGAATAAAGAACAACACAACAAAGAACAACAGGAAAACAGATGATATATCAGATGAAATTGACATTGTTATAATGTTACCAAGATTAAGTTTCTGACTCTGAGATCTGTTCAATGACTCCACTTTAAGGTCTTCCCGTCAATCTCTACATCTTTTTTACTTCAGTGAAAAATTTACTTAAGGTGGAAAACACAGATGCGTGAAAGGTCTTTTCACACATTTGCAATTAAGTAATATAAAAACAATAGTGAATTGAGTGCTGTTTTTTTTGTTGTTGTTTTTCCTTTGGTAACTGCTTTAGTTATTTTTTTTTGTTTTGTTTGTTGTAAGTGCAGAAATCATTACATGAAGCCTTTACCAGCATTGGAGGTGCTGATTCTCATCCCGGCCACTTCACACTCAGTTGCGAATTGCTCCAGCGAGAGCTATAGGTCCCAGCTTGATGAAGCCAAAAGGACAACATCATCCACAAAAAGCCAGTATACCAGCCAGTTTAGCAAATCCAGTATTCCATATTCCCGGAGCACACCCCACAAGATAGCCCAAGGGACACTGTTGACATCCTTCTTCAAGTCCTCAAAGCACATGTAGACAGGTTGGGCAGACTCCCGTGCCCCTCCAGGATCCTATAGAGTGTGTAGAGGTGGTCAAGAGTGCTGCAGCTGGGTCAAAAACCACATTATTCCTCCATGTGGGCAATGACAGTGTGACCAGGAACAATGTGACGTCAAAAACTTATTTTTAGTCGTGTTAACTTTAGTACGTTTCATCAAAACAGTGAAGTAAATCTTAAACAAGTGTTCTATACATTCTATTTATCCATTTTAATGTGACTTATGGATTTAGAATGGATAGAAAATGGTATTTTTATTGCTAAGGAAAAAAAATCCAGATCTCCTGTTCGGAGGTGAGTGTTCTTTTGACTAGATCTAACGGTAAGGTGTCGAAACGTTAAAATTTCCTTCTTGTCACATTATCTTTGCAATAACATTTTTGTAATCCTTTCTTCGGCTCGGCAGACGAGGAAGAATGCCCATCAAAACTTTAGCGTCGTTTTCCACAGGCTAGTCATGCCAAGTAGTGTTGCATGCTCAGTTTTTATTTTTAGCATTTTTCTCCTAACAATTTAAGCATAATTACTAGAAGTTACCTAGATCTAGAGGCTAGATTAGATCTAGACAACCATCTGCCATAGTTTATGGTACATTATTATTAGTGGCATGATTAGGAAGTGCATTTCCAAAATCCTGCCCTTTCCTGACCGAACATTTAATTGTTGTACTAAGACCTATTATAGTTTTTTTATATCTGCATATGGATCGTGGAATTTCCATCTAATGAGTCCTTTATTTCATTTACAAAATAAAAAAATCTGCATATTTCCTACATGCAATGTGCCTCCCACCATCTCGCACACATATTATATTACTAAAATATATTTGATCACTTGGTCATTCCGGTGAGCAAATGTGCATTTCAGATCTGTTAAACTGGCTTTAGAGAGAGCAATGCACATTTCAGATTTGTTACACTGGCTTTAGAGAGAGCAACACACATTTCAGATGTGTTACACTGGGTTTAGAGAGCAACATACATTTCAAATCTGTTACACTGGCTTTACAGAGAGCAGCGTTCATTTCAAATCTGTTACACTGGCTTTACAGAGAGCACTGTTCATTTCAAATCTGTTACACTGGCTTCAGAGAGCAACATGCATTTCAGATCTGTTACACTGGCTTTAGAGAGAGCAACGTGCATTTCAGATCTGTTACACTGGCTTTGGAGAGAACAATGTGCATTTCAGATGTGTTACACTGGCTTTAGAGAGAACAACATGCATTTAAGATCTGTTACACTGGCTTTAGAGAAAGCAGCGTGCATTTCAGATGTGTTACACTGGCTTTAGAGAGAGTAATGCACATTTCAGATCTGTTACACCGGCATTAGAGAGGACCGCGCATTTCAGATCTGTTACAGTGGGTTTAGAGAGCAACGTGCATTTCAGATCTGTTACACTGGGTTTACAGAGCAATGTGCATTTCAGATATGTTACACTGGGTTTAAAGAGCAATGCGCATTTCAAATCTGTTACACTGGATTTAGAGAGCAATGTGCATTTCAGATCTGTTACACTGGCTTTAGAGAGAACAACACACATTTCAGATCTGTCACACTGGCTTTAGAGAGAACAACACACATTTCAATTGTGTTACACTGGCTTTAGAGAGGGCAACGCACATTTTAGATATGTTACACTGGATTTAGAGAGAGAGCAACGTGAAATTCAGATTTGTTGCCCTGGCTGTAGAGAACAACACAGATTTCAGATTTGTTAAACTGCCTTTAGAGAGCAACGCACATTTCAGATTTGTTACACTGGCTTTAGGGAGCAATGCACATTTCAGATCTTTTACACTGGCTTTAGAGAGAGCAACATTCATTTCAAATCTTTTACACTGGCTTCAAAGAGCAACATGCATTTCAGATCTGTTACACTGGCTTTAGAGAGAGCAATGCGCATTTCAGATGTGAAAATCTGCCTTTAGGGAGAGCAACACGCATTTCAGCTTTGTTGTCCTGGCTGTGGAGAGCAACACACATTTCATATTTGTTGCCCTGTCTTCAGAGAGCAACACGCATTTCAGATCTGTCACACTGGCTTTAGAGAGAACAACACACATTTCAGTTGTGTTACACTGGCTTTAGAGAGGGCAACGTGCATTTCAGATATGTTACAGTGGTTTTAGAGAGAGCAACGTTCATTTCAAATCTGTTACACTGGCTTCAGAGAGCAGTGTGCATTTCAGTTAAGTTAAAAAAAAGTAGGCTGCATTGCCGTCAGTGTGTTTCTGCACTGTGATGGCCTGGTGAGCTGTCCAGGGTGTACTTTGCCCTCACCAGCAGTCACAGGGCAGAAACACGCTGCATTGCCAAGTCACATTACTAGGAGAGCTTTTAATTATTTTTTTTTTTTGCAGCATGCATGTCTATCTTTGAGTAATTTTAGAGGCTGTGTTTTACAGTACTAATTTTAATTTTCTTATCATATGTGTCAGTCTATCACATTTAGTGTAATTTTATTGTGACCAAGATGCCAAGATCAGACTTTTTTTGTTGTGTTTCTTTGTTTGTGGAAACACCTTTGACTAAATGTCATGCTCTGATGTTGACATTCTTCATGCAGTGAACCATCAACTTCATCCCAAGTTTCATCCCTCCTCTTTTTTTCTTTCATCAGAAGCACCTTATCACCTCTGCTTCGATCTCCACCCACTCCTTCTTCCACCCCCAATTCTGCCTCGGTCAGCAAGTTCTCTTTCTCTCTCTCTCTCTCTCTCTCTCTCTCTCTCTCTCTCTCTCTCTCTCACACACACACACACACACACACACAC
>JAOUQZ010000039.1:9423459-9442453 GCA_028564935.1 Neosilurus hyrtlii
TTATTATTATTATTATTATTATTATTATTATTATTATTATTATTATTATTATTATAATTACCCAGTGAAAAGTTGTATCTCTGCACTAATATCATATTAAAACATATTGATCTACTCTCTATCTCCTGTCATTATTTGTTCACTAGTGCTCAGTGTTGGGTTTTTCCCTTTTAGAAAGCATTAGTTGTTTTGTTGTTATTTGAATGCCTTCATCAACATGGGTCTCAGAAACAAAAAGTCTTTGATGCTTCTGTAGCAAAGCACAGGATATTTGTAGCTGCCACTGTACAGGGAGTAGCACTTCCTGTTAATTCCTGAATACAGTCAGACTTTCAACTTTCGAACAGCATTTAGGCCTACTTACGCCAAACTTGTTTACTCATTTTTCAGGCCACTAAAATTTGCTGCTGTGTGCATGGCCAAGCTAAAAAGACTGCACTATTAGTGTTTTCTATATGTTGGTGTAGCTAGAATTAAACATTTAAATGGGCTTCACACAGGGGTGATTTGACAGTGGTGTAGTGTGGGCTTAAACCTGCTGTGTAGCAAAACAGCCTTACGTTGGGGCAGTTTTGAAGGCAGTTTAAAGTAACGTGAAAACATGGTGCGAACAGGCTGTAATGAGGGTGTATTGAATGTTGTTCAAAGGTTTGCGAAAGTTGACAACACAGCAGCATTGCAGCTAAATGGCAATCTGGTGGTCAGTGCCAGTCGACAGTCAATATCATCGAGTGTCAAGATGTTATCACTGCAGTTCAACACGGTTTGGAACCGCACTGAACTGCTGACAGAAGCAACCCCATGTGAGGCGTGTTTTCCTCAGTTAGATTCGTATGTGTATTATGGGTCAAGTATGTTTAGAAGGATCTAAAAATCTTATGGTTCAGGATTTTTGAATGTATCTACAGTAATTCAGTGATGTGGAAAATATAGTCACAACTTCTTTTTCACAACTGCTTTATTGTTTCACTGTACGCATGGCCCCATTTAATCTATTGGCCGGCTGAACTTTAGCAGGCACACAGGTACACAGGCCAGACATTTTCCTCCTTGTGTTGTCTGAGGACTCCATCATTACCGTGATGTCTGCTGGACACTGGCCTAGCCAAACCACCCCTCTCCCATTTTTGTTATTGTCCCTATTATTGTCCTTGTTTCTTTTCATCTATGACACATACACATGTCCCATGTGTTTCTTCTCATATTTTTATGAAGGTAAGATATAGGAGCTGTTTACGCAAACGGAAAGCCTGTATCCGTGTGATGTATTTTTACCAAGACTTCCAAAACAGTTCAAACATTTCAAATACCTCTCTGGCACTATAATTGACTCATTATTTTTTGGTGTGTCTTACAACAGTTATAAGATATGATAACCCTTACTTAGGTTATATTCTAAATAATATACTGAATAAATACAGTATACTGATTAAATTAACATTTAAAATGTCACTCTTTGCCTTTCTATCATGCTGTAATACGTGAATATTCTTATTTTTTTGACATTTTATTTTCTACCATTTTTCAGTTCTGTGAATATTTTACCACTTCAAATATTTATTTTTCTATACTCCATGTATCTGATCGTATTTTCCCGGCACAGAATTTGGGAGAAGATCCAAAGTATGGCCGGTGAGAACAAACCTCTGCCTAATTCCTATTTATCCTGGCTCTAAATACAGGCTAAAAAGAGAAACACTGGAAGAGAAATTATTGAAAATAACCAAAACAATTTAACAACGAGGGACTTCTTTTCCTGCTAGTTTTTCCTCAGGGGATTTTTTAAACAGCTACAAGCCCAACATGGATCTGCTCCAGGGCAAACGTGCACATCTTAAACATAACAACCCTTGAGTCTTTGTGAGCCTCTTCCTTCCCATAGTCAGTAAGCTGCAAACGAAAACGACTTCCATTCATTCCCCAACTACAAAGATTTCATTTTTGGATTGGCTGATTCAGATATTTCTGATTCTTATAGTGAGGCAAACAAAATGGGGGGAAATGGGAAGAAAAGCCAGTTCAGAGTAGCGACTTCCTTTAAATTCACATTTCCAAAACAGTGGCTGCAACACAATCACATGCCGAAATGCAATTATATTAAAAAGAACAAAAGAGCCAACTTCATATTTCTCTGTTTGTGTGTCAGTCTATCTATCTGTTCATCTGCAGAATGTAATAGGTCTCTTGCCATTCATCTTTGTCTAGCACATGTTCAAAGACACAGAAAAAGAGTGATATTTTCTGTCAGTCATATCACAATGTCCTAGCAAAGGGCTATGCCATTAAGACGTCCCAAAACATTTGCATTTAAATTATGACATTTGGTAGGTGCCCTTATCGAGAACAACTTATATAAATGCTTTGAAGTCAATGTCAGGAAATACATTCTGATACTGGTTCACTAGGACACAGACTAAGTATACCATCAGTCAAAAATCAGTGGGTACAGTTTTTTTTCCCTATCAAAATAGACATCAATACTGAAAGTGCTAATCAAAATACTTCCACAAAAAGGAGACGTTCATTCCAGCACTATGGTGCCAAAACAGAGAACAGTTTAGCTTTGAGATGACAAAGGACTGAATAAGTAGCTGAGTGGCCTTAGTGGAAAGAAATAAAGGAATCCATCTGATGTTAAAGAACTTAAATCAACGTGATCAAGAAAGATCGATAATATAAGAGGATAAGGACAAGTGACTGTCCATAGTTACCCCAAAGCTTCATGAAGTGACCGAATGAGAGATCAGAGACATGGTCCTGACATGGAAATGAATTCAGCTGGGACGGAAAATATCAGTTCAGTCTTGATGGGACTAATTTGAGCTAGTGAGCAGCCACCCATGATGAAATATTTGCCAGACATGCATAGATCCAGGCAGGACCATCAGTGTCTAAGAGAGGGAAAGAGAGGACAAGTTTAGTGTCATCTGTATAGCAGTTGTATGAGAAACCATGTGAGGATATGACATCACCAATGGACCTAGTATAAGGGAGAACAGAAGTGTACCAAGTATTGAACCCTGGGGCACACCAGTGGAGAGTCTGCATGGAGCAGATGTGGATCCCCTCCATGTAGCCTGATATGGGCAACCTTCCTGGTAATACGCTGCTAAAAGATCAAGAAGGATGAGGGCTGATGACATCTTGGCTGATCTTGCTGCGTGCAGATTCTCTGTGACAGCCAAAAGGGCAGTATCTGTGGAATGTGCTGCTTTAAAGCCAGACTGATTAGGGTCTGGGAGGTTGCTCGGCAAGAGGTAGAAAGACAGTTGGTTATAGATAGTGTGTTCAAGAATTTTAGAAAGAAGAGAGAGAAGTGATGTTGATCTGTAGTTGCTGATATTTAATGTAGTCAAAGTGGGTTTCTTCTCGTTCTGTAGAACTTTGGCTCTTTTGAACATAGTTGGTACTTGAACAGATGATATAAAGCTAATGCTGATGAAGGGGAGAAGGTCTAGAGAGATGGTCTGGATGGAATTGGATATAGTGGGAAGGTGGTTGGATTGCATAATGAGATGACTTGCAGGATCTCTTCACGTGGTACACTGGAAAACTATGTCAGTGAAGGAGAAGAGGAATCCTTACTGTGTAGGACAGGAGTTGGGGTGGGAGTTATGTCTGACAGATTTATTTAATCTTCCCATCCAAGAAGTTTTTGGCGGTCAGGGAGGTCTGGGCAGAAAGCACTGGTGGGTTGAGTAAAGGTGAAAAGATTTTGAGAAGTTTGCACTGATCTTGTGCAGCAACGTCCAGCTTTTCCTTGTCGGTGATGAGAATGTGAATAGAAGAACACAGTAAGAAGGCTTGTAAGAAGGAAGTGATTTCTTTCACTTTCTGTCTGATGCTTTTAATTCTCTACCATTTCTAAGCAGCATATTTGTGACCCATCACAGCAAAGTGGATATTAAGTCAGAAATCTTGAACTTTAAACACGATTTTCTCTAATGTTGCATGCTTAAAAGCCTGAAAATTCCTGGCCGGTTTTGGTTAGTTATTCCCAAACTAGACAAATATGTTTTTGGTACAAGCAAATTTGGTATCATTTTAAAGCTTAGGGTATCAGCTACCTCAAAATGAATAATTTCTGACATAATACCCACTTTGATGTGATTTGAGAGTTGAGACGGAGGTTAAGTATTCTTCTTGGGTTTGGTAGATAGTGGGCAGAGAAGATCCATAAATGCAGAAAGTGTGGAGAGTGTCAGTAGCAGACTCTCATGGTAGGAAAGAAAAGAAATAGGACTTGGAAGGTTAGATGGGAGGCAGGAAGCAACAGATAAATAGATACAGTGTGGAGGTTATTTTGTCACACCTGTATAGGATATTTTAATGTTGTTTATTGTAGAAAACTTATTGCAAGATATTTTTCTAAAGTTATTCTGTTTTATTTAAATAGTAATTTTATAAAAATATGTTGCAATTAGTTTGCTGGTATATAAATAAATTTAAATAAAATAATTTGTAGACACATGTATGTTCAAAGTGGACACTGCATACGAAGGTCGACTTTGAGGGTGCTGCATCTGCCCTCTTGCACACAGCGACACATTTGGTATGTCTGTTGGGAGACTTCTCATGATTGGGAAACCTAAAAATTAATGTATAGTATACATTAGCATTCAGGATGTTGCACACACTTGTACATCTATATAATATATGGATACATAATATATCAATATAACGTATATTTTGGACATAATATCATATAACTTAGCTCTATACACACAAATAACAAAAGTACAAGCATCTACACATATGTACATGTACATGCTTTAATTAAAAAAAAATTATAATAATAAATAAATAAATATTTTTTATTTATTTATATATATATATATATATATATATATATATATATACACATACATACATACACTAATCTAATCTAATTTAGGTCTATCTATATATATTATTTTTTGCTTTAGTGGCACCTAGAACATACTATCCCCAGTCGATTATGTTTATGCTTTGGGAACAACATGCAGTATTTTTTGGAATTTTTAGTTTTTCTTTTAAAAGCTGAAATGTGTGTGTTAGTTTGCAGTACTGTCACTTAACAAGTATATATCCTCCACACAGTCTCTGAAGGAAACTTTTAATGGTCCGTAGGGGATTCAGAAGGGGTTTCAGGAAGTTCCGGGAAATTAAACAACATACACTTCTACAGAGGAACTGAAAAGTTTTCGCAGAGGATTTAAACAGCATCCACAGATGATAAATACACATATAAACATGGATAGCTAACGATCTAGCCCAGAAACATGATGGACCGTACTATTTTTTCACAGAACCAAATAACTTTGAAATTGTCCTCAGCCCACTGTTATTATGGTCATTGACACAAATTAGATGGGGAGTTTAAATTGGAACCACAGAGGAACTCAAATGGATACACGGGGGATGTAGTACTTTCAAGGCGAAACCTCTGCAGGGGAACATTACAGTAAATGCAGAGGGGTTTTGGAGTTCCTCTGCGGTGGCTCCGAGGAGGATATATACTTAGTAAATGACAGTACTTTATCTTATACCTATCTCACACCCGGCAAGTCTAAAGATTAAGAGAGGCCAAGGTATTATCATGATGATTTTCAGAGGGTATTACGATTAAGGAACAGCTTTAGCTGATAGTGTTGACTGAAATTTTTTTAAGACAAACTGGTGCGTGAAATAATTCTCTCAATCAACCCCCTGCTTTCAAAATCACATAAGAGTTTCTGTGCAGCACGGTGGTTAGAACGTCTGTGTCACAGCAAGAAGGTCCTGGGTTTGAGTCTCGGGCTCTGGGGCGTTTCTGTGTGGAGTTTGCATGTTCTCCTAGGTTTCCTCCGGATACTCTGGTTTCCTCCCACAGACCAAAAACACATTAGGCAAATTGGCTATATCAAAATGCCCATAGTTTTGAGTGTGATTATGAATGGTTGTATGTGTGTTGTCTGTGCGATGTTTTGGCACGCTGTTCAGAGTGTACAGTGTCTTCGCCAAATGTCGGCTACCCCTGCGACCCTGGCAGGATGCAATTTTGGCGTGAGTGAGTGAGTAAGTGAGATGTAGGTTCTTTAGCAGCATGAAGACAAACAGGCTAAGGGGAAAATGCAACAAGAGCAGTAAAACCCTGCAGTCACGAACACAAAACTTCTCACTTACAATGAATAGAGATAGAAACGATTCAGAAACATCAGGAGAAGGGAGTCAGTGAGAGTGTAAATGGAGGTATGAGGGATACAGAGAGGATGAGGCGGAAATATGGTATGTGACTACAGCTCAGATTAGAACTGCTGCTGCAACTGCTTCTCTGAGATATGTTGTTCTGCCTAGTCAAAAACGTTATCTACAGAACACATACATACCCATCTTATTACCACTCCTCCCTTCTCGCATACATTCATAACAGTGAGTTTTGTGTCGGTTTTGTAAAGCAGGAATGATTCTCATCTAAGTATTACTGAACCAAGTCGTCAGTATCTACTGTAAGGACTTAACAAGAGAATGTCTATTGGTTCTGTAGTTGTGCATTTTGTATTAAGTTATTTGTATGGATCTGAGTTATATGTGAGCAGTGCTACCACTGCAAAACAGGAAGGTTTCTTGCAAAATTCTCACGTAAGGATTCTTAAAAAATTCAAAATGTTTATTCTGAGTGATATATATATATATATATATTTATATATACACTCTCACTCATTCATTCATTCACTCATTTGCCAAACCACCTATTCCCTATAGGGTTGTGAGGAGGCTGGAGCCTAGGCGTGATACAACCTGAACAGTTCACCAGACCATCGCAGGGCCAACACACACACACACACACGCACACATACATATTACCATTCACACTCACACCTAGGGGCAATTTGGGACAGCCAATTAGCCTAATATGCATGTCTTTGTACTGTGGGAGAAAACTGGACTACCCAGAGGAAACCCACACAAGCATGGAGTAAGCATGAAAACTTCACACAGGTCTCGAAGCCAGTATCTTCTTGCTGTAAGGTAGATACGCAAACCAATACACTACCTAATATATTCAGAGTGTACATAATATATTAGCTATAACATTGACATCACCTGGCCCGTTTGCGGCTAGGCTAAGCCTAATGCACTGTATTCTGACTCCCTTCTATCACAGCCAGCATTAACAGTTTCAGAAGTTTGTGCTACAGTAGCTCTTGGGCACCCATAACACTCATGCCAGTTTACTTACATTTACACTCTTGCCATTTTGGAGATGAGTAGTCCCATTCGTTTAGCATCACTGTGTGTTCTTTGTGAAAGTCACGCTCATCCTCACGCTTGCTCATTTTTCCTGCTTCCAACACATCAACTTCATAAACTGACTGTCTACTTTTTGTCAAATACATCCCACTCCTTGACAGGTGCCACTGTTACCAGATAATCAATGTTATTCACTTTTTATGTTATTCACGTTTGTTAGTGCTCATAATGTTTTTGATGTTTTGGATGATAGGTGTTTGTCTCCAGGCAATAAAGCTCTTCAAAAGAAAATAACAATAAAACTAAGGTGAATTTAAAACAAACAGTAATACCACACCAAAAAGCTCCATACTACCCTCGACTAGCACTCTCAAAAACAAATGGTACCAAACTGTAGCTCTCTTTGTTGCTGGGATCCTTGAATGTACTCTTTGTACCTTTAGTACATATCTTTGATCTAGGACTGTACATGGAGTGCAACTGTAAATCTATATGTAATTATGGTCCAATCAGATCTATACCTCCAGTACTCCACTCTAGTACATGTATAGATACATTTTAAAGGTATATAAGATAATGGTACCAGTCCATCAACAAGATAGTAAAAAGTTACAGTAAAAAAAAATTGAGGGTTTATAAATATAGGTCTCAGTGATTATTCACTTAACTACCGCAGACCTTTTTGTTTCTGAGTATTTGGCACATTCGTCCAGCAGGGGGCGAGCACTACTCTGTAAAAGTGTTATGCAACAGGTAGTGGTGGTTGGCAGCCCAGTACTCCACATTTGTAGCTCTAGAACTCTGAACTTTTATTACTTTATTTTATAATGAGAAATTGAACTTGATAACTTTATATAAACTGTTCAGATATTTTAATTACAGTCATTTCCAGTAATGCTACCAGTAACTTAGGCAGCACGTTGGCATAGTGGTTAACACATCCATCCCACAGCAAGAAGGTCCTGTGTTCGAGTCCCAGGCTCGGTGAGGGGGTTTCTGTGTGATGTTCTCCACGTGCTTGTGTGGGTTTCCTCCAGATACTCCGGTTTCCTCATGAGGCTTAATGGCTGTTCCAAACTGCCCCTGTGGTGTGGGCATGAGTGTGAATGGTTGTGTATGTGTTGGACCTGCTAATTGTCTAGTGAGCTGTTCAGAGTCTTCACCCAGTGTCAGATGAGATAGGCTCCAGCCTCTCTGTGACCCTAGTAGAGTGAGTTATTTAGATTTTACTTCAGAACATGCTATGAGCATGAGAAAATGATCTGAAGATCATTATGCAGCTGTCCTACTGAGATGCTTTTGTTTGTGGCCATATTTGAATGCAGCATTCCATGAATAGTTCTCAAACAGGACACTACATTCCTTCAGGGAATCCTAGAGTAAGCTTACTTATTATGTCCGGGTGGAATGATGGAGTATTGATTATCATGTCCGCCTCATAGCAAGAAGGTCCTGCGTTCGAGTCCCAGGCTCGGCGAGGGCATTTCTGCATGACGTTTGCATGTTCTCCACATGTTTGCTTTGGGCTGATTGGCTGTATAAATTGTCCCTGGGTGTGAGTGTGAATGTGAAAGGTTTTGTGTGTGTGTGTGTGTGTGTGTGTGTGTGTGTGTGTGTGTGTGTTCAGGGTGTACCCTGCCTTCGCCCAGTGTCAGCCAGCAGCACCACCCTAGTAGGTTTAACAAGTCAAGTGAGTGAATGAGAAAGAGATAATGTTCGAATGTGTCCAAGGTCAGAGGATCCTAACCCCCTGCATATTTTGGTGCTCTCCCAGCTCCATGACACCAATTTCAAGTTTTAAAGAGCTGACAATTAGCGAATTAGTTAAATCAGGTGTGTTGGAAAGAAGGAAATCACTAAAACGTGCAAAATTGGGGGGTCCTTGGGGACCAGGTTTGGGACCCTGTCCTTGATGACACATAATACCCACACTGCCCTTGCCACTACATTGTATTTATGTGCTGACAGTGTCTTGGTTCTCTTATGAGCTGGTGACATTCAGGACTATATATATATATATATATATATATATATATATATATATATATATATATATATATATAAAACGCATGAACATATGTGTATATCTGTGAAGAGACATTGGCATTAATGCTGATGTGTGCATAATTGTGTGTGTGTGTGTGTGTAATGCTCACCTCGCTGTCCCTGAGCAGATGTTGGTGATAGTGCTGCTGTTCGTGTATGTGTTGGACAGGTGTTGTCTCTCCTGTTCCTGTGAGTTTGCCTGATGAAAGATGACCTCTGGTGCTCCAGAGAGTTCTGTAATGACACACAGAGCTGACCCTGCACTAACTGTAATGGCCATTACATAACTCATTAATGCGCTTTATTTAAGCCAAAGTAGAGGCCTAAAAAAAAGCCTGGGGTTGAAATTATCAAATATCTTTCATCTAGAATTAGAGCTTACACTGAGTGTGTGAGACTGTGATAATAAGTCATCAGTGATCTCAAGTGGAACAATCCTTGCATGCCATGGCTTCATACATGCTGCTGTCTCATTCTCCACAGGACAGGAAGCACTGACACTCCGCTCAGCAGTATTTGCTTTACCAGCTCTGGCCCCTGATGTAAGATAACCCACATTAACGTAAATCGTTAGACAATTACAATGACGATCTACAAATCTATTGCTGCATAAACTCTAGGCCCTTTATACACAGACTCTGAACTCTCATTCACTTTAATATATCAATCAATGTGATGTAACATCACAACAGTATGACTACTGAGAATTGACGTGAATAACACTGATTATCCTGTTACAGTGGAACCTGATAAGGAGTGAGATGTGTTACGAAAAAGGAAACTTTCAGTTCTCAAAGTTAATGTGTTGGAAGCAGGAAATACGAGGATCTGAGGACTTTGAAAAGGGCCACATTGTAATAGCTAAATGATTCTTTGTTCATCTCCAAAACAACAGGTCTTATAGAGAGTCCCTGGCATGCAAAAGTGCAAAGGTGATTTAAAGAAGGACAACCAGCAAACTGGCGAGGGTGTCATGGGTGCACAAGGCTCACTGATGCATGTGGGGAGTGAAGGCAAGAACATCTGTCTTATCCGCCAGAACTGCTGAAACTGTTAATTCAGAAAGGATTCAGAACATACAATGCATTTCAACTTACTGCTCGTGAGGCTGCCTAGCTACAGACCAGTCAGGTGATGATAATGTTATAACTAATCAGTATATGAAGTACACTGTTAAATTAAAATTCCTATTACTAAAACCCAGCTAAACCCAAACTCCTACGGTCTGTATGAATTGAAAAGGATTTCTCTTGATATTATATAAGTTTTTGCTCTTAAAATTATGTTATGGAAAGAAAAATTATTTTGGCTGGGCCTGTTTATAGGCAAGTCCTGCCTGGACAGTTGAAGTCTATGTTAAAAAAAAAAAAAAATCATTTTATATCCTGCAGCTGATCCATGAGCTTGAGCTAACACAATATTACCATTACACACATGAGAGAATCAGATCCCAGAGACACTTACCATCCTGAGCATATTAAATCCAGTACATTTCAGGGCTCACTATCAAACCCTTGAGCGAAACAATTATGCTAAACACCCCCTACTAGTAAATTTGTGATACACTGGATCTACAAGTACCTATTTACACTTCAAATTGATTTAAATTGGTTAATTAAATCCATATATTTTTGTAACATGCATGCTTCCGCTGAGCATGTTTCCTCATGTTCGACACTGCATTCTGAATAAGAAATTCATAGGCATGTGGGCTGTAAATTTTATAGGGGATCTGCCGTCCGAAAGAGTGAGTCTAACAGAATTTCTACCCTCCTTTACATGGGGGTCATGTGGGTGACAGTATAGCCAAATAGATGAACTGTTTAGTTCTACTGATTATTCTGTTGGTTAACAATGCAACCAAATACAAATGCTTGAAAAGGTGAGGTGTTGTGAATAGATGTACTGCAGATAAAAATAAGATGAGCAAAAGGTGCCAAAAGACAGGAGGTGGATTTGGATGTGGCTGAAATGAAGATACTACGATTTTCTTTGGGAGTGATAAGAATGGGCAGAATTAGAAACATTGAAATGTAGAAATGTCAGAGAGACAGCACTGGTAGGAGAGTTTGGCGATGAAGTGAGAAAGGCCAGATTGAGATGGTTTGGGCATATGCAGAGGAGGGATGAAGGGTATAGTGGGAAAAGAATGTTGAGGATAGAACTGCCTGGTAGTAGGGAGGACATGCAGGTGATTGGTGTGACGGAGAGGAAGGCAGAGAAGAGAAAGAGATGGAAAGGGGTGATCCGCTGTGGTAACCTCTAACATGAGAAGCCGAAATAAAAAGTAGACAAATAAGAAGTGTGGCAGTTTTGTGTGTGTTTATATATATATTCATTCATTCATTTTCTGAACCGCTTATTCCTAATTAGGTCGCGGGGAGGCTGGTGCCCATCTCAGCCGACTCTTGGCAAGGGTGGGGTACACCCTGGACAGCTCGCCAGGCCATCGCAGGGCCATCAGTCACACAAGTATTCACACTCACACTTACACCTAGGGGTGATTTGGAACAGCCAATTAGCCTACTGTGCATGTTTTTGGACTGTGGGAGGAAACCGGAGTTCCCGGAGGAAACCTGGTATATATATATGTATATATATATATATATATATATATATATATATATATATATATATATAGACACACACACTGTGTACTGTGCAGTGAAGATTCAACACCACCACTTTTGTCTAAAAGGGCTCCTAATAGAAAGAAGTAAAAAATTACTTCTCAATAATTTTTTGGTGAAAATGTATTGAACAATGCTATTGTAGGCAACGAGAACCAAAAAAATCATTCCGAAAGGTATATTGAAGTAAAAGTATGGATTCATGTAATATTGGATCATATTGATGAGAATAAGTAAACAAACAACAATATATAGGAATAACAAAAATAACAGTCTCTTTTTGAGGAAAAAAAAGTCAATATTTATTGGGGTCACCCTTTATACCTAAACCATTTTATATGGTTTGAAGATCATTCATGCTATGCAAAAGTCAAAAAATAAATACATATAATAAAATGTATTATAGGTTAAGGCTTAGCAACATTGATATGGCAATAAGATGAAGTCAGCTGGTGATCTGAATGTAGTAAATGAGCAGGTTATCACATCAGTGGACTTTTCCTTCCCTGAGGGCACGGAATATAAAATGGGGACTCAAATAATGAAAGAGTGGTTCAGGAAGCATGAGGAATCATTTTCAAATATGTATTGGCACCCCAGAGTCCTGACCTTAACCCTATTAAAAGATTTCAGGATGTGCTGGAGAAGACTTTATGGGGGTGAAACATGAACCCTCTGTTTATTTCCATCCATAACTCTGAATGGAAATGAATGTTGTGATGGTGCATAAGTTTGTCAAAACAATGGCATGGCGATTACACGGTATAATCAAAGTTAAAGTCAATCCAACAAAATATTAGAGTGCACCTTTTTTTTTTGGCGGCCTGGCAGTGTATTTAATCTGTTATCCAGGATTGAGCACAACAAAATTTTTAAATATTGAAATACAACGTTTCTCTCAATGTTTCTTCCTCATGAAGGTGTTGATTAATTTTCTATAACAGCTTAGACAGTATTTCAAGGCAAAGTACAACTTTATGTTAATGTGCCCATTCAAATGAGTTCTCACTTCAGAACCACTAAATCACCCCGATGTACAGATTACATGAATGTATATTTCAAAAAACGCTTAGTTTTTCCACAGTAAAGGGGAATGCCTCTGATGTATACTCTGTCTTATTAATTTCCAGAGAGAGAAAATGAAATGAGAGAATACTGAGAGTCTATTTCTAATGTAACTGACAGCAGGAACTTAAGTCTACAGTAAGAGGTAAGTCTACTTTGCACTGGGTTGCATCACTCCACCCAGTCATTTATTGTTATCTTTTAGCAGTAAACCCTGCCATGTTTTAACCCTCAATAATCGCCCTTGTATGTTTAAGTCAAATGCTTACCTCCAGTTTTACTCATTGATGTTGAGTCTCTCTCTCCATTGGTGTTGCCATTGATATTGGTTGTTTTCTTCTGCTCGCTCTGCAGCTTTATATTGGCTATAATGGCTGCTGCATTCAGTGCCACAATAGCATTGAGGGTCTCATGGGTTGATCTTTCTGGGAAAGAACCCATGCACCAAAGAGAATGTCTCCAGAATGTTGTTACACACCAATATAGTGATATGTGTGTGTTAGTGTACCTGCATCAGCTTGGTAATGTAACGTATAAAAATATACTGTGTGTGTGAGAGAGAGAGAAAGAGAGAGAGAGAGAGAAAGAAAGAAAGAGAGAGAGAGAGAGAAATCCCTGTATTCATCACATTGTATGGACCTAAATCTCTTTACACATCCACATTATGGGGACTTTTTATCCTTATGAAGACAAAAAAAAAGTCCTCACACCATAAATAATAAAATTTTAAGTTGAAGACATGTTTTAAGGTTGGAGTAAGATTAGGCTTATGTTAAGGTTAGTTCAAGTTCAGGATTCAAGGTGTTCATTCTTTTTCTATTTTTTTGGCCAATTTTCTGCCGCTATCTATCTCATTGCTAAATTTTCAAGAAATGATTGCAGTGTACCTAGAAGCAGGGTAGCAATATCATACACATGCAGAGTGTTGCATGAGAAAATGAAAACTGTAGAAAATAAAAGCTTGAAAGAGAGAAAAAAAGAGAAAGAGTAAGTGAGCACTGGTGTGATATTGATCTGCTTCGGGGTCCCACTGTAAAGTAGTCAGCAAGGTACATATCTGCTGTGTGTATTATAGTGTCAATTAAACTTTCACTCTCATCCCCATTCCCTGACTCGCTGTGATCAATTATGCATCAAATCTAACATGAGCCTTGGACAAAATGAGTGTTTGTGCCAGAACTAAACTTTCATAGTATAAGCATTGCTCTCAGCAGTTGACTGTCACAAATGATAACAGCTACACAGTCCATAAAGCATGCATTAATCTGGGTGCATTCATCTGAACACACGGCAAGGCTTCCTACCTGGCACTTTGATGAGAGTTAAAGGCTGGTTCCTCAGAAGAGCAGACTCCCTCTTGCTCTGCCCTTTATCCGAAGCTGAGGTCTCTATCATTGGATAAATCTTGTCATGGCTCTCTCCTCCTCTTTCAGTGCTCCAAAACCTGTTTGCTTTGCTGGCAGCAGGGTTAATATTTGTCTCTTGGGGAAGCACTGAAATGGTGCTGTTGACTGCAGCATCTTGTGAAACGTTGACACTTGGATCAACAGGGCTAAACAGACTAGCATAACAACTTACAGGTCGCCGGGGTTTGGAACCTCTTGAATTATGTGGGTTATCCAGACAAGGTCCATTGGAGGTTGTCAACTGGACGGATATTGTAGATTTGTATAGTTTGGTCTTGCTACTCAAAACCTGCATCTCAGATCCAGAATCCTTGTGTTCATTATGTAGTTGTGATTTGGTATCCTTGACTCTGAAGCCACTGAAGCTGTGTCTGTAGTCCACTTTCCTACTCTGGTCCTCGTTCTCTCTGCTGATGGATTCTCTTTGCTCTCGCACCTCGATAATGGTGGCTTTTCTTCGAAGCACCACCGGCATCTGGGTCTCTTGAGTTGCTAGGGAAGAAGGGACTTGGGATCGGCTATCCATGTACGTCATGCTGGAGAAATTTGAAGCAGCAAAATCAGAACTCCCTCTAGTAGAGAGGAATGAGAATTCATTTTCTCTAGTAGTCCTACTTGAAGGGGAATTATAAGCTGGGCCATTTTCATCACTTGTTTGCAAAAATCTACTGGCTTGCTGAGTCATATAATCTGGATCAGTGATTTGATTCTTCAGGGCCATAGGGCTGGGCTCCCTGTCTCTTTCATAACCAGACATGCTGGTATCAGGTAGGCTTGAGGAACGGGTAACCTTCCTGGAACTGATCGTGATGGAGGATATAGAACTGCTGTGCTTGGAAGATGTTCCACTATTTCCAGGGGCTGATGTGGGGTGAGATACCTGGGGAACGATCCCTCTGCTGTTCGCTGGGGTTCGC
The DNA here is from genome assembly GCA_028564935.1 of Neosilurus hyrtlii. Lineage (NCBI taxonomy): Eukaryota > Metazoa > Chordata > Actinopteri > Siluriformes > Plotosidae > Neosilurus > Neosilurus hyrtlii. The sequence goes on from JAOUQZ010000039.1 coordinate 9,438,736, forward strand.
CAGAGAAATCTTTCATGAGATGTGCTGGTGGCCTGATCAAGTGGTGTGTCCTGATGTCTTTCTGCTACAGTGGCCTCTCTTTTACCATCAGCCTAGCAAAGGAAAATAAGATTAACAGCTAAAAATGCTGAGTTAATGCATTTTTGCTGACAAAGGGCTTATTTCCACTCCTCACATACACAGTCATCAGCTTAGAATCAGCACATTCAATATCTTCTACTTCAATGGCTTTTGCTGTTGCCATAGTAACTGCCTTAGTGTCAGGGGAGCTCAAGGTTAATTTAATTAAGTTTGAAGCCAAAACTCATCTTTATTATTTGCTAAAGTATTACAAGAGATTCCATTCCGAATCCTAGCTCGACCCTGCTTTGCCTAATCAACGTCAAGCAGAAAAGCTGGTGGGATGTACTGTATTTAAATTTTGGTCTCTAAGCTGTGGTATTGAGCTGAAATTAAAGTTCAAATCATTCTTGCCGAACCACTGCACTGAGACGGTCACTGGAACAGCTCAAGAGAGTCTCTCACACTTTGTTTTGTTTTGTTGGCTCCGAGATCCCTGCAGAATTGGGGTGCCCCAATGAAACCTGTTTCATCCTCTATTTTCCCCCTACACCCTGTTATCATATCTTAACTTCCTGTGATGTGTCTATGAGTACAGAATGTTCCACTATTCTACTGGTTCTGGCATGGTGCAGTCCTGTATCAGAGAAATTACCTTAAGGTTGGACAATAGTTTCTAAGTTAATGGTCCAGTCATGATAAATCTTTGAGATATGCACTGGTGTTTCATCCCACTCATATTGCAGCAAGTTATGGCACTGCTGATATGCTGTCAAAATGAATTGCAGCAAATTTAAATGGGGCACAGTGACATAGTGGTTAGCGCACCTGCCTCACAACAAGAAGGTTTTGGGTTTGATCCCTGAACTCATTGAGGGTGTTTCTGTATGGAGTTTGACTGTTATTTGGCTGTTCCAGACTGCCCCTAGGTGTGAGTGTGAATGGTTGTGTATGTGTTGCCCTCGAAGGGACTGGTGAGCAGTTCAGGGTGTACCCTTTCTTGGACTTTCTCTATCCGAGTGGGATAAAGCAGCCCGGCAAAAGAATGAATGAATGAATGAATGAATAAGCTTGTTTGTCTGGTGTTTAAAACTTCTCCTTATCCATTACATCTATTAAAGAAAAAAAAGAGGGGGAAAATCCATATTCATTTGTAATAGTAGCTTAATGACAGTTACATTTTGGCAACATATAGTATTTTAGAAATCTGCAAGTGTATCACTCAAAATTAAAACCATGTCACTAGCAATAAAGGTTAGAATTACTCACTCATCACATCATTCATTTGCCCCTTAAACCTAGTAAGGGCCATACGAAGGCTGGAGCCGATCTCAGCCTACACTGGGCGAAAGCAGGGTACACCCTCAACAGATTGTCACTCCATCATAGGGTCAAAACACAGCTATTTACACTCCCATCCATACCTATGGGCAATTTGGAACAGCTATTTAACCTCAGCATGGGGAGAACATTCAAACCCCACACAGAAACAGCCAAGCCCGGAACTCAAACCTAAGGAAATTCTTACACAGACCAACACAACTTCATTCATTTATTTTCAGGAACACTTTCATCCTAGTCAGGGATGGATAGAACGGAACTCATTCACACCTAGAGGCAATTCCAAAGCAGGTCTCCGCATGGCTGGTATTACCGCGATAATTTCATGACCATGTGGGTGGATTTTAGGGGTAGTCAGACACAAAAATATGGGCAGAGAAAATATGCACTTGCCTGAGAAACATGAGTAGCTACACAGGATATGTCACAGCTGTCATGTCTACCAGCAGTAACCGTGATGCATACAAGGCAATCGATGTTCCATGTACATTTTTTTCAACACCATGGAAATCTATGGTAGCAACATTGCCTCGCCTCTGCATTCATATTTGCAACTGTTTAATTGATCCAGTAATTGATCCATGCTTAATTTCAACATGACCAAGCTTTCTGTGAATGGAAGCCATGCCCTCCAGGCAAGCAAGGTAGCTCTTCGGCTCTGACATATTCATACATGAGATATTGCTGGGTGACCGCCAGATGGCTAAAAATTAGCTACTGTGGTCTACCATGAAGTGATTCCAGCTATGTGAGCCCATGGCCAGTTTAATAACCTATAGGGAGGTAAAAAGATACAAGAGAACCTTTGGGGAGTCCATTTGTGCATGTGGAATTCCAGAGTAACTGGAGCTCAGGATTGAACTGAAGACCTCACATAGCTCCCAGGCAGCAACAATACCTGCTGCACCACTGCTTGTTACACATAAACACAAATTCTTTCCTTTGAAAACATAGCCCCGATTTCTGAAAGAATTATACCGATTGAGAAGCTCATTTATAGCTTTTAGAACTGTATATTGTAATGAAGACGGCATGGGGATGTAGTGGTTATCTCATGGCAAGAAGTTCCAGGTTTGAAGTCCTGGGCTCGGGGCGTTTCTGTGTGGACTTTGCATGCTCTTCTTGTACTTGTGTGGGTTTCCTCCAGCTACTCCAGTTTCCTCCCACTGTCCATGTACAGCAGAGTAGTTGGTTGTTTGAAATAGTGCCCAGGTGTGAGTGTGAGTGGTTGTGTGGGTGTTGCCCTGCATTGCAATTCGCCCAGTGTCGGCTGAGATAGGCTCCAGCCTCCCCACATCCCTATTAGTAGAATTAAGTAGTTTCAGCAAAGGAGTAAGTGAGTGAGTAATGTTCTAGTGGCTAAAATACTCTTGAAAGCATGCTTTGGTTTTTTATTCCATTCATTCATTCATTTTCTGAACAGCTTAAGCCTGATTAGGGTCGTGGGGAGGCTGGTGCCCATCTCAGCCGACTCTGGGTGAGGGCAGAGTACACCCTTGACAGCTCACCAAAGTAGTAACTCACTCACTCAGGGTTGTGAGGAAGCTGAGCCCTTCTCAGCCAACACTTAGCGAAGGAGAAATACATCCTGAACAGCTCGCCAGACCATTGCAGGGCAAAACACACTCACAGTCACTCCTGAGCCTGTGACTTGAACCCAGTACTTTCTTGCTATGAGTCAGACGTGTTAATCAATACACTACGGTGCCGCCCCTAATGACAGTTATAAAATATTTTTGTCATGTAGCCAGTGCTTTAATGGTAAAACAAATAAGTGAGTAAATTAAGAGGCTGCGTAGTAGCGTAAAGTAAACAGTGCACGTAGTGCCGGGGGGTGGTTGGATTTTTGAGAATTTCAGTGCAGTAGAAGGTGTTTAGTGACCATTTGTAGCATGTAATATGCAGAGATGGAAATGAACACTAGTCCGCTGGCCTGTGGCAAGTCAAAAATCTGTAGGGTGAGTGAAATTAGGTAGCAAGTCATCCTGCTGGTGACCTGACAAATCCAACAGTTTCATAATTTCACTAGTCCTGTTGGCCAGTAGCATAGCTTTGCTAAATTCCACCCCTGAATATGACATATATAGTGTAAAAACTGTACACCAACTTTAGCCTACATTATAGCTGCTGTCATATATGTGTAAGAGCAAAAGATGTGTGCAGCAGTCTTATACTGAGGCCTCACTACATTATAAAGAGGTAATAACGACTTTTGTTTATATACACAAATATTTAATATCGGGCAGTGGTGGCCTGGTGGTAAGGTGCTGGATTACTGATCCCAAGGTCGGGGGTTCAAGCCCCACTATCAACGGGT
>JAOUQZ010000039.1:9455260-9470260 GCA_028564935.1 Neosilurus hyrtlii
GGAATAAGAATAAGAATTAGAATCAGATTTAGAATCGGAATAAGAATAAGAATTAGAATCAGATTTAGAATCGGAATAAGAATAGGAATCAGATTTAGAATCGGAATAAGAATAGGAATCAGATTTAGAATCGGAATAAGAATAGGAATATGCCTCCCGTGCGTGGTTTATACTCCATACCGCTAGGTGGCTTTAGTTCATAGAGGAGAACGTAGAAGAAGAAGAAGAGGCAGAAGAAGAGGTTGAAGACGACTTCATTATATTTCTACACTGAAAATGCGTTTGTTCTCTACCTGCCGTTGAAAATAAGAAGCACAGAATTTGGTCTCCGCAGCTCTTTAGACACATTTGTATTAGATTTAAGTATAAATGTATTTATTTGATGGAGCAACCAGCACACGGTCCAGTGGAGCTCATATGCTAACAAGCTGTCGTGGCTGACGCGCTAAGTTTGAATGTTGATGTACCGAGACTAACACGGTAGAGCTGGTAAGTTATCTTTAAAAAAGAATTGAATAATAATTTAAACATGTGTTTACTGTCATAGTGGCCTCTAGTTTGTTGACTTCAGTACGAAGATGCTGCGGAGTAGGAGAGCAGGAGCAGTAAAAGAGTATAAGGACCCGACTACAGAGGATGAGCTGTAAGGTCTTCATTTAAAACCTTTCAGTATTTATTCTGAAACGCAGCCTTTCATTCGTTAACAAAAAACTAACAACAAACAAACATTTAAATATACAATTAACAGCCCACCGAGTGAGGAGGAACCAGAGGAATGGCTACCAGAGGAGAAGAAAACCAGAGGAAAGAGGAAGAAAAGTGAGACTGCTGCCAAGAAACTGGTCACCAAACCCAGAGAACCCAAACCCAGAGAACCCAAACCCAGAGAACCCAAACCCAAGGCTGAGAGGAAACCCAGGGCTCCACGGGCCCCCAGGCCTCCTAAAGTAAAGGGCAGTGTTGAGAAAGAAGAAAAGAAGAATGATGTCGCTCTTCATCCGGATGAATCACTGCCACATGTACAGGTTAAGGAAGAGGTACGGATACGTTTGCTTTAATATTTTCTAATCTCGGATTTAGAAGAGACTGTTCTTGTGATCTGACGTGTTTCACAAAGTAGCATGAAGCATTTTGACTTGTATGGCATGATGTTTTTTTGGGATAATGTGCAAGCAAAACTCCTTCATTGTTAATCTGAAGTAATCACTTTATTCTGAATATTGTAATGGTGGGTCTCAGGAGCAGGATATGAGGTGGGAACACACCCTGAATGGGATGCCAGTCCATCACTGGGCACCGTGCACACACACATTCATACCAACTGGCAGATTAGAAGAGCTAATTTACTGTCGTGGCTTTTGGCAGTGGGAGGACACTGGAGGAAACCCTCACACACACGGGGAACCCTTTAGCTCTGATGTGCATCTGTGTGTAGGCAACATGCACTAGAATTACCCAAGCACCCCCCACCCCACCACAATTATCTGTGCTTAGTTCTGACATAGTTTATTACATTGTTTAATGTATTCGGTTATCATATTGCTTATTTAATTTCATTGTTATTTAGACTTCTACAGGTTTGGTCCAATCCAACTGATATCTCATTGTACCTGTACAGTGACCGTAAAGATATCTCATCTTATCATCTTTCACTGTTGCCTCATGTCAGAAATGCCCCTCAGCTTATTAATGTGTCCTTCAGAGGCAGTCCATCAGCATGAACATGGTGTTCAGTAATCCTGTCACTGCACATGAAGAGGCATCATGCAGTACCCAACTCCCCACGGTGAAAAAAGAAGAGCCTGAGGATGACTTTACTTTTGATGAGCCAGCACAGAAAAAGCAGAAGACCACAAGTGTCCCTCAAGGAAAGGAAATCAAATTAAAGTCTTCAAATGCTTTACAGGAGGAACTGCAGATGAACTGGGACCCTCTTCAGGTGAGATCTAAAATTTGGATCATGAGGGTATGTGGTTCGTACTAATATTTCACTCTTTGTCATTAAATATTGCTGTTTGTTCACTGACACATCTTCCTCTAATCAAAATAAGTTGTTAATATTATGTTCTCTCTCTCTCACACACACACTGCATAGCCGTCAGCGTGTTTCTGCCCTGCAATGGCCTGGCGAGCTGTCCAGGGTGTACTCTGCCCTCGCCCAGGGTCGGCTGAGATGGGCGCCAGCCTCCCCGCTACTTCCCTAACTAGGATTAAGCGGTTCAGAGAACGAATGAATGAATGAATATACAAAATGGAGAAATAACGTACAGCTTGTAGACTAGTCATCCAACAACGCACATAGAACAAGAAAAAGATCAAAGCTTTGAAATGGGTCATGGAGCCTGAAAGCCATCGCCGTGTTCTTCTTTCTCCATCACCAAGCGAGATGGTAATCCACATGCACTTGACGTGTACTTGCTGCCTCTCAGCCTTCCAAAATTTATTTTACAGATGGACGCACACCACTAAATATTGTGTGCTGTTCATTTAAAATGAACATTAAAAATAATCATGAAGAGTGGAAAATGAATAACTGATTATGTAGGCTATTTACATTAGTATTAGCATTGAGTCAATACATATTGATATTAATAAAACGATAACTAATAATTGACTTCATCTTCATTATTTATTTATAAATACTGTTTCCAGGTCCTATAGTTTTGATTTGGGGTTTAATCACGTACTCAGCTCTCTATTAACTTAATCACTCAAATTAAGATCGTCACCCTCTGGCTTTCAACCGATGTTGAAGTTTTGTGTTACCTTTTTAAACCAGTCTGATGTGGAGCTCTCTGTTCGTTCACTGTTATTATCTTGTCTGTGAGGTTCAGCCATAAAGGCTCAGTTGGACTGAAGCTTCTGGGTTTTATATCAGGTTCTGTTTACTCTTTAACATTAACTGCAAGTCTGTCTGTCTTTAAGTTTGGTTAATTTGTCCCGTGGATTTTTTTTTACATCGTAACAATGATGCACATTGGCCGTTGTGTACAAGCTAACGGCGTACATGGGTCGCATGCTTTCGGCACAATCTAGTTGCACGTTGAACATACTGAATTTCTTCATGTACAGTGGACGGACAATCAGCGTACTTCAGCGGCATCCATTTCTAACCTCTGCGACCAAACCCATAACCAAAAGTTTATTTCTGAACAGAATGTAGTGTTAGTACAAGGAAAAATTTTTGTAATTTGATTTGTCCTCTTTTATGACTTGTTACAATGATTCAGATGGCCACTTTATATTAAAAGGCTCATATAACATCCTTGATGGAGAAACTCAGGATCACCAATTTGCGTCGTGCTTGTCAACATCACTGTCATCCATTGTCACATTTCTTTATCCTCATCTGCTTCTCAACCAGCTTACTTATTTTAGCCAAACTTTTACAGAATTTTATTTACATCATGCTATTGTGCACCTCCTATTTTATTTTTATCTGATTATTTCTATCAGATATCTGATATTTTAATCAGTTTTTGGCCTTTCCCATAGCAGAAGTATGCACTTTGTCTGCTCCACAGGGAGACTGCCATTGTTAATCCAGAACTCCTCCAACATATGTGAATGAACATTTATTAAATTTCACAGAATCTTTATAACCTAATGCTGACCTGCACCTTCTATTTAATTACCTCTGCCACAAGATCATGCTTTCTTAGTTTATGTTTCTTTATTGATTTGTTTGTTTGTTTCTGTGCAATATAACTCAAATGTTATGCACGGATATTGATGACATTTTTTTATTACTGTAGGGTTTGGCAGAAGTAACAAACCCTTAAAGTTTGGAGCCAATATTGGAGATGATCCGTGCATGGAATCCTAGAAAAAAAAATGATTAGGTCAATTAGTGAAAATAATGTCTGAATGAATGTTCATGAGACATTTCATAATAATAATTATGCCAAATTATGAGTCATTCAATACTTAGTTTTCAGAAATATCATGAATTTTGTTAAAAAAAATATATCAATGCCCCTATCTAAGAAATGCAGCCATGTCAATCCTTAGAACTATACACCAAATATTTTTTGAGAGTTTATAAAAAATTTCACAATAAAGCCCAAGTGTAGCTATTTTGACCTAAATTTATTTCTGTATGTTAAGTCTCACCAGAATCAGGGTTCATTGTGAATGAGGCTGTAAGTTTTATTGTGTTTAGAAACATCCATTCTGATGATTTCTGGTTGGTTTTTACTTTCAACTAAATTTTATGTTTTAAATAAAGCACTACATTCTATTAATTCAATAATTTTCTGAACCGCTTAATCCTAATTAGGGTCGCCGGGAGGCTGGCGCCCATCTCAGCCGACTCTGGGCGAGGGCAGAGTACACCATGGACAGCTCGCCAGGCCATAACAGGGCCAATACATTCTAATTTATGAAAAAATTACTGCCCAACTTTGTTAGCTCCCGTGTGTGTGTATGTGTATATTACATTTACAGCATTTGGCAGACATTCTTATCCAGAGTGATGTGCAATTATCATTTTTATAGAACATATGAACATAATGCTCTTGTGCACTCCCTATTTTCTTTTTCTTTTAAATCTATTGTTTTAAATAAGATTTCTCAATTCCAGTGGAAATAATCAGTGCAAGTCTCCCCTTATGCAGCTGATTTAATGTTTAAAGTAGTAAGTACATCTCTGTAGCATTTTCTGAAGGAAGGCACTGACTCCATGACATGTCCATCATAATACTTTGGATTATTGAATTTGCTTATTTTATGTAATAGTAGCAGAATGTAAAAGGTGTTTGTGCTCCATATTAAGGTTTTAGCTGAGAAAACAGGAGTGGAGCAGTGGGTCTGTGGTAACATCGCTAAACTCCTACGGGAGGAAAACACCATTCCGTTCATAGTGCGCTACAGGAAAGAGCTGATCAACCACATGGATGCAGATGCTGTGAGGGAGGTGCAGCTCATGTTGGAGGACCTCTGGTAAATTGATCTTTGGGAAAACTGATCCAGTGAAAATCTAGAAGCCAGGATGTGCCAAAGTGATTTGTTGTTGTACACGTACAGAGATGCGTTTCTTAAAATATCTCTAGTAACGTTAGGTATCCTACATTGTTGAATTTGTAAACCAAAAGATTATTTTTTAGCCAAGAAGTACACGGTTGGTATTAATTTAATCTTGTTTTTCTTTCCATTTTTTTATGAATGGAAGACAGAATTACATTTTGTACAACATGTATGTTTTTACTGACATGACATATTGAACATTAATATTATGCTAAGATTATTTGATCTCTAATGGCTAGCTAGATTTACATTCTCAGTATTGTCTTCATTTGTTGCACTTCTTTTACATTTACAAATGAGGAAATGCATCTCAGTGCCTTACGATACTGTGCAGTAGGTAAGTGTGTGTGTGTGTGTGTGTGTGTGTGTGTGTGTGTGTGTGTGTGTGTGTGTTATAGCTCTATTGCCAGGAAGTCTCATTCTATCACTCAAACCTTGAAGAAGGAGGGAAGTTTGACCTTTGATCTTGAGAACGCTCTGAAGAACTGCAAAAGTGCTGATGAACTAGATCATGTGGTCAGGATACATTATAGTCTTCAACTTGTTTATTGTTTATCTCAGTTCAGAAACTTGTCATTTTTATTAAAAATGTATAATATGCTGGATTTTGCAGTATGCACCATACAAGAAGGGCAGTAAGTTGTCAAAGGCACGACGAGCGAAGCAGCTTGGTCTGGAGCCTGCTGCACTGGCTCTTCTACAGTCACCTCAGACACTTGATCTGCGCTCATGGATCCAGCCCAACACTGAAGGTAGGAAGCTCATTTGATTATGAATTACTCTCTGCTACACTAACATGAATTACTTGTGTTAGATGTAAATGCTTACAGCTGTATTTTTCTAACTACTCACCTCACAAGCAGCCCTGTTCACACTGATCTGTGTGATGTTCCTCCATCTGGAGGATTAATCATTATATCCACTAGAAGGCGGGGCAGGGACAGATCAACCCTGTGTAGGAAGCTTCCCCACTTCTGTTTCTTTTTAAAATAAAGCCACCTGCTTTTTTTGTGTGTTTATAATTTTTTTTTTACTCTATCAAGGGTTTAATTGCATATACAGTAAATAGGGTTATCTGCCTCATGTATTTCAACCTCTGTATCCTGTTAAATAGACAAAAAATGGGTGAAAAATCTGAAGTTATTCATAGATTCAGTCACCAGAGGGCAGCAGTGTACTGTAATTGGAGCACTCCCTGCATGTCAGCAATCGTGAATGTCATAGTGTCAACATACAGTACTGTGCAAAAGTTTTAGGAGCCTTTTTTTTTTTTTTTTAGTATAAACTTTGCTATGGATTTTTATTTTATAATTTGTATATTAGCAACTTAGTACAAAAACACTTGTTTTCCAAATATTAGTTTTCCAGCACAAAATGAACATTCTATAAGATAGATACTGTAAAACATCACAAACTCTACATGATGTTATTCTATTTTTAAACTAAAAATACTTCTATTTTTAAGTCATCACACGTAATATTGAATTAGTTTCATTTATTACTATTTACTGTTATTTATGAATTTATGTAGAGATTGTTAATTATTAACATATAAACATTATTTATATGTAATTATAAGGCATCTTTTGTTCTACACCTTTCCTTTGTGTTCAGTATCTACTGGGTGTCTTGCCACAGATCTCCTGGAAATGTTGACTGTCACACCTGATTCTTAATTTGCATGTAAATCGTAGCAGCCTTCATTATATTTTTGTCTGAAAAGTGGTCTCCTATACATAATATGCTGCTTTTTTTATTGACATATTGTACTAACATATTTTATGTAACATTTCATTTTGTGCTGGAAAACTAATGTTTGGAAATCTAAAGTGTTTTTTTCTACTAACTTAATTTATAAAATTTAAAATAAAAAGCTATAGCAAAGTTTATGCTAAAAAAAATAGGGTGCCTAAAACTTTTGCACAGTACTGTATACTAAAAAATAATAATAATAATTCATAACCTCTTATTAAATTGAGTAAATTAGTTTAGCATATTATTTATTTAAAATAATTATTGATGTTCTGTGATGCAGCTTTGATGTATTATTTATATTCTAAAATGTATATGAATGGCAATATGTCATTGAATAGCTGTAATCTGTATTGTGTGTGTGGGTGGTGGGGCGGGGCCCGCAGGTTTGTCTACTCTTGAGGAGGTTGCCACAGGTATTGAGCAAATCCTGGCTGATATGATTGCTAAGGATGGAGAAACACTGACCTACATTAGATCGCTGTGAGACATGCATCTATTTTACTCTTTTCTTTAGATGTCCAAACTTTTTTATTCTAACCATTTTACTAATCTGGCTCTGTATCTTTTTTTTATTTGATGTCCAAATCTGTGTGTTATTTGCATTAAAATGAACCAGTTTGTGTGACGTTTACATCAGCCATACATTCAGCTAACAATTATTTATCACTTGCTGTTATTATTATTATTATTATTATTATTATTATTATTATTATGATTATGAAATAGAAAAATAAATCTTTGTGTATGTGGGTGTCCCCAAACAGGTGTGATAGGAGTGATGTGACAGTCCAATCTTCAGTTTCTAAAACAGCTCTTAAAGAGCAAGCGCAGGCAGATCAGAAGAGCAAGCCTAAAGACATTTCAAATTTCAGCCTGTACAGTTCATTCCGCTGTAGTGTGCAGCGAATCCAACACCACCAGGTACAGACCCAGCCTTCCCTACTCAGTTTGTTGTCTCAGATCCTGAAATCGTTTCTGAAACATTGGTCTATGTTTACTTGTTTGTATAAAATCTGACTCTCATTGTTTTAAAAATGTGTGTGGGTCGTTCCATATCATTCTAAAATCAACCAATTTTGAAAAAGTGACCAACCTGACCCCCCTCAGATGTTTCTGATTTTTTTACACACCTAAAGTACATTATATATGGTGGGAAAATCCAAAATTTCAAGGCTTAATTGTAAATTACTCCAAAGTTATTGCCATTTGAAGTGGGCAAGGGGACCCTAAAATTTCGACCAGAAAATGGCTTTTAAATTTTTGGCAGTATTCATGCTTCCATAACTATTGAACAACACAAGATAGAGGTCTGAAATTTTCAGAATTATTTCACAGGGATCTGTATTCCTTAGAAATGTGAATGTTTACTTTAGAATCATTATTACAAGTTATAGAGTATGACAAAGTTGACATTTTATCCATCGTGAGCTTCTAAAATGCCACTTTTGGCCACAAAAACTAATCATATTCATTAGAAATTTCGTGTGCTTTATCTTGGCTACCTAATAAATGGATCTGTGTAAAATGAAGGTCCTGTATTATGTTATGTGTGACAAATGAACAGCTGAAAATCAAAAATATCTCTGTGACCTTCAGATTCTAAGGTCAGTATCAGCATGTGGGATAGGTATTCTCACAAAATAAACACAGGCACATTGTGAAAGTTTACCCTAATTTTTGACACAGTGTATCTTGCTTCTGTGAATCTTTCTATACTAAATGTTCAAATTGAATATGTGTATATAGTATTTTACATACGCCCTCATATTTCAGCTATATAACGAATATTTAGTGATTTGGAGCAATAAATATATCAGTATCAAGAAATAGTTAGTGTCCTCATACATTACGTTGTTGCAACAATACAGGATATTGTTTTACTGTAATACCCAAATATATCCACATCAGAACTTTATAACCACAAAGGTCTTGGAAATCCATGTACATTACCATTATCAGTAACATTTTTTTTGGGTTCATACACTGTCAGATGTGACATGCAGATTTACACTTGGATAAAATTAGGAAAGTTATATATTGTTTGCACTGTTTTGAGAACAAAGGCTATAAGTAGCATGGACAGCAAACTTGCATCTTGTACAGTTTGACAGCAAATTTCTGATGAATGTCACAAAAACCCTGTTGTAGGAGTGAAAATCTGAAAATATATGAATTATTTCTGGAGTAAAAGGACATGCTCTTCTCAAAATATGGACTAATGGACACATTACGTTGGCAGATTGACTCCTGTTCTGATGCTTGCTTTCGAGCTGTTGTGCAGGTGTTGACTGGCTGACAAGCTTCCATTTTTCCTCTTTAAGCATGTGTTTACTTTCCCTTTAAGTGTTTCTTTATTTAGAAGCATGCTCGCTTAATGGCACCGGTAAACATGGAATGACGTGAACCAGAAAGATGAACATAACTGCATCAAGAAACATGTTGCATAAAGTGTGCCAAGAAAAAACATATTTACACGAACATAAAATGCGCCATCTTGCTAAAGAATGAGTTCACTTGGTTATGGCTGCAAAAGTGCAACACAAATTCAATACATACTGGTGAAAATGTGAAACAGTCACTCAAGGATTTTGTGTGAAAACCTGCTGATGTACCAGGAAAAGCCATATGCATATGGTACCAGAACCTCATAGACTCTGATGCTAGGGGCTAAAAGGCTATTGCGAAGCATGCATTTTCAGCAAAACACAAACCAGGTAATGTGTTCCATACTAAATGTACTAAAGTATATAGGTTGCAAAAAATACAATCATATGTATAGGATTGCTATTTTTTTGTTCTGTTTAAATATTTTGTACTAATACTTTGTACTAAAGTGCTTTAAAGGCATTTTGGCCTCCTTTTAAACCTTTGTCAGTATGCCCATGGTGGGTCGCCCACATATAATTAATGATTCCTACCTGCAGTTTGTCCACATTTATTGTTTAAAATACAAACAAAGAGAAGGGGGCTCCTTGCCCCTCAACCCCAATGGGGGCCTTGGCATCCCCATACACCCGGCCACTTTCAGTCTTTTTTTTTCAATTCCTACCCTCATGCCTGATATTATTCAAGTATGTAATGTGTTTTGCGCAGTGACTTGTGTGGAGTTGATGATGCTGCAGGAAGCTTATAAACCCGAATGATTATAAACAGTGTACACACAACAACGTGGTCTATTTATTAGGCATAATTGAAAAAAATAAATTAGGTTTTTTCTAACCCGACTGACCCAAAACTTTTTTTAGCATGTGAAAAAAAACCCCAAATAAATATGAACTAAAGTGACCAGCCTTTCAGTTTTATGAGCGATTGGATTTTTTTTTGTGCATGTGTAATGTGTATATATAATATTATGGAATGATAAATTACCTTAGATGCCCAGAGATGCATTTCATGCCACGATATACAGTGGTGCTTAAAAAATTGAAAGTGAGAGACGGAATGGACCGTAGCAATGGGTCCGGTACACTTTTTAAAAAGGGGGACCGGAGAGTGTGTTCCCACTATATTGGAATCACTCTTCTCAGTCTACCCGGGAAAGTCTGTTTAGGAGTACTGGAGAGGAGGTCCCGACCTATGGTTAAAGCTTGGATTCAGGAGGAACAATGTGGTTTTCGTCCCGCAGCAGCACTCTTGACCAGCTCTACACACACTACAGGATTCTGGAGGGGGCATGGAAGTTTGCCCAACCTGTCCACATGTGCTTTGTGGACTTGGAGGAGGCCTTCGACCGTGTCCCTTAGTTTATCTTGTGGGAGGTCCTCCGGGAATATGGTATGCCAGACCCGTTGCTACGATCAATTTGGTCTCTGTATTGCCGGAGTCAGAGCTTGGTCTGCACTGGTAACAACAGGTTGAATCATTTCCAGTGAGGGATGGACTCCACCAAGGCTGTCCTTTGCCACCGGTTCTGTTCATAATATTTATGGAGAGAATTTCTAGGTGCAGCTGAGGCGTTGAGGGGTTCTGGTTTGGTGGCCATAGGATCTCGTCTCTGCTTTTTGCGGATGATTTTGCCCTTTTGGCTTCATCGAGCCAGGACCTCCAGCTCTTGCTGGAGTGATTTGCGACCGGGATGAGAATCAGCACCTACCCAAAGTGGAGGAGTTTAAGTATCTTGAGGTCTAGTTCACGAGCAAGGGAAGAATGGAACGGGAGATCGACAGGTTCTGGTGCTGTAAAGCAGAGCTTGTACCGCTTTGTCGTGTTGAAGCTCTCAATTTACCAGTTGATTTACGTTCCTACCCTCACCTATGGTCACAAGCTTTGGGTAGTGACCGAAAGAACAAGCTTGTGAATACAAGCAGCAGAAGTGAGCTGTCTTTGCAGGGTAGCGGGGCTCTCCCTTAGAGATAGGGCGAGAAGTTTGGTCATCCGGGAGGAGCTCAGAGTAGAACCGCTGCACGTCTGTGTTGAGAGGAGCCAGCTGAGGTAGCTCTGGCATTCCCCAACTGGGAAGACACCCTGAGGTTGACACAGAACACGCTGGAGGGACTGTGTCTCTCGGCTGGTCTGGGAACGCCTTGGCATCCCCCTAGAGCCGAAGGAAGTGCTTGGGGAGAGGGACGTCTGGACCTCACTGCTTAGACTGCTGCTCCCGCGACCCGCCCTCTGATTTAGTGGATGAAGATGAAGAAACTATTCCTGAAGACACTCTTAAAGATAACTGGTATCTGTCATCCTTACAGCATTATTTGTGTGTATGTAATACATTTAATAGATACAGATTCTTATTTAAACTTTCATGTCCATAAAAAGCACAAAACTGGATTATTTTGTCCCGTGGATTACCAGCAGTGGTCCCCCTCCCCCCCCCGTTGTCTGCTGGTTTTGGGGACAAAAATAAATGTATTTTGTGATTTCAGTGCTTATTGTGCAGTTTAGCACTGGCCGATAATATGTTATGCTACACGGGTCAGTGATGTAGTCCAGCCAATCCAGTTTAAGTCACTACAAGGCTGGGACAGATCAGGATGGATCAGAAAGGCAACCTGTCTCTGAGCATGCCTAGAGTTGTGCGCACTTTAAAAAGGAGCATGGACTGATGTTGCCAGAAGGAACCGCTCGTTTTAAATATCTAATAACACTAATTCACCACAGGTACCCTTAAAGCTTGCTGTAGAATTGACATTGCTCAGAATTTCGCACGCTTTGGTAAAATTGCATCAAATTGCTAATTCAGTAAGCATACATGTAACGTAAACTATGTTTTTACTTCTGCTCAACTCACCGATAAGGATTCAGCATTTTACTAAATGGCTACTTGCCTTTATTTTCTTTTTTCATTTGGCTAAAGGATGTTGATTTTGCTTATCTGATGGTAAATTTATTTTTAATCAGTGTTACTCTACCTCTTAAAAGTAAAAGTTCCTGTAGGAATACTACTTTTTTGCACTTGTATGTGGTTGAATTAAAACTTAAGGAATACTCCAGTATTTTTATTCTGATATTCATCACCATTAAAATAGCAACACCTTCTGACTCTCATTTAGTCTCAGACATTTACAGGAGAAAATCAAACAGATCCAAAAGATTTTTGTCTTAGTTGAATGTGATTACTGGCATGAGAGAATTAAAGGACATGTGTAAGTTTAGTTATGGCTCAGATGTGTGCAGCAAGAGAACAGTAATCTATTTTATTTACCCAGTCATGGCTTTTCATATAAAAATTGTGTTGGCATATTAAATTTTATCTCTTATACCTTTTCCTCTGACAGTAATGGGTCAGTACTGTGGCATTTCCACAGGTCCTCAGTGCCACTTTCCAAAGCGCTTCTGTCAGGGAAGTTTGATGGAAGAGCCCCCAACTGCTGACACTCTGATTACTCAGAAGTGTTTGCCAGCCACATGTCAGTGGCTTTTTTTTTTTTTTTTTTTTTTTTGTATCTTGCCATCTCTTTCCTGTCACCCCCTTCTCTGTCCTCCAGTCATTCTACCTCTCCCCTCCTTAACATATGTGACATGTCCCCATCCACGTGCCTTTGGATTAGTGGCTGAGATTGACTGGCTTTTCTCCATGGTGACAGCTGCTTGTGGGCTCTTGAAGGAGAGATAGAGAGCGAGCGAGCATGAAGATGAGTGAGTGAAAGAATAAGTGATGAAGGCCTTTCTCCTCTGAAGCATTAAACATAGCTAACATTGTTAATTTGCTGATAGGAACTGTCAGTAGCTGTTAATTTGAGCCGCCATTGACCTGCATGCTTTGTTACTTTGCTGAAAATGAACCTTTTGTAGGTTTGTTCAGTAGGAGCAGTGTGGGATGTGTTGTGACAGGCGGCACATGTGCTTGTGTATTTGATTTAGCATATCAGCAGTGAGTGTGTGAGGACCAGATCTGTGTATGTAATTGTTTTTATACACCTCTGAAAACCAGATGTTTTACTTAGATATTGTCAATAATTACACTAATGAATTCAGTGTCGTATATCAGGGATACAACAGAATAGTGTAAGATGGGATAAAATGTTAATGGTTAAGGCTCAAATTAAAAATATTTATCTTTTTGCGGGCTGTATAATATTCATTATAAGGATATTATTAGTCAATAATCCTTAATGTACATAATTTAGCTTTAGTTGAAATGTTACTTGTGTAGCTTACTGAGTCCTGCATACACAATAAGGCCAAATAATCAAAAGGATAAATTAGGGCACACAATACAATAAAACACAGCTGACCCCATCAGACAGGCTGACAGGCACTGTGGAAAAAAGGTTCTGCCAAAACCGCATTGATAAAATGTGAATAAAATGATTTAAGATTAAGACCAGCACAAAAAGGTTGCTATGTTCTTTTAAATGGAATTTAAACCCAAAGTTAATAAAAGCTTTCAAGTAATAAATCTACACACAAGGCAGGAGACATTAAATGTGACTGTAAAATGCAAGTATTTGCATATGAATAAATGGAGTAATAAAACCATTCGTACTTAATTATTTGTATACTATTGTTTTTGCAGCTAACTTGCCTGATGAATTTACGTCCTATTCTCATGATTTTGAGCACTTCTAGTAATTAGGCTTAACTTGTTAAGAGAAAACTGTTACGAATAAAAACTATGCATATAACACCACTTGATTTGACTATGGTGTGGAAAACGGTTTCTCTCTGCACTCGTCTGCCCAGCTAAGGGGAGGATTGCGAATAGGTTATTGCGAAGATAATGGAATGTGAAGGAAATTTTAACCTTCCGATGCCTTACCTGTAGATCTAATCAAAAACCAGATTTAATATGCGTTAAAAGACACTCACGAGTTTTGTTTAACGTAAGCATCCACTTCTGAAATCAAAAACCTAAACCAGGGATAGTCGTGATAAGAAATCCCCCTGCGAGAACGGGTGGAGCTTGGGATTTATTTATTTTTTAACAATAAGATCATCACTTTTTTTTTCTTCAGTTCTAAGTCCATAAGTTACATTTAAACAGATAAATAGAATGTGTAGAAGAGTTGTTTAAGATATATTTTACTGTTTTGGTGAAACACGTTCTGGAGTTTACACTCTGATTTCAATGGCTTTTGATGTCACATTGCTTTGAACTTGCAAAAGAAGCAGTAAACATACTGTGCTTTTTACTATGCTACTATATATTGTTTCTTTCTGACATTAACATGATACAACAAATGAAACTTGACTCTGGGAGATTGGTCTTAAATTTTGTTCTCATTAGCATTAAAAATAAATTAAAAAAATGTATATAGATATAGATATATAGATATAAAAAGATAGATTTAGTTAGTTAGTTAGGACACTGTAGGACCAGGAACTTGGTTTATCAGAGACACATTTGATAAATTGAAACACACCACTGTGTAGCATTCACAGTATTTGCATCTGATAAGGCCATGGAGAATTTGTCATTTGAATAAATCTAGTTTTTCTTCACGTTCTTTTTGAAAATATTCCTTTTTACAAAAAGAAAGTTCCTTTTTTTTGTACTGAGAATAGTCACTGACCTAAACCCCATGTCGTGTGTGGATGTTTTTCTGTGTGTGAAAAGATAAGGAGTGAAAAGTTCAGCCGTTCATATTGTTTATGTTGAGGCCTTCCACTTTCACTTTTCCATGCCTATTCCTTCACCATATTTGGAAAGAAAATATTGAATTGGAGTCGCTGTCTTTAGAATAATATTTATTTCTGTTGCATGCTTTCCTTATATTTTTTCAATTATGATTTCATTGTTATTGAAGAACATGATATCTGTAGTTTTTTTCCCCTCTG
>JAOUQZ010000039.1:9471538-9483394 GCA_028564935.1 Neosilurus hyrtlii
CTTGTGTCTTCCTGCCGCCACAGAAACAAAGCCCTCCTAGGCAACACCTGAACCACTTCACACTGCATAAATTAAAGAAATGTGATCTATTTCCAGGCCCTCACTCAAGTCCTCCCACACTTGAGATTTTGCATTGGCAACAATTTTCCTGTCGGTACCCGTCTGCTGCCTCGCGAGTTCAACAAGCCAAAAGGATGTTGGAGGCCTCCTACTTCAGCTGGACAGTCCACCTCACCGCAGGTGTCCACCACCTGGTATGAGGTTGCCCCCATGACAGGCCTTTTGCCACAGCTCCAGGCTGCTGTCGCAATTATGAAGACATGGTACATGGCCCATTCAAACTGCCCCTGGCCTCCATTGGGACGTGGTTGTAGCCCAGCCAAAGGTGTAAGTTGAAGGCAATTCTGACAGGAGACTTTGCCAAACCTACCCAGGTGACCCTAATTACACGCTTGGGTCTCCCAGGTCTGGAGGGCGGCCTCTCCCGCCATCGGAGCCAGCTCACCACCAGATGCAGATTGGTTGACAGCTCAGCTCCTCTCTTCACCCGAGTGTCCAGAACATAAGGCCTTAAGTCCGATGACACAAGTACAAAGTCTATCATCAAAATGCAGCCTAGGGTGTCCTGGTGCCAAGTGCACTTATGGACACCCTTATGTTCAAACATGATGTTTGATGGACAAACTGACGAGCACAGAATTCCAACAACGAAACACCATTCGGGTTCAGAGGCTGTACCTGCTAATCCCACCCTTCCAGGTCACACTGTCATTGCCCACATGGGCGTCGAAGTCTCCCAGGATAACGAGAGAGTCCCCAGAGGGAGCGCCCTTTAGTCCAACCCCTTGGGACTCCAAAAACGTTGGGTAATCTGAACTGTTATTTGGTGCATACGCACAAACAGTCAGAACCCCCCCTGGAGGCAGAGGGAGGCTATCCTTTTGTCAACCGGGGAGGACCCCAACATGCAGGCACCGAGACGGGGGCAACAAGGATGCCCACACTGGCTCCCATCTCTCTCCACTTTCCCCAAAAATCAGGCCTGAGCACTCTCCTGCTGACTGACTCCTCCTGACTCCTCTCCTGAGAACACAGAGAGGTTGCACTGATGATCAGCAACAGGCACTTACCCCCTCTCCACCACCTGGGAAAAACAGGTAAACTGTAAAACAAAAAGAAAAAAACGGCAGGCGAATGCAACAGTAAGCCCCCCACAGAAGCAAACCCCCCTAATTCCATCCACTCAGCTGCACACTTCTTTGGGTTTGCGGTGAGCCCTGCTTATGTTGAGGATAAAAGGACAGCCCTAAGATATTGTAGGTGCTGCTGCCAACCGGTACTGTAAATAAGGTCACGCATGTAGGCAGTGGCATACACCCTATGTGGACAGAGGATTTTGTCCATGAGACAGACCATTGCTGAAGCACCAAACATTCCAAATGGAAATAAATGTAAGCCACACAGAGATCTGCCAGTATCCCTTTGCCAAATCCACTGTAGAATAAAAGTGAGCTGCACCTAACCAATCGAGCATTTCATTAATGTGTTAAAAAATCTTTCACTTTGTCATACAAGCAGCAAATTTGGCACACTGGTGCTTTAGAACCTACTCTTTCCAAAAAGTACATTAGCCAACCGAATAAACAAAACGGCCTCCTTTTTTTTTTTTTTTTTTTTATGCCGCCACTCAGTATTCAGTACTCAGTACACTGGTTTTATGCTAAATTTGGGCAGGATTTTGAAAGAATAACTTAATTTCAATGATCTTTACATCGAAATATGTTTTTGAACATGAGAAATGCACTTCTATACTTCGAAATTGTGAAAAATTTTTAAGATGAGAACAATTTCATTGCAGGAAGACTCATTCTTAGTTAATTTCATGTGATGTCCAGGAATGTAACTTTACATTGGTCATGCATATCATGACATTCCAGTTTGGGGTTTGTCAATTCATGAAATTTCATGGCGCAATCAATGGTAATATATACTAACCTTGGCTGAGCATATCTGTGTCATTATTATTCCAATCATCCTTTTGGTTTCTGCTGAGAAAGAGACTCAGCACCAAGCGTAGCACTTTGCCGTTCAAAAAACAAGTGTGAAGACAGTAATGTGACATGTTTAAATCTTGGGATGACTGCATGGAGGGTTTGGACACATTTTTTGTTTAGTACTCATATATCACATTTACACGCACACAACTGTGTACACTTGAGGCTGAAGTGATACCATTTGCATCGTCCATGGCACTCAGTCTTGCAACTGCGTTTTGTCAACTGCTGACAACTCTGGGCAATGGGTGGGAGGGTCGTCCACAGAACTTGGCAGGGCTTTCAGTTTGCATTTTGCACACTGTTGCCTGGCCCCATATGCAGAAAACGTGAAAGCTATACCATTTCACATGCTCAACGAGGGATGTGCTTGTTGGTTGAATGGCATAATAAGACTTTTGATTCCAAGCAAACAAGTCAAGTCTTGCCACATCTTTGTCCATAGTGCTGTTCTTGTCATACATGGTCATGACAAACTTCTCAAGAATTCTGAGGTCTGCATCTTCTATGACTGATTATTCTTACTGATTACTTCTATGACTGTGATTATTGACTAAGCTTTTGGAAGGCAGTGTGCCATGCTGTTTTTTTGCCTTTCCTATGGAAAGCTGACACCACATCACAGCCACTGAAGGCATGAAAGAACAGCATGCTACTGGGTTTCTTGGGCCAAGACGCACTACCATCTCATGAATTGGTAACCACACTTGCCCTGGCTAAATTCAACCCACAGCATTTCTAAGCCTGCATCCTGAAGAGTCACAAAAACACTGACTGCAACAACAAAAATATTTCTGTTGCAGGTTTTAATCAACACAGATTCCGTCAGTTGTTTGGCTGCATGAAGAGCATGTGTGAAGATTCTGGAGACAGCCTCTTCGTGGTTGCAAGGACTTAAGCCTTTAAGACTGATGGGTTTATTTGAAAGAGCTTGCTCTTCTTTGGCCACAACTACGACATTGTCAGGACACCGGGTCACTATCTTGTCAGTAAGGAACCCAAAGAGCTCAGTTTTGTCGTTTTCTTTCAGGATCTATGCACCATCTGGGTAATCAAAACCCCATTACACTTGGCTCGGCTCTCCCGTGCTGGCGCATCCTATTAATTCAGGTGCGACAATCTAACTACAATGCTACAACTAACTAAACTTCTAGTTGAAATATATACAGGACTTGTTAAATAGCATTTGGGAAACTAAACATACTACAATTGGTTACTAGTATGATTATGCTACAATTAGTAAACTAAAACTACTAGTATGCAACTAGCCGACCCTGAACCCAATGCAGAGTCTTACAGCAATAATGTCACCAGTGTGCCCTGGTTGTGCTCAGACATCATTCTCTTTTATAAAAATATCAACCACTTGAGGAGATGGGCTGCAGCGTTATCCAATATCTGTGTTAAAATAGGTGCCGTATTGAATTTAGGTTAGCACCACTGAGTTTGTCATGTCAGAAAACATACATTTCAATGTCTGTGCCATTTAATATACACCCATTCATTCAAGTTCTGCACTAACGTGGCTTATGTGCTGTTTTTAAAAAATCCTGGTCCTGGACATCATTTGTCCCAAATTTGATGCTTTTATGGTAAAGTGAAATATTCTTATGTATATTTACTTAATCTGCCTCACTACCAGCCAGCTAATACAAATTATGTGCATCATTGTGAATGAACTTAGAAATCATGGTTTTCAGCATTTCATTAAACTGCTCTAGTAGCCTGTTCTTCCCAGCTTACATACTGGTACAGCAGCTACTTCCTGCAGGTATCCTTTAGAGCAGAAAGTATCACCTGTCTTTGCTTTCTTTTGACCACCACTCATATTAGTGACCTCATCTGGGTCAGAATTTTGTCCAGGGCCCAGTTCAGAGTGTACACTTCTTTTCTTTTTAAAAACCTGCATACATCACTACGGAGCCCCTAAAGGGACAATGGGGAAAAAAATTACATGAGAAGTTTTTAGTGCGCACGAGAAACCTCAGGTAACTGGTGCGCACGCCATAGTTTCTCGTGCGCATGCAAAGCTTTCCTGTGCTCACTAAAACCCTTTTTTTTTTTCCTCTACATGTCCCTTTAGGGGCTCCATAAATCACTAATTCTCTTGACTATAACAATAATTAAGGCAATTAAGCTCCCTACTGCCACTCTCTGACATGGAAGGGAATTACATTACTCTGCCTGTCACTACGGCACAGACACTCGACAATGGCCAATGGTGATTGGATAATTTCCCACGGTACAAATTAAGAACTCTCACGGCGCCATAGTGTTAAATGGCACAGTGGCTGAAAATCACTGCACTAGACAGCCCACACGCACAGACACACTGGTTGCTCTCTTTGTTGTTTACTGGCATCTACCTGTAAGCACACAAAGCACTAATAAACAGGTGCTGGTAATTATACACAGGAGAACTTAAACATGTTACCTGCTCGCTCTCCCTGATTACTCTTTGTCCAGATTGTTCACGTCTTTGCTGCTATAGTACTCTTCATTTAGATTTTGTTTTGCCTTTTCTGATGTTGTGTTCTGGAATTCTGAGCTAGGGGTTGTGTTTAGTCATTTATTCTTCTGGATAATGTTGGAAAATGTGATCTTTATAGTAAGTGCTGTTACTGTTTAAAGGTTTAGAAAGTGAATTTGTTATACTTTGAAGTGTACAAGCCATAAATATCCAGTAATAGCTAAAGAAGGTTTGTTTCTCTTAACATTTATTCCACATGTGTGTTTGGCATTTACTGTCTTGAGTTGTGTCACTGTGGTGATCTAGCTTTCTTTTGGCTGTAATGTGTGCAGCTGAACAATGGTGCTTCTGCTCGGGGAGTCTGCCGCTACATTGATTGCACGGAGTGTGATTGCCAAGATTTTTCTTCACTTCCTGCTGTTTTTTTTCTTCTCTCATTTCAAAAGTGTGCTATTGAATGTGATTTGATTTTGGTTTGATTGTAAAGAAACTAATCAGATTGTGCTTGTTTGATGTGCTTTATGCTCACTGTAAACTTGACTCAGAAATGAGCAGGGATAAAGTTGTGATGTTTCCATATCTTAGGAAAAACAATTTTTGACAAACGTCACATGGCAACATGTATATAAACAGCTTCCTTGGGGCAATAAAATGCCACTATAAGAAAACAGAATTTACATGGTATTTCAGGCTTCACTAATCCGTGTCCCGATCAAGGCATTAGTTTAGTATAGTGAAGGCTTTGCTGTCAACTCAGTGGTAGGTTTGTGTGTGTATATGTATGGGGGGGTTGGTGGCAACTTGGCATTTGTCAGGTTTCCTCTTCTGCTTCAAGTCCTGATTGACAGATCATCTCTAAGCTCTTCCTATTTCTTTCAAAAGGTTTTCCTCAGAAAAGGTCAGACACTTAAAACTCTTTGCTTAACAGCATGTCATTTTCCCTCTGAGGTCCAGCTGGGGAAAGTGAGAGAGGCTTAATACAGGGTGTGTATGTGTAATAATAATAATATAATCATCTCTTTCGGGTTTGTGGGGACATTTGGAGGCATGTTTTTAAGTACAAAAACAAGAGCTCTTACTCAAACTAAATAATTCAAATGAAGTTAAGGATAGGATTAGCTTTATGTGTAAATGTGGCATTACAATGTAAGATGTGTGTGGACATGCACATGTGCAAGCCTGTGTACAACCACCTGAGTTTATTCTGGAAGAAAATAAAGAGTGGGTACCAAGGGTGCACTACCGTGCCAGGCTTTGTGTCTACTGTCTCTATAAGTTACTGAAACAATTCTTGTTTCAGACTCTGGCCATTAACCGAGGGGAGAATCTGAAGATTCTGTCAGTGAAGGTTAATGTCCCCGACTGGGTGAAGGCTGACTTCTGTAGGTGGTGTGTCAACGTCAGGTCAGTGGCTTACCTCAAACATGTGCCCATACATTCTCAAATTTGCATGCATGCTCACATACACACACCATTTTTTAAAAAATTCTTTTTGTTTCTGCCCTTTGTTTTGGCCACCTTGCTATTTTTTACCTTATTAGGTGCAGTATTATGAAACATGAGTTTCCTTGTACCGCTGCATTCCGCACTTTATTTTTTAAAACCGTTCCTTTTTTTTTCTTGTGCAGTTGTGACTTAACGGTTTTCTAGGTTGATTTCTGCCATTTTTTATTTCCATAGCAATAAATAAATAAATAAATAAATAAAAAGTCACATACAAGCCTTAAGTGTAATTAAAACAGTAAATACTACAAAACCCTTACAAAAAATGCTATACTTTGGTATGCATGGCAATCTGTCCTAGATTGATTACTGTGTGTGGGGGGGGGCTTGTTTTGCAGGTGGAGACCACAGGGGTTTGCACGTCCAGAGCTGATGAAAATTTTAAATAATGCTGTAGACGATTCTTACAAGAGGCTTCTAATGCCCTTGATTAGCAGAAGCTACAGGTAAGTTCTGATCATTTTAAACTGAAAATAGAAAAGTAAGTTGATGTAAAGCCTTTAAATGAAGCATTCGCTCTGATTGACCTGAATCTTGACTGTTATTGTAAATTTACACTTATTACACTGAAGTGTTTCTACTTTGGTGAATGATCTTGGTCAGTGTTGCCATTCATGTCCATGGTCATTGTACCCTTGCTTCATCTTCTTCTAACAGAACGGTGCATCAGCTCTTTATTCCTTTTTTTAGTGTCTAGCTGTCTTACCTCCTTCTCTGCAAACTCTGATTAAACAGAACACAGCTTCAACTGCTGCTATTAAAAGATTGGGGTTGCCATGTTATAAATCACTAACTCCCCAGTTTTCTGTGATAAATCAGACCAACTGGTATTGCTGCATTGTGTTCAGGAACATTGAATTCAGTGAATGCTGTCCCTGCTAATTCTGTCATGCAGTTCTCTTTAATATGGCTCACAGCAAAAACCAACAAGATGGATAGGTCCTTTACGTTCTACTGCATATAGTGTATGGGTTTTCTTCTTTTCTTTCTGAGTCCTCCTTTCTGTCCCCCTCTCTATCTCAGGAGCAAACTGACCACCAGTGCCGAGAAGGAGTCTGTTGCTATGTTTGTTCGCAATCTCCGGCAGCGTCTGTTGGTGTGCCCTGTGCGCGGGCGTGCCCTCATGGGTGTAGATCCTGGGTATCGCCATGGCTGCAAACTGGCAATCCTCTCGCCTACCAGTAAGACTACAGCGTACTGCTTAAAACTGTCTGTTTTTCAAAATTATGTATCTTAGAATCTTAAAATGGAGAATTTGTTTTGCATGATTGGGTGGATTGAAGTAATGGAAAAACAGCTCTCTCAAATCCCAGAGACTGCATTTTGCACATTAGAAAATATAAATATTTCTATTTTAAGTGTTTAAATAGATTTGCGGTTTGCACATGGGTAGACTGCAGGACACTCAAATTTTTTCTAGCCTTGGAACCAGTATAGAAGAAATAAACCTACATTGTTTGTGAAATCACCAGCTCATAATATCAAAATCACGTTCACTGACATGGCAACACGATTTGTTTGGATCAGCAGGGAGACTTTGGTGAGTTCATTTTGGGATGTCAAGAGTATACTGTTTTTGTTTTTGTTTGTTTTTTGTTGCCAGTAATCACCATCAAAGTTTAGTAGACTTATACTGAAACAAGGGTATGATTGTACGATGGTGAAAATCTCTATGATTCTTATGGAATATCTCCACGTAAGGCATGTTTTTGGTTCAGCTCAATGAGCTCTATACAGTTCTGAGCTTTAGCAGTTGAGCCAAAGTGCTAAAGCTTTGAGTGTGCAAGGATACTTGTTTAGCATGCACAAAAAAGTGCTTTTCACCATTTTGATTCATGAGCAGTTACTGTAGGGTAACAACAACTTTATGATTTATTTTTTTGGCTTGGCACTAAACTTGGATTTGTGAAATGTTTCGATGAAATGACTGCTACAAGTAACATTCAACTGAGTTAATGTGTCTTTTAAGAAAGTTTTCTTTTTTTAAAAGAAAGAGTCTTGTATAGAGCCAGCAAGGTGTTTTTGCTAAACAGTCCTCAGGACTGAAGGTTGAGAGGGCTATTTAATTCAGTGACATCCATCGAACCTGAGATGCATATTGATTGGTATATACAACATGGGAACAGAAAAGGAAACAAGCACAGTAAAATGAAATTTGTTTGGTTTATTTGTTTTTTAAATCATGACAGATGCAGTTGAACTTGAGTGCACACAGGACCAGTTGCGTCTTTGACTCTCTTTACTGTATCTCTTTAAATGAAACACAGAAACAGTGAAAAGCCAACTGAAACAAGATTTTTATATTTTCTGTTTACATATTTTAACCATGACACTGAGGCGGGTGAGGTGAGCTCTACCCTTTAAGCTCTTGAAGCCTGTAGTCGAACTAAAAAGCGTAGCTAATGGTGTCTTTTCTGGTCTGTTCAGTGTACTCATTTCAACAATAAATGATAATAAGCTGCACCCCCTAGTGGTGTTTTCATATATAGTATTGGGAAACAAAAGAAGAACAAACTAAAACAAGATTTCTGTAGTTTATATTTACATGAGGTAGGTCAGGTGAGCTCATTCCATGATCCGTACCAATTTATCCTGTCTCGGGTTGTGGGGAAGGTGGAGCCAATCCCAGCCGACTCTGGGCTAAGGTGAGGTATACCCTGAACAGCTAATAACTCAGTTTTGCTAACAGCATGTGTAGATAGATAGGATTTACAGAGAAATGTTTAAATTCTTTACCAAATTTGTTTGCTGTGTAAAGCTGCTTTGTGACATTGTTGGCTGTAAAAAGCACTATGCAAATAAAAGTGAATAAATTAAATTGAAGTGTATGTATATACAAGCTGACCCAGAAAACCTTCCACATTTCAAAGCTAATTATAAAAAAGGGTTAAAGATAAACAAATTATTATGCACACATGAAACATAGTGAGCCATAAAAGCCATCAGAAATCACCTCCAACTGTGTATAAACAATGACGGCCACCATTTGTGGGATGTAATCTTTAAAACACAATGTACGAAAACTGTATTGGAGTTTCATGTGTGCAAACAATAATTTTGATTGGAAATGTGTAGGTTTTATTGGGTCATGCTGTACCAATTAATATTATTTTTACTGACTGTTGATTTTTGGGGCATGCACACAATACCGTCTCTGTGGGCAGGGTTACATGCTGGGTACAGTGCAAAGCCAGAGTAACCTAGTGGGAGT
Source organism: Neosilurus hyrtlii (assembly GCA_028564935.1). Classification (NCBI taxonomy): domain Eukaryota; kingdom Metazoa; phylum Chordata; class Actinopteri; order Siluriformes; family Plotosidae; genus Neosilurus; species Neosilurus hyrtlii. The sequence goes on from JAOUQZ010000039.1 coordinate 9,480,777, forward strand.
GTGTCAGTTGGTTTCACTACGCATCGCCCTCTGCCCTGTAGCAGCACCACATGTATCTACACATTTCATGCCAGACTCAGCTTGACCATGACAGGTCTGTGGGTGGGCCACTGAACAGAATTCTGCTCTCTGAGAGTGTCCAGTAAGATTTGCCTTTTTTAGGCAGGAGCATATAGAGCAGCAGTGCTCTCCGTCCTTTGAAGAACGAGGCCTCTGTGTGGACTAGTCAAAAACAGAATGGGAGTAGAAAATATATATATTTTTTTTTCCTTTCTCACATTCATCATACTTTTGTGTTCTTTTTCTTTTTCTTTGTGACTTCTCAGGCCAGATTCTGCACACAGATGTGGTGTACCTGCATGGCTCAGGCAGGATTAGAGAGGCTGACAAACTTCGCCACCTCATGCTAAAACATAGGTACTGCAGTTCTGAACACTTATTGGGAGTCACTACACTTTTCCGTGGCTGTTTTCCTTATGCTCGTCTGGGCATTGTGATATATGTGAAAAGAAATTCCAAAAAAGAGAACTAAATGAACATTGCGGTGTTATGTTTAATGCACTTGTTAACGCATTTGTATCCTTAAATATTTATTCTATTTCTTCCTTATTGTGTTAGTGTAAACGATTGAGTTGTCTTTCCCCAAAATAAAATGTCAGAATTTACAGCATGCAGTTATTTCTACAACAATGTGTACAACGATTATCTTCGAACAAAATCTGGAGAGAATGCTGTTGTGCTTGAATATTAGCATGGCTGGGATTCAGTTGTAGGCATGAGGCCCCAGCCTGAGTGTCGTATATAATCATAGCAATACTGATATTCAAGTACAACAGCACAATACTGAGCATAACATTCCTAGTTTTATACAGCAGCTCTATGAGCAAGAAAGTAATACTGAGTAAATAACATTGGGTAAATAAAGTATGGTGTGTTCTGTTTATTTTTGCTCTGTGAGCTTAAATGGATCCCAAAGAAGCCTCTGTAGCTTTATTGTACACCTGTTAGTTGGCTAGCTCACTCATGTTGATTTTTCCATTCTTGTTAAATGTGCTTTTGGTGAATTTGGCATTGCTTATTCCTTTTCATCTTCATTTGATTAGTTTTCATATTTTAAGTCAAAAGGTATATTCCTGATAAGTTGCATTTGCCATGCTGCAGTGCCTTGATCTAGGAATTGTGGAGTGGTGCACACAGTAAAGCCTCCCAGGGTTGTTATTGCAAAATGTCAACACTCATGGAACACTGTTCAACCAATCAAATTAGTGGACCATTGTGTAATGTTATTATATCCACATTCAGGACAGTACAGAGACGTGAAAATGGCAGAACAAGTTGCTGAACCTACTCTGCTTAAAAACAATCCTCCAAAAAAACACTAAGAATGCAACAAAATTTTAAATGAAAGTATTTGATTACAAGAATGTGTTTTAACTGCATCTTCAAGAATTACGGCTTCTGTCCACCAAACACATTTTCTGCAGTGACAGTGTCCATAACTTCACTGTCAGAGTACAAACAGAGCTATTATCTCAAGTGTTTACTGTTGCTAGGTTAGCTAATGTAAGGCCCCCTTGATTTGGGGGTACTGAAGACATGTAAAAATTGAAAAGATGTTAAATTTACCACATTTAAAATGTAAATATAATTAATGCGGAGAGAATTACTGAGAGAACCTGACAAGTTATTGAGATAACTGAAAAGTTCTCCAAATTTGTTGGAAGTTCCCCTCATACAAAATGCAGATGCTCCTTAGACTTTTACATAGTAATGTATGTTCAGAAATGATTGACAGCTCTTAATCACTTTGCAGATTTTCAAAGGTATATGAACATCTGACGTCACACCCATTTGTGGACTCATTAGATAACTGCTACAAAGGAAGTAGCATACGGTTGTCTAGAATGGATTTGTGTGCTGTTGTATTAGTTAATCCATTTCGTTGGAATTAAGGGAGCCAAACCTGTTGCAAACCTGTTCTGCTGCCTGTCCATAAAGGCATGATTTTCTAACTTTTGTGTAGAAGAAGTTGAGTGACCTGCACAGAGCCCTGACCTCAACCCCTTTAAACATTTTGGAATTAATTGGAATGTTGACCATGCACCTAGCATTCTCATCTTATCACATGAATGCCTGACCATACTAATGCTCATTTTGGCAGAATGAGCACAAATCCCTCCCAGGCACTTTCCAAAGTCTGGTGGAAAGCCATCCACTACAGTTATTCTAAAAACAATGGGGGACTAAATCTCTGCTGTAATGTTTAAAAAGCACATGCAGGTGTTATAGTCAGGTGTCCATAAACCTTCGGCCCTGTAGTGTATCATGTGGGAGGCAATATGTTCAATTGATGATCTGATGAAGAACTGATGTGCATGTACGTCACTGTTAATCAAGTGACCCTTATACTTATTGTATTTGCATAATTATTGACTGTCATTCTCTAAATATTTGGAAGGAAAAGCTGGTTGGTTGCCATTTTAGCTGGAGCATATCGGTTGTAGTATCCTTAGTCTTTATTAGAATGTAGTTACTTAAGAGAATCTAGTTTATAAAATATCTAGGCAGTCTAAAGAGACAAACTCATAAAAGACCAACAGAAACCCATGTGTGAAAAA
>JAOUQZ010000039.1:9513452-9535003 GCA_028564935.1 Neosilurus hyrtlii
TGTGTGTGTGTATGTATGTGTCTGTGTGTGTGTGTGTATGTACATAATTTCCTTCTCCCAATACATAAAAGGTTACTCTTTGTAGCACGACGTGTCGCAGACCTTGCTGAGGACTGCGCTGGACAGTGTGGTGCAGGAGTGCGTGAGCTTCGTGGGAGTGGACATCAACATCTGCTCTGAGACGTTGATGAGGTACAAACCAAATAGTTTCCAGCACCAGTCACAACATGGCAACTTCACACTCGCCTCCTCACTACTGCATACTGTTCTGTTTAGTCTGACACCCTACACAGGCCAAGCCAGACTGCGTTCACACACACACACACACTAATTCACTTCTTAGTTACATAATTTCTTTATGCTTTACACATGCATCTCTGTTTCTAATGAAAGTATTTTTAACTATCCGGATTCCTGCAGTGATGAAAATATATCTGTTTAGTATATTTTGATTTATTTCATAGGAATGCAAAATAGTTTATTAAACTTCAACCATACAAACTTGCAAATATATAAAGTTATAATGCTGTAATGGTGAATTGAGCAAGCATCCACACAGGCACTACTGTTTATTGTGCCTTTTTACTCAGGTAGTCCTGGGGGAAAAAAGTTCACAGCTAATAGCAAATGTTTTCTTTTCTTTGAACTTGAGCTTATATTAATACAAATCCAAACCGGAATGCCAGTCACACTCCCATTTCTGTATGCCTCTCTGTGTAATCCTTGGTGTTGTCTGTACACAGCATATACACACTGACAGTACACCAGAAGATGTGGGTTAAAGGCATAGCACCTTTTTTTGAAACCGGTCAAGCTTATGACATTGGATCTGAAACCTGTACCGTGTCATCTAGGGCCAGCAATGGTCAAGTGTGAGGCAGGCAGAGATCAAGTCATTTATTTACCTGCCTTTAAATGAGCTCTTCGCTTCAGACTCTCACACACACTACACATTCATGGCTCGAATGTAATACAGGCCTTATTTATAAGTGATGACATACTATGTTTATATAGCTGCTTCTGGAACAAGCTGCCACTTTAAATTCCCCACACTGTCACCAAAAACTTTAGAAGCCTGCCTGTTACAAATAAAAAGGTCACAATGATTATGAAGATCTTAGGGAAAGATCTAAGGAAAGCTTTTGATGACTGCTCTGGAAAATGTTCTCAATATTTGTACTAATATTTCACACGTGAATACGTAAGGATTTGATTGGTTTGAAATGGAATTTCCATCCCCTTGGGTGGATGTTCAAAGTGCAATTTTCACTCAGTACATATAGTGTAAGGGAGGTATTGACATCTGTGGTAGTGACTAATTTCAAAAACAAGCAGGATTTCAAAGGTGCAGTTAGATGAGAAACACATAAAATGGAAAGTCGGGACCTATTGAATATTCCTTCATTTTAAAGCTCTATTGAATATTGTGAGCCACAATAGAAGCTAAGAAACTTGTGTGTGTGTGTGTGTGTGTGTGTGTGTGTGTGTGTGTGTGTAGACATGTTGCAGGTTTGAATGCGGGCCGAGCACGAAACATAGTGGAGTGGAGAGAGAAAAATGGGCCTTTTTTCAACCGAGAGCAACTGAAACTGGTTAAAGGCCTTGGCCCAAAGAGCTTCCAGCAGGCTGCCGGCTTCATTCGCATCAACCCAGAGACTGCTCACAGGTGCATTGCTAATGCTAATACTTCTCCAGCAAGGTTCTTCTACACATTCTGCTTTTTGCAGACAGATACATTAATTCTGGTGCTGCTGTAATATCAATGTGCAAATTTTAAATTAGTAATTAATATATTGACCAAATAATTCACATGGCTGAAGTTGGTCCGGTACTTTCCCAATACTACATTAAAATATTTCCTTAGCCAGTAAATGTTTTTTTTTTTCAAGATGGCCACTCAAAATAAAAATTTGTGATTTTTTTTTTTTCAAAAACAGAATTTTTGAAATTAAAACGAAAACTTCTATCTCTTTAGTGTCACAGTTAAACAGTGTTATCTTGGATCAAGAAAAACCCTGCACGTACACAATTTCAGGACTTTTCTGTGGGTTAATCTTTAAACAGGCAACGTGCACCTTTAGATACTACAAATTTTCTTTCTGTTTATTACCTTAATAAGGCAACATATACTGGGAGAACAGTGGTGTATATACCGTCAGTGTTGTCCACAGAATTTGCAGTTGCATGACATGAATTGTCGCTAGGTCAGGCTTGTTCTGACAATGTGAACAGCATAGGCATGGCACAGCACAGACACAGGGCTGTTATGACAGCCCCTCTAATAAATATAGGATTTGCACTTGGGATTTGTAGAATATACATAAAAATAGGGGGAAAATTTAGTTTCTTCAATGATTTTTATTCAAGAAGGTGATTCTCATTATAAACTACATGTTTTACCAGTCGTCAACTACATGTTTTACCATCACCAGTAGTCATTTTCATTTTATTTTTACTTATAACAAAGTTAAATTACTTAAAACAATGATTCATCCATCTATCCATCCATTTGCTGTACTGTTTCATCCTTCTAGGGTGGTGGGGAGGCTAGAGCCTATCAGACCATTGCGGGGCCAGCACACACAACCATTCAGACTCACAAAAAACCTAAAATCATACATTTTCAACAAATGAATTTCAATCAAAAAAATATGCACAACACCTCTCATAAGATGTACTTAAATTCCTCAAGAAATATTAATGAGATCTACACTAATTTGTCAGAAAATCTTCTTTGCTCGTTTCAAGAGATCACTTCCCTAGACAGAATAAATATTTAGTTTACCATAACAGTGGTCATGGTGTGTACCGCCACAATTCACATTTTGTAGAGCTCTGAACACAACTGCTCTTTGCTCACTGATCACATCAAGCAGAAGAAAAACATGTGCCCTTTATTTGCACGTAGAACAGAAACAACTTCTTCAGTGACATGACGGTCTATTTTTAAGCCATGAAAATTTATCCAATCCAACGCACAAAACTGTTATGGAAGTGTGCGTCAACTCTGAGTACACTTCCAAAGTGCTTCTCTCTCACACACACACACAGACACATGTATGTATGTCTGGGGCGGGGGTGGTGATGAGCACAAAGGGCTGTTCTCATCATTACACCATCAGATCTCAAATGTCCATACTCCATGAATGCACCTCTACAGTCTCTGACCCAAAATAAAAATGCTTAAAAGTTTAGTGTTTACTTCATAAAGTGTGAATATGTGCATTCAGCTTAGTTCTTGGAGTCATCTAAGGATCTTGGTGTGTTTTTGCATTAACCATGGAAGAGAGACATTGCGACCAACATCCCTATGCTCAGGAGCTTTATTACTAAGACAGCGGAAGCAAAGCAGTCTGTAAGCAGTTTAATGGGGGGAAGTAACCTGCAGTTAGCAGTGCACCAGCCTTTGATCCTGCAGGCTGCAGGCATTTGTGGACAACACAGCTCTATGATAAAATATCGTCATTTTGTTTTCAAAGTAACTATCATGAAAATGGAAATTGTGGTGGCCAGACCCTTCTTGCCAAATATCATGCTTATATAACTAGGTGAACTAAATAGTCCCACACACTAGCATGTTGTTGGATCACCTTTAACCATCATTACAGCATCTAATTGCCATGACATTGTTTGGAAAAAAATGTATTTGCATTCAGATTTGGGTTAATTTTTCACCAGAATTTTGAATTGATGATGGGATAACCGAACCACTCCATAAAGTCTTATCTGACACATCCCAAGGAGTTTCAGTAGGGTTAAGGTCAGGACTCTGGTTTAAACATGATTCATCATGTTTCCTCAACCACACTTTCATTATCTGAGCCCCAATTTAATACACTGTGTGCACAATTATTAGGCAAGTAAGTATTTTGACCATATCATCCTTTTTATGCATATTTCCCAACCCAAGCTGTATAAACTTGACTGCTTATTGGATTTGAGCATGTCAGGTGATGTTTATTTGTGAGATGAAGAAGGGTGTGGCCTAAGAAGGTTAACACCCTCTATCAAGGTGTGCATAATTATTAGGCAGATTATTAGGCAGAAGTTTGACTGATTCTGAAAAGTCAAAAATTGTAAAAAAAAACAAAAACAAAAAAAAAAAAATTTAAAAACTGTGTGCACACAGTTTTCTCCGGGATCAATAAAGTATTCTGATACTGATCATAGAACTATCTAACATTTTTTGCAAAAGGTTAACAGGGTCGAAGTAAAGTGAGAGAAAAAAGACGCAAATTAACTTCCAGAGATTCATGAAAAATCAAGTGTGAAGCTACTAGGAACCCATTGTCCTCCAGTGCTGGAATATTCCAGAACTGTAACCTACCTAGAGTACCCAGAAGTACAAGGTGTTCAGTTCTCAGAGACATGCCCAGGGTAAGGAAGGCAGAAATGTGACCACCACTGAACACATACATACAAGTTAAAACGTAAAGACTGGGCCAAGAAGCACATGAAGACTGAAGGTTTTGTGGACTGATGAGATGAAAGTGACTCTTGACGGATCATATGGATGGGTCAAGGCCGGATCAGTGTTGGGCACAAAGCTCCACTTCAATTCAGATGCCAAGGTGGAGATGGGGTTCTGGTATGGGCTGGTATCATAAAAGATGAGCTAGTTGGTCCTTTTCGGATTGAAAAAGGACTTAAAATCAACTCCCAGAACTACTGCCAGTTTTTAGAGGACACTTTCCTCAAGCAGTTGTACAGGAAAAAGCCTGCATCTTTCAAGAAGACCATGATTTTTATCAGGACACAATGCTCCATCACATCCATCAAAGTACTCCACTACATAGCTGGCCAGTAAAGGCCTTAAAGATGACAGGAAAATGACATGGCCTGACTTAAACCCTATTGGGAACTTGTGGTTTACCATGAAGGAAAACACGACACCTCTCTGAACAGTGTCTGGGAGGCTGTGGTTGCTGCTGCACAAAATGTTGATCAACAGATAAAGAAATTGACAGACTCCAATTAATGGAAGGCTTGTTACAGTTATTGAAAAGAAGGCTGGTTATATTGGTCACTGATTGTATAAATGTTAGAGATGTTCATTTGTAAATTTTCAGTTGTTTGTTCATTATTTTCATTTTAACAGATGAAAATAAACAAGTGAGATGGGAAAATATTCTTTTTTTTTTATTTAATTGCCTGATAAATCTGCGCACCAATATTTGCCTAATAATTGTGCACACTGAGATATTCTCTTAAAAAAGACAAAACCTGACTTTTACCTTCTTTAAAATTCAGCTTTGAGCTTTATTACCATTTGGATTGCGTGAGAGAGCAGTAGTAAATTTCAAATGAATCGTCAAAAATACAACTTGCTTAATAATTGTGCACGCAGTGTATATGTGCCATCAAAGAAGAAAAAGTCTGTTGTTGTGATAACATGGTCATTCAGGTCATCAGCTGACTTCATTTTACTGCCTCAGCCTGACCAACTGAAGTAACGGTGCCATGTCGTTTATGCACTGTAATGCGCTTTACCTGGGTGTAATTTTTTGCCTTGGTAATGAATGGTTTAGTCACCTATTGAATTAGTATCTTCTTCTAAACAAGTCTTACCTGAAGTATAGAGTTGCTCATTTTGTTAATTTCTCCGATTTGTTAAGATCTTGTGCAGTGAGCTGCATTTCCAGCCATGTTGCAACTTCTCCACTAGTAATCTATGTTTTCTCCTCTGTTATAGCTTTGTCTTGGATAAAAACTTTGCAACTGCTGAGAAGTCAACAACTAAGAAGGGCAAAGGTATCTGCAATAAACCTAATCCTCTGGACCAAACATGCATCCATCCTGAGTCATACAGCATTGCTGTGAGGTGAGAACTCAACTCCAGTTGAGAATGTGACAGGCTGGTATGCTTGCACTGACACTCCTCTTAGTAAGAGGAGTAAAAATGCATTGATAGCTTGAACTGCATGTCTGTTGGGGCATCTGTCTGCATAAATGGAGTGGTAGCATCTGGCCCTGGGTGTTTCTCACACTTGTGTGTGAGGGTTGTAAGTGCTTTTGCTACTCATATGAAAAGCATGTGCCGCTGGTTGTGAATGGGAGCAAAGCCTGCAGCTGTGCTGGTCCAGTCTGTTTAGACTGCTCTAGTTTGACACTCACAATGGCTAATGCCAGGAGATGTACCAGTGCGGAAGCTCACAGAGGCGGATATATGACAGCTGCAAGTCAAAATGAATGTTCCTGTGTGTGAGAGGACCAAATTATCTTGTTTCCCATCTTCTGCATGGAGACAATGCTTCCAAGGCTTACTGTTTTACTGGTGTGTGTGTGTGTGTGTGTGTGTGTGTGTGTGTGTGTGTGTGTGTGTGTGTGTGGACCACATAGGTGAGTACAACATTGAAGAAGTGTACTGGTCACACATTTTTGCCATGTGATAAATTTGACTTTATATTCTGGCAGCAGCTCCATTTTTATGTCTGGAAATCATTTATATTTGCACCATTTTAATTCATCCATAGAACTATTTTTTAAGCTTGGAGTATCACTGCTGTCCAAACATCAGTGTAGTTTCTGTGTAGTGCTTGTCCACCAATACTTGGCCAAATCTGTCATCAGAGGCATCTGTGGAGGTTAGAGGTCTAATAAAGCCACTTAGGGGCATGGAGAGGGGGAATAATCACCCTGTCATATCCTCCGCCTCACTCTCCTTCTGTTTGTTTTCCTTTCTCTCCGTTCGGCTTCATTTCCTACTAAACCAGGCAGAAAAGCCTCCCTAGCTGACTGCTGTATTATTGACAGTCTCTATCGTTACCAAATGCTGTGCTAATGGATGTTCTGCTAGACTCCAATTGTCACTCTGAGCCCAGGCCTATTTTTCTTGGAAAAACAGGGTTTGATTAAACATGGCCACCAGCAGTGCTGAGTTAGTAATGTACTGCCCAGCTAATGTAGCAGACCTAAAGTGCGAGTTTTCATGGGGTATATGAGGAATTTGGGTAATTGTTAATAAAGTGTGCCGAATGGCTGGTTTTCAGTTCCTGTCTGAGCTGGAACAAGATGACTAATCATGCGAACAGGTCATCTGAACAATGGCTTTATAATGACAATGACAAGCTTGATGTGTTCCCAACAATCTGCATCCCATTTCTGCATTGGATTCATCAATTTTTTTCTTCTATCCTTCTTTATGGGGCTGTTTCTAGATATATCTCAGCACTGGGAAGGTTTTTTGCAGGTGATGTCATGCAAGATTAGTGAGGACAGCCGGTGGAAAAAAAAAAGATTTGAACTCTGAGACATACACTGTGCCTAGGTAGGCGTGGTGTCTCCTCAATCTGGCCACAATGGCCTCTATGAAAATTGGTGGATCATGTTGCTCTAAGGTGATAAACCTGGTACTGTTCTTCTTACCAGTGGGAGCCACATCATGCACAAAGAGTGATCGCTTGATGAATTTACACAGATAAAGTGTGTGTGTGTGTGTATGTACAGGCTGACCCAAAAAAAACCAGAACCCATATATTTTTGTCTGAAATTCATAAATTTAATTCTAGCTTTTTGTTTTTTTCAGGATATGAAGTTGTGAAGAGAGTTGTGTAGATTCTGTGCATGAAAGATTGTAACCATAGTCTTCACCAACATGTCATGGTCTACCAAGAAAAAGACATTGTGTGGAAGCCTATTTTGCCAACAAATTATACACGGTCGTGCAAGCAAATTTTAGGAGAGAGTTTCGATGTCGAAATGCTCCATCGAAAAGCAGGATTTTTGACTGGGTTAAGAAGTTTAGAGAGAAAGTTTGGAGTGCGTGTAAGTGATTGACAATTTTGCGCAACGGAGGCAAGTCTGTCTCCAACGCCAAGGAGGTCATTTGGAACATATTCTGGAGAGAACATAACTTTTGTGCAAAGCGTCCTAGGTTAGTGAAACTTCTGGGTATAATCATACACAGATAGAAGTTCAAGTGTACAAAATTAGAATAATTTTGCTTTATTTTTGTAGGAGTAATTAAGAAGTTTATGGGTTCTGATTTTTTTTGGGGTCACCCTGTATACGCACACACACACACCCTGCGATGGGCTGGCGAGGGTTATGCATTTGACCAAATAAAAAAAATGTGTAAATTGACGTCTGTGTGCTTATGGCTTATCTGTCTTATGATATGATTCTGCTTATTGATGTATTTTCTCTTGAAAGAGGAAGTCAATGAAAGGGAGTGTGTCATAGGGTTTGACTGATTTCTTCAAAATCTCTGTCTCCCCCTGCCTCTTTCTCTCTCTCTCTCTCCCTCCCTCTCTCTCTCTCTCCCTCCCTCCCTCTCTCTCTCTCTCTCTCTCTCTCTCTCTCTCTCTCTCTCCCTGACTGCCCACTCTGCAGTATTGCTATTTATCTTTCTTAAATGGGCAGAATACTAACTGTATGTATCAGTAACTACATCGGCATAATATACAGATTCAAAAATATTTGATGGGAAAAAATCTGAGATAAGGGCATCATCAAAAATTTTACTGCTTTTCTAGAAATGTTAAACATTAATTTAGGTAAATCATTTTTCTTTTTTCTTTTAATGTTTGCTGCTTATTTCTTTGAACTCTGGTTCGTACAGAATGTGTGCTGTCAAGTATTTTCCTACAATACCATCTTGGAGTAAATTGCAGCGAATGGCTGAGCCTGGAGAGCCTCGCTTTCAGGGCCCACCGCAGGGCTTGTGCATTTGGAGCGGAGCTGCTTTTCATTAGGCCCATGGAGAAGCACCATCATGCTCTGTTCACTCCTCTAAACACAAACACACCAGGGGAAACCTGAGCCCATGGCCTGATGGGACGCCACCTCCCACACCCGCAAAACCTCTCTTCATAAATCAGCCAGAGTACAGCACTGCAGCTTGCCTCTCTGCCAGCACGGCTGGGCCGCTCAGCCCCTGAGCTCCCTGAGCTAGAAAGACACAGCAGCTCTGATGAACAACACAGAGGTGGGGTTACTGTGTTGGGGAGGATGTATGTAGTTGAAAGCGGGCATGTGGTTGATTTACAGAGATGGTAAATGGAACCCAGGAGTATAACATGATCCCTAACTCTCTGTTGATCCTCTTGGGCCAGATTTTATCCTGCTATCAGCTCTCCACTGAGTTTGGTTGAAAGAGCGTGTTCTGATCTGAGTTCAGTGACAGATCCAGCTGCAGATATGCTGTAAGCAGCACCTCTCATGTGACCTAGTGCAGTGATGCTGAAGTACAGACATAACCACATACAGCCTGCTTAAGCTGGGAGACACATTGGAATTCGTCAACTGTGTGTGCATGTGGGTGTTTCTGTATTCCTTTCACTTCATAACTCAGAACCCAAACTCACATGGAAAGGCATTAAACTTGGGCCACTTTTGAATTGTTAATGACTGCAACATAAGCATTTGTATAAGAACATGCACACACATACGCACATATACACACAGACGTACCTTGTATCTTTTATCAAAACAATCATAAATACCAAAGTTTCCAGACAAAAGAGACATTTAACAAAGATTCTTTACCATTATTTGATGTTTTGCTTAAGCTTCCAACAGTCCATTCATTTTAAGAAAAACACTGGTGAATTTTTATTCAATACTTATGCTTACATAAATATTCTTAGTGCTGACTGAAATTGAAGTTGCTTGTTGCTATAATATTGATGTGTCTGAAGTGTGTGCCTTTTACTTTTGGGCACAGTTAATTCAGTAATTATTTCTCACGCACACTCCTTGAGCGGCTCTCATGAGTATATGTGGTTGGTAACTAAAAACTCTGTGTACAAACTGTGCTGCAGCCGTGTGGCTGTTCAAGGTATCCAATTTTTAACTAACTCTCTTGAGGATTGCAGCAACCTTTCTGGATTACCTTCAGGGTGTCCCAAAGGTCTTAGTACTTAGACAAAATGAACCTTCTTAGCAAAATTTATTCCAAAATTTTTCATACTTTGTTTATATATTTTATTCAGATAGCCTTTAATAATGTCTTTGACAGTAACATATTGAATTTCTTCTAATGGGTACACCATAATAATAATTTAAAGAAAAGCATTTGAAAGTGGTCTGATGTACACTGGTCATCCATAACATTAAAAACATTATAACCACTAAGTGTGAAGTGAGTAACATTGAGTAGTATATACTACATGGGAATGGCACGAGTCGATAGGTCATCTTCATGTTCACCTTCATCCGCTTAATCTGAAGTCGCGTCGTGGGGGGCAGCAGCCTAAGCAGTGAGGTCCAGACAACTCTCTTCCCTCCAGCTCTTCCGGGGGGCCACCAAGGCGTTTCCAGACCAGCCGAGAGACGTAGACCCTCCAGTGTGTTCTGGGTCAACCCCAGGGTCTCTTTCTCGGTTGGACATGCCCGAAACACCACACTAGGTATGCATTCAGGAGGCATTCTAATCAGATGCCCAGGCCACATCAACTGGTTCCTCTCAATGTGGAGGAGCAGCTACAAACTCCACCCGGATGACCGAACTTCTCACCCTGTCTCTAAGGGAGAGTTCTGCCTCCCTGCGAAGGAAGCTCATTTCAGCCGCATGTATACGTGATCTTGTTCTTTCGGTCACTACCTAAAGCTCATGACCAGAGGTGGGGGTTGGAATGTAAATTGGCTGGCAACTTGAAAGCTTTGCACTCCTGTTCAGCTTCCTCTTCACCATGACCGACAGATACAAGCTACGCTTAACAGCAGAGGCTGCATCGACCCACTTGTTGACCTCCCGCTACATCCCTTCCTCACTTCTGAACAAGACCCCGAGATACTTTAACTCCTCCACTTGGGGCAGGACCTCATTCCAGACCTGGAGGGTGCATTCTACCCTTTTCTGGCTGAGAACCATGGAACATGGCTCGGACTTGGAGGTGCTGATTTTCATCCTGACTGCTTCACACTCAGCTGTGAATTTCTCCAGCGAGAGCTGGAGGTCCTGGCTTGATGAAGCCAGAAGGACAACGTCATCTGCAAAAAGCAGAGACGAGATACTATGACCACCAAATGAGAACCCCTCAATGCCTCGGCTGGGCCTAAATATTCTGTCCATAAATATTATGAACAGAACCAGTTACAAAGGATAGCCTTGGCGGAGTCCAACCCCGACTGGAAACAAATTGTTGTTACCAATGCAGATCAAGGTCTGGCTCCAGCAAAACAGAGACCAAATGGCCTGTAGCAACGGGTCTGGTATACCATATTTCTGGAACACACCCCACAAGGTAGCCCGAGGGACATGCTCAAAAGGCAAAGTACATGTGGACAGGTCAGGCCAGTTGCATGCCCCCTCCAGGATCCAGTAGAGTGTGTAGAGCTGGCCAAGAGTGCTGCGGCTGGGACAAAAACCACATTGTTCCTCTGTAATCCGAGGTTCAACCATTGGTCAGATCCTCTTCTACAGTACTCCTTGATAGACTTTCCCGGGTAGGCTGCGGAGTGTGATTCCACGATAGTTGGAACACACCCTTCAGTCTCCCTTTTTAAAAGGGGAACTACCAAAATCGAGAGGTGCGGCCAAAGTCCAGAGCCTGGGCTACAGTACATCTGGCCTGTCGGTACTCGTCAGATACCTCGGGAGTCCCACAGACCAAATTAACCGAAAGGCCTCCTTCAGCTTGACATCCCGCCTCACTCAATGACCCATTGAGACTCTATGTCCCTAGCCTCCATTGAGATGTGGTTTAGCTTTGTCGGAGGTAGATGTTGAAGGTGGGAGGTGGAAGTTGAAGGCCCTTCTGGCAGAAGACTCTGCCAAACCTCACTACACGCTTGGGTCTCCAAGGTCTGGAGGGCAGCCTCCCCCGCCATCAGAGCCAGCTTACCGGTTGACAGCTCAGCTCCTCTATTCACCCGAGTGTCCAGAATATGCGGTTGCAAGTCTGATGACATGACTCCAAAGTCGATCATCAAACTGCAGCCTAGGGTGTCCTGGTACCATGTGCACTTATGGACACCCTGATGTTCAAACACGGTGTTTGTGATGTACAGAAGTTCAACAACAATACATACGGATTCAGATCAGAGTTACCTACCGTACCTACCAATCACACCCTTCCAAGTCACATTGTCACTGCCCACATGGGCGTTGAAATCTCCCAGGTCGAAGAGGGAATCCCAAGGGGGAGCGCACTCTAGTACACCCCCTAGAGACACAAAGGGTGGCTACTCTAAACTGTCAGCTGGTGCATAAGCACAAACAGTCAGGCCCCACATCTCACCTGAAGGCAGAAGGAGGCTACCCTTTTGTCAACCTGGAGAACCTCAACATTTGGGCACCAAGACGGGGAGCAACAAGGATGCTCACACCGGCTCGCTACCTCTCCCCATAAGCAACTCCAGAATGAAACAAGGTCCAGCCCCTCTCAAGAGAGAATGTGGTTCCAGAGCCCAAGCTATGGGTCGAGGTGAGCCCAATATCTAGTCGGTATCTCGCGCACCAGATCAGGCTCCTTCCCTGCCAGAGAGGTGATATTCCATGCCCCAAAATCCAGAGTCAGTAGCCGAGGATCGGTCTGGCAGAACCCGCACCTACCTTTGGCTGCCACCCGACTCACACTTTACCCGACCCCTTTAACCCCTCCCACATGTGGTGGGTCCATGGGAGGGGTGATCAATCACATCACACAGTGTTGCATTAGGTGGTGAACCAGTTCGC
Organism: Neosilurus hyrtlii; assembly: GCA_028564935.1. NCBI lineage: Eukaryota > Metazoa > Chordata > Actinopteri > Siluriformes > Plotosidae > Neosilurus > Neosilurus hyrtlii. The sequence goes on from JAOUQZ010000039.1 coordinate 9,526,072, forward strand.
CTGTCTGTTTACAATGTCAAATGCAAGGATATTTTCTAAGGTGAAGCTTACAGAGAAAGAATTTCCTGGGTTGTCACCAACTTATAGCGAGATCTTCCAGCAATCAGTGTGTTAGCTGAAAAGGTGGTTAGAGTACCATGGATTGCCAACAAGTAACTGTAACAGAAACAAGCCAATACTTCTGAAGCAAGTAAGTTGTCTATATTATATATTGTCTATATGTTAGATACTGCATATTATGTAATACATATGTTTCAGAAATCCCACCAACATTAACCTTGTTTTATTAATGAATCCATAATCATTATACTTATAAAACATACATAAGTTTTATCACATGAAGTAAAGTGTGGTGTAAATTTCTTTGTTTATTAAAAAAAAACATTGTGAAAATAAAACTAATGTTAAGCTGTTGTGTCATGCAGTTATGGTACTATAGCATATTATGCAATAATTAAAGTAAACTAAAATAAAATTTACAGTTGCTGTGTAATTAGTTGGCACTGGGTCTGGAAGTAAGAAGGTTTGTCTGTTTTCTCCAGGAAAGTGTTTAGTACAAATATCAGTCTGCTTTTTCATTATATCAAAAGTGAAGCCTTCTCTCTCATCTCTCGCATTACTCTTTGTTGGTCTTTGGCTTTGGAAAAATTAACCAGCCCACTCCTTGCATGTAATCATGATCTGCAAATTGACTATTGCTATTGCAGCAATGTCTGGTAGTCCCTTTTGATGTACCCCTTGAAACACTCTCAATACAGGCTAAATCAGTATAAATTCATCATGAGTGGGAAAGATGGCTCTGTGTGTTTATAAAGAAATGGCAGTGTAGTAAATGTTTTGTAAATAAATCTAAAGTGCAAAATACATTTTTGGCACAAAGGGTTTTTTATTTGAAGACTGTGTGTGGAGGCTTTTATGAAAATAATATTGGCTAATCTTTTACCGATGTTGGTCTATTTACCAAATTCTGTGATCATGTGTCTACTGTGGTCTCCTGTTCTTGGCTGACAGGAGTGGGTCTTGTTGTGAACTTCTGCTGTTGTTATAACCCAACTGTGTTTTAGGTGTGGCATGTTCTGAGATGCTCGCTACAGTCATAAAGAATGCGTATTACCATAGCCTTCCAGTCAGCTTGAACCAGTCTGGTGATTCTCCTCTAAACTTTCTTTAACAAGGCATATCCGCCCACAAAACTGCTGGCTGTTTTATTTATTTTTTTATTTTATTTTTTATTTTTTGTTTGTTTTGTTTGTTCGTTTATTTATTTATTTGGGTTTTTTCTTCTCCCTCACCCTATTCTGTGTAAAACACATTTTTCACAGTTTGATGTTTGAGATGAATATGAAAGAGTACCAGTTTTGAGGAAGGCAACATGTCTCTGAGCATACCTAGAGTCGTAACACTTGTGTGCACTTTGACAAGGGCATGGACTGATGTTGCCAGAATGAACCATTGGTGTTATACGTGAATTTTAATATTTTTAAAATACGTATTTTAAACAGCTTATGACACTAATTCACCACGGGTACCCTTTAAGTAATGACCTGCGTCTGTATGATTTTTTGTAATGATATTATATATTTGCACTATTTGTGTTAAATTTGCACTAGTGAAGTGTTAAATACAGCAATGAAACTGTAGTTTGAAATCCACTTTTATTTAGAACTTTAGTGCAGCTTTTGTTTATTATGAAACTTATTGTGTTTAACCTACTTAGAAAATTCCTTCAGGTAACATATTACCCAGTCTCTGTTAGGTTTTAGATGATGGCAGTTTGGTTTCATGTATCTACTTCTATGTCCTTACATAGAAATAAAAACGGCATTTTGGGAGTAGCGATAGTCTGCTGATGTATTTGTATAATCCACATATTTGAGAGTACCATTACAGACATGTGCCTCTTTGTGCTTCAGGAAGTAGGTGGAGTCTGAGTCCACTTGCCCTGCCACTCACACTGATGACAGCTGTGGTGGCTAGCTGGCGTCAGGCTGCCACGGTGACGGTTATCCATCAGCAGGCTGGCTTAACAATTTGTCCCCACAATATGTCCAAAAGCATTCCACAGCCGTCTGTGGACACACTGGCCTCCCACACCCATTCTGATCATTCTTTCTTTTATAGATTTATATTTGTGAGGCATTTTGCTAATAGACATTATATTCCATGTTATGGCTGCTGTCTAATGTAAGGTAAGACCTTAAGACTGGATTTGCTCTGTTAGGTCAGGCTTTAGTTCAAGGGAGTGTTTCTGTTGTCTCACTGAGGCTCCACCAGTGGCCCTTCTTGATATATTTGCAAAGCGACTTGATTTATAGAAGGAGACAGACTGTTCATCTTTGGGACCCTGGAGATCAAGATTTAGCATATAATTAGTCTCACCTTTACTCCCTTTTTATCGCCTCCTTTCTTGCACATCAGATATCTCTTCTCAGGCTGAGTGGAATATGAGGTTGAAGAGGTAGAGACAACATTTATCCACCATGTCCACTGGCCTCTGGGGAGCTCTATTAAAAAGCCATTTATTAAGACAGCATGTCTCTGGACTTTGTGAACTTTACTTCCATACATTACCTAGGCTTTAATGTTAAAATGCGTCTCTCTGAAACAATGAAATTTATTAGTCAGCTGCATCATTTTCTGAACTCATCTTTTTTTCCTTCTTTCTCCAGGTTTTTGTCTCATGTCGGTAGTAGTCTGGAGCGGGTGGGTAGCGCTGAGCTCCAGCAGCAAGTTAAGAGCACAGTTATGAGCAGTGGTCTGGAGTGTTTGGCCCAAGCTCTCAACACCTGCCCTGAAACTTTGCAGCTCATTGTGGATGGCCTTAGTCAACCACCTGGCTTTGACATTCGTCAGGGTAAGAAGGATCCAGCATCTTCCCGCTCTGTTTTAGATGATCTCTGTGCTCTCACTGTTCTCTTCTGCAGAGCTTTTTGTTTTATTTGTCATTTGTTGTATCTCTGGTTGGCTACAGTCACAGAAATCATACCGGCTACGCTGTTATTGTCTTGACTTTGAGTTCCTTTTTAAATAGTATAGTGTTGTTATATTGTGACATCATTCCATAACATTGAACGTTTCAGTATTCAGCACAGACTTTGACTAAACGAAATGCACACAGACGCTCAGACAGACCAAAGGACTCTCCCCATATGACCATAATTCAGACAGATTAAAGAGAGTTCTGTGTCTCTGTCTGTTTCTCTTGCTCCCTTTCTCTCTATGATTGTCTACTCCTCTCCCCAGAGTCTCTCTCTGGTCTCTGCGAGATCTGGGCAGTACTCCAAGCTTTTGAAGTCTTGCTGTGTAATTTGGGGGAAGACCCAAGTTATTAAAGCAGTGCTGCCAACAGATATATCATTAATGAGAGAAAGAGGGTGGCTTAAAGACAAAAGCAGAGTTATGCTCTTCCAGTGGTGCAACCCCAGATACTTACTGTGAGAATTAAACCCAGCAAATACATGTCCTGCATTTAACATCACCCTCATTCTTACGAGAGGCTCTTCACTCAGTGTGGACATGAGTTCATGGTAGTGGCTGTACAGCCAGGACATAATTCTAATGTTAATTATTTTGATTATGCTTGGTGCAGGGGAAAATCATTATCCCAGGTGATCAGAGCCGTGTGCAGCATGTGAAACTACCTTTTTCATCAGGAATTTGCAGGTTCACTTCCACTACTTGGAGCCCTGATGAGGCACACTTCATAGCCAGCTGTACAAATAGCTGCCATGTAAACCTTGCTTTTGGTAAGATGTCCTGGATTAGAACAATTAGAGATGAATGATTTTTGGACAGCAAAGCCTGTGGAGAAGCTGTGTTTATCTAAAAGCACCTCCCAAAGAAAGTTTCCCTCGAAGAGACAAAATTAATTCTGAGACAGAGCTCAGAAGTTTGATGGTATGAGGAGCAGTTATTTCACTTGCTTTCGGTCGCTCCAGTTACGTTTAGGTCTTAGATGAGGGTTTTTGCTGTCTTGGAAAAACTCTTCAGAAACCTTAAATGAACCAGCTGTAAAGGTCCACTATGTAGGATTTAGGGGGTTCATTAGCAAAAATTGAATATAGGCATGGAATATATTATGTTTTCATAAATATATCATTACCTGTAACTGTGAATTGTGTTTTCAACAACTTATAATAAGCCATTTATATCTATGTGAGCAGCGAGTCCTCATCCAAAGAGCCATCATGTTACACCACTACAGAAGCCCAGAGTGAACAAATCTCTTTGCTGGTGCTGACTTAAATGTTTGTAGCACAAAAAAAAGCAAGGGAGTCTGAATGTGAAAATTGGAAAGACACTATAGGCACATGACAGCCAAAGCTTAGAGAGTGGTCAAGAAGTGGCGTTCTATTGGTTGCAATCAAATGAATCCTGCATAGTGGACATTGAAAATGTTTAAATGACATTTATTCTCACTCTCTCCTGTCCATCCACCTTTTTGCTTGCTTATTACTTACTTTGATGTGCTCTCCTTTTCTCACAGACTTTGAGCAAGCAGTCTTTAAGAGAGGTATTGTGTCCATGAGTGATCTCCATGCAGGCACAGTTCTAACCGGGCATGTGGAAAACACTGCTTTATTTGGGGCATTTGTGGACATCGGAGTGGGCCGATCAGGCCTCATTCCAAAGCGCTACATCACTCCAGATAAATTGCCTGCTGACAAGAGGCGAAGAAGTCTAGCTATAGGACCAGGAGAGCGAGTTGAAGTCCGGGTTATAAATGTGGATCTTCAAAGAAACCGGATCACCTTGGACCTTATTAGGGTTCTCAGATAGGATGCCCAGATCAAAGTAAACATCAGACATTCTGCGTATAAATAATGACAATATCTGGCAATGCTTTGTAATATACACATAGGTCCTAGTATGGCATTACATTTTTATCAAATGCTGCATGTGTGTACATAACCAGTGAGATGAAAACCACCCTCGAGAGGGAGCATAAAAGCCATGCACATGTGGGTGTGACCCATGAACCGAAAAAAGGTGGGTTTCTTTGCTGCCTGCATAAAATTCCATTTTGCGCTCACACTGAACCCTCCCTATAAACTCACAACTAATTATCACTTGCTGTCTCTATGTTGAATTTTATGACTACAAACCTACTAACCTAATCTCCAGTCCTTTGAGTGGTCACTTTGAATATTGACGATGCCGTTTGACTGGCTGTCAGGTTTTGAAGAATCAGCATTTGAGACACACAGTTGAAGACAGCCAGCTTTATTCAGGCAATCATGTGAACAAGTAAGTCAGAGTTAACACCAAGTTAACGTTTTCAGAGATGTTGTTTAAAGTGGAGTACCTTGTCGAAAGGTATTGATTTGCTAACATCAAATAATTAGCTAGCTGTAATGTATTGATGTATACAGTAAAGAAAATCACGGTCTTCAAGCTGTGTTATAAAGGGATCTCTGAAAAACTTAGTGTTACACTTACTTGTTCTAACACGGTCATTCTCAGCCAGTATTTCAACTGGCCAGATTAGTAATCTTCCAAATTAAACAGCCAGTCAGAGGTCATTTTCAGTTTTCAAAGTGACCAATCAAAGAGACATCAGCCACTGTCCCATCTTCAAAGTTTAAAAAGTATTTTAACAAGAAAAGGTGATTAAAGAGAAGCAACTTAACTTGCAATAGGAAGGGAAGGTTGCTCATGCGCAATGTTGTATTTGGCATTTGGGTTTTGCTCCAAATCCTTTCCCTGTGCTCTAATTTTTAATGCATCCTCACAAGGATAGTTTTCTACTTGTGGATTACATGCACACAGCTTTTTATACCAATGTAACTCCATACCCAAGTAATTGCATTGTGCTGCAAAGATGAAGTACATTAGTTGTTTTGCATTTATTATTGATAGTGTAGCTAAGGCTAATGAGTAATGATGCAGTGACATGTCCTTTGCAGTATAAAATTAAAGCTTTTTCTTTTTGAATGTTTTTGTGTGATCATAATTTAATAAAATATGCTATACATTACTGGAAAAAGACTAACAGCATTAACCAATAGGTGATTTACAGATAGTAACTGGGGTGCTTCCAAGTGGCACAGCAGAAAAGTGTTCACCTCGCTGAATGAGACGGAGAATTCAAATCTGACAATTGCCCAAGGTGCTGTTTTAAGTAGGAAGCTGCCAGCTCAATGTAAAATGTTTGATGTTGCTGTATTTGTTATTTATTTCTGTTAAAATGTATTATATATCATGCAATCATCAGCATTATAAGATACACACACAGCATTTCTGATGAAAACGTTATTACAGTTTTTTTATATATAAAGTAATGTAGTTTACCACATGATGAGTTCTTTGTGGCTGAAAATGTCCCTGTTGGTCAGTTCAAATGCAAGACAATGCTGGTGCATCACCACCATGCTGCTAAGTTGCCTAGGTTTCCATTGTATATAACAAACAAGTTATTTTCTCTTACTGACTGGCTCAGATAAATGTTGCCCAGCAGTGGTACACTTTGTTCTCTGTACACAAAGGCTCTGCTTTATTGTTTTGTGTACAATACTTTTAAGTACACATATGCAAACCTACCTGCAGAAAAGCTCACCTTCATCCAACTGATTAATGAAATTTATAAACAAGCAGTAAACGCACATTTAAGTGTAATGAGTAAAATCATGAATTATGGATTTACAGGACCCCAAATGGTGTTTTCAAACATGCAAATCCATACCTGTTTCATCTGAACTGTTTAAACACAGTCTTCAAGATACTCTTACCATAGCTATGGCTTAGAAATGGTTGACTGACAGTTTATTAGAAAGGAGGAAGAAAACAGTTATCCACACAGCTTCTAGACTGCAACATGATTTAAGAAACCATGGGGAAAAGCTAAACCCAATTATCTCAAGCTAGCCACGTGCTAATCAGCCCCTTCAAAATTATTCCCATATTCCCCCTTCTCTATTATCCAATCTGTTGTGTGTGAGTGTGTGTGCGTGTATGTACACATATATATCCAAAATGTCGCCAAATATGCCTAATCTAAAACATTTTAAAGGTTGTTTTTCTCATAAATAACAACCTGTTCAATAAAATTCAACATCAACAATATTTTATTAATAAAATGCATAAAAAGAAAAAAATAAACCTGCACTTTAGTTTGAAGATGCGATGAGTCTGGCATAAGTGACATGACGAGGAGAGGGAGGAAGAGGGGAGTTAGTTCTTGGAAGAAGAATCACCTTCCATGAGAATGTCAGGTCTTTTAGGTGGGGGTGCACATGTGCTAGCCTACGGTAGCATAGCATATCGATAATCCCTTTCTTCATCTCTTTTTTTATCTTTTTATATTTATAGATAGATAGATAGAGAGAGAGAGTAACAAATCAGGGAATGAGATTTGTATTGTGTTGCTTTTTGTTATGGAGATGTTTCATCAGCTCAAGCTGCAATGGCAGGGGTTCAGCTCTCATCTGGAGATTTTTCATTAGTGTTATCCATCACAGTGATTGTGCTGCCAAAAGTGGACGATCATCCTACACAGTGACAATTAGAGGAAAAAAATTAAGCTTATTTGCTTACATTTTTTTTCTTAAATTATTTTCTGTGTAATGTTTCTTTGGCAGCCTTGTGTTTTGTCTTTTCTTAGCAGTCCTTTGACAAGCATGTTTATTTTTATCTCTGTGTGCATTTCTCAATCCACTCAGCTTATGAGCAGTCAGCACTGGTGGAGCATCCCCATAGTCACCGGTCTCATTACAAACCTCCTTTCTAAACACAGCTTCAATACGTGATCCAGCTAGTATAAGAGCCAATTAAGTGGCAGCTTCACTGTCGCTGCCATCCAGAGAGCCATCAAATCCACTGGCTGAGCTGATGCTGCTTCTCTGCGCAGTTGTGTAAGAGCAGGTGTGGATGCAGTCATTCCTTGCTGTGATGTGTAACCAAAATCCATAGAAAAGTAGAGTGCAAGTCTATCCCAGGGGTACAGCTGGTGAATTTGAACATGGGTTTAAAGCCACGCATCCACTTGTCCCATTTGTGTCCCTGATAGGCTTATATGTTGCTCAGCTTTGGGAGCAGGCATTATTGAGGCCTCCTAGAGGACAGATGTGCCAGGATGGAGGAGCGATCTCAGTGGTACAACACAATTTCCTCCTGGATCAATAAAGTATTCTGATTCTGAAGATGGACCTTGCAGCACTCCAAACAGTTCTGTATGTGGTATATTATCAGGGCTCTTTCTCCTGCTGATTATTGTGTGTGATAGAGAAAGCACATGCATTCATGTGTATGTTGAGTCATTTCCCAAGGTAACCCCATTACCTAGTATTTCATTAGCTAAATTAAGAAAAAACAAAAGGATGCAGATGTAATTTAAACAGGCACAATGAGTGTACAAAGAGGCTTAAAGGGGAGATTAAAGAAAAAGCCACAGCTCATCCCTACAACAAATGCACCCGTTATACACAGGCACACTAGGCGTTCAGTTTTAATCAGAGTTTATACAGTAGTTAAGCGTATATAGGAATGTTGTGTTTACATCATCTTCCTCTCAAATTCTAATTATTAAATCTTACTAGAAGTACTAAAAACAAACACATTCAGTTCATTTTCAATTGGCAAGGATTAGAATGTTTTAATACTTGTTTTATGACCTGTTGTGAGATTTTCCCCAGTGTGGGAGCATGTCAAAAAAAAAACTGTCAGGGTGACTCTTTCCAAGAAATATACAAACACACATGCCATAATTTACAAGCACAAACATCTATACCAGGGGTCACCAACACGGTGCCCGCGGGCACCAGGTCGCCCCAAAGGACCACATAAGTTGCCCGCAGGCCTGTTCTAAAACTAGTGAGCTGCGTCTAAAATTATTTTTTGATTTTTATTGTTGATAATTATGTGAGAAATCATTAACATGATCAGTGTCTTCACATAGATGAGTATCATTAATCATTATTGATAATGTATAACTAAA
>JAOUQZ010000039.1:9545173-9555517 GCA_028564935.1 Neosilurus hyrtlii
ACACACACACACACACACACACACACACACATATATATATATATATATATATATATATATATATATATATATATTAGTAGTTCATGAAAACTAGTGGCTTGTGTATCTTGTGTGTGCTGGTAGTTTGTGTGTGAATTTGGAATGTTTTTCATATCTCTGTAAAAACCAATAATGATAGAAAAAGGATGGAAAATAATACATTCTAATAAGGAAAATAGCTCACAAGGCAGGCAAAGGTTTTGTGGGGACAGGAAAACATTAGCCTTTATTTAAATAAAGGTATTGAAAGGTTTCAGTTTGGCTATTAAGATTATGATTAGGATTAACTGCTTTAATAATTATGATAATGGAAAGTCCTCATAAGGATCATGAGACAAACGTGTGCATGTGTGCACATGTCCATTGGTTACTTGCTGGTTTCACTCAACCAAAAGCTCTTTTGAAGATTATCATCAGAAAGGAGTTATAACTTTCTTCTTCTCTCACATAAACCTGAGTAATTTCATGAATAAATGATGCCAGCTGAAAATAATATAGATGGAGTGGCGTAGGTGGTGTTGAGGGGGTGCTTCCACTTATACTTTGTGTGTGTGTGGTGTGTGTGTGTGAGAGAGAGAGATTTTCTGGCTGCTGCCTGCAGTCTCTGAGCGGATGGATTTCAGCAGCAACATGATTATCCTCATCGTATTACCATGCCGGGTCCCTGCGCAGAGGCCTGCGTTTTTACAGAAACTCGACACCAATAGATCCAGTGTTTATTTCACGCGTTTATTTTCTCAAGCAAATCTCTTCCTTCTCCATTCGTCCCACTCTTCTCTTCTCTATTGTTAAAGTAGAGGAAAAGAAAAGATGAGAAATCCCAAAACACCATTGCTGAGGGGAAACTACTCTGAGTGACTTTTCCCCTGCGCTTATAGCTTTCACTGTAAAGCCACATTCCATCATTTTAAAATATAGTACAGCCATTTCAAATATCGCTAGGGTTGCAACTTTCTGGTGTTTTTGGGTTTGGTCTGTTGGGGTAATGTGCACTAATATGCCCATTAAATGTGGCATACATTCTTCATAGAGCTTATCTTATAAATAAGCGTTCTTTAAGGTTTCTTTGAGGGTTCATTGGAAAATTAAGGGCTCTTGCCTCCCAGAAAACGCTTTAGGGAGCTGTGTAGAATCTTTAAGGGCTCTAGACAAACTCAGAAGACTCTTAAGGATTTGAATAGTGCATGGTTTTCTCTAGCTTTTCGAACCCTAATACTATCTCACCCCTGTCACCGCAGGCTTCCTCATTAGGGATGTGTAGGGGTTGTAGAAAAATGTTTAAATTCCTTTATAAATTACTTTTATTATGTAAAGCTGCTTTGTGACAATGTTCATTGTAAAAAGCGCTATACAAATAAAACTTAGTTTAATCGAATTAACTCAAGTCAGTGATCACTGAATACCTTAGTGTTGAGCATTGGGAGGGAGGACTGGGAAACTCCACAGACTGGTTTGGGAAACACTGCCCTACTATATTTGAGATTATTATGTGTAATGAATAGCTTACAAAGCTTTGTGCTATCTGTCCTTGGAATCCTCTTACCATAGATTGCCTGAAGTATGCGTCTCCGCCCCATGTACCCTAAAACCAAGTCAGACTTGTTCCATTTTATTCCATATGAGACCCATCATAGTCTCAGTTTCTTCCCATTCCCCAGCTAGCTCTGTTCAGTTGTGCTCCAAGCCTTCTAAAGGTTCCCCAATCCTCTGCAATGTAGACGATAATGGTCACTGCTTTTATACTCTATTCTAGAGCCTTCATGCTCCTGGGAACTTTGATGAGCCAGACTGAAGTCCACTGTCCATATCATGATAATCTGTCAGGAATAAGCTCACCCTATAACCAGACATTCTTGGAGCAGGATGGCGTGCTGCAGGTGGCCGCATTCAGAAATCGCTGAGCAGCTGTAAGGTGTACAACGTCGGCCTGTCTACTCAACAGGCAGCACTTTGTGTTTGAGGAGAACCATTTTACCACGAGGGAGATTATAAGAATAGGTGTTGAGGGCTGGGGAAGAAATGACTTACAATGGAAAGTGGCCTGATATAACTGTGCTTTACAAATGATGATAGGGAGTTTGTGTAATTCAGGATCATTTGTACTTGATGAAAAGCACAGAGAGTGAGTTTTAATCACTTAATGCATTGTTTCATCGTTGAGAAATATGTAAGTTTTGAAAGATGGTACACAGTTTAAAAGAGTTGTCATTGTTTTTTGCCAATTTATATTGCCAAAAAATTTAGTAAATATGAATGTCCAAAGTACTTGTCTATAATTGTTAAAGCGCCTTTCAGCTGGCAGATCAAAAGAAGGCTTTCTGAGATAGATATTGTATTGTAAATCCCTAACAAGCTTAATCTATAAATCCAATTCATGTCTAGTATCCTTTGTGAACTGGATTTCTGCCTGTATGAATGATCTTGTTTGATAATGCCGTTCATGACATTTAGGCTATTTTCTTCAAACAACCATGGCACTGCCCCTTTAAGATATTAACATTTTAACTTTTAATTTCTACTTAAAGTTAAAACAGTTTGCAATAGTGAACATCACATGAAGTGTTACACTAAGAGCATTGACATCTGCATGGATTTATTTGATTTATTACCTTTTATCTAAAATGGCTTTCCACTCACCTAAACCAAGCAATCAGAAGCAATGAATACCTGTTATACATGTGTTACAAGCTGGTAGAAAAAAACGTGGTCACTCTGGGGAATTCCAACAGTGTTTTATTATATTGGGGATTATTAGCAATAATGAATAGCATGTGAAGCTCATGTTTTCTCTCATTCTTCCTTCATCTAAGGAACTCTAGGTGTCTTTCCATTATTAATGCTTTTATTAGCCCAGTCTATGATTATTGTTACTATGCTATTATTACCATAGCATTTATTCATTCATTCATTCATCTTCTGAACCGCTTATTCCTAATTAGGGTCGCGGGGAGGCTGGCGCCCATCTCAGCCAACTCTGGGCGAGGGCCCATAGCATTTATTTAGTTATTATTATTATTATTATTATTATTTGAAGTAGTACTTGCGGTATTTATAATGCAGTTGGCTTCATGGAAAATATTGTTTATACAACTCCTCAGCACTAACTCTTGTGCTTTGTCGAAACTTTCATATACAACACAGACAGCTCTAATTCAGCTCCCAACTGCTAGAAAGGAAGATATCACACAGAAGTAAGGAGTACAAAGAAGTACACAGTATTTCCAATGTAACAAAGAAACTTTTGGCATTTTTTTGTAAATAGAATTCTTTAAAAATTCTATGTAACTTTATCTTTTGGAAATATCAGAAAACATCCCCGTGCAGTAATCAGCCACATGCATTGAATGCGATACTACATCAGACACCAAAAGAAAAGAAAGGTAGAAATAAAGACAAACAGGTATTGAGGTAAACATTTTTAATAACATTATGCAGCTTGCTTTGACTCAGTTGTTTGTTACTCAGGGTGACAGTGTATAGCCATTTGGTGGTTGCCTCTTATCTCTCATTCAGTAATTTTTGTCCCTAGTAAAATTAAAAAATAAAAAAAAACATTGCATCCACAGTAAAGACTCACTGACTAACAAGTCATTCATAAGCAATTGATAGCAAGCAACTTGTTTCTTAGTCTTGAATTAATCATACAATTGTAAATCGCAAATACTAAAGTATCAGGCAGGTCATTTATTCGGTAATGTTCAAATGACTAATTCTACTAAACAGCTACTTCAGTTAAGGTTACTTGGAGCAGGTGTCCTCAGTATCACATTTTGAAATGGAAACATAAACCACACAAATCTCATTTTAGTTTGTTTTGTCTTGTGGGTGGGGGTGGGGGGGGATTATACAATTAAAATAAATAAATTCTTACCAACCGGTAGCTCAGTTAGTCAGCTAGGGTTAGCATGCTAACCTGCTGCTAACCTTAAACAGTGGGGATCAAAAGGAACCTTGGCCATCTTAAGGGTTTTTTTTTCTCACCACAGACAACAAGGGACTGCGATAATTGCGATCATTGCAGAGCAGGCCAATTAAAGGGTGGGAAAAACCTGCCTAATTCTTGAAAATAAAAATAAAGCTTGCATAACTGAGTCTGTCAAGTAAAAATAAACCATAAAAATGATGTTTTAGTGTGCTTTTGTGTGCAGAAGTTACCCTATCAATTTCAAATGACTAAATTCTTTTTTTAAATTATACATATTTTAAATATATGTATCTTAAATTCTGCCGTCTTCTGTGCTGGGAAACTGAACAAATACAGAGTATGGGAGTTCTCTAGATATTTTACATTTTTCTAAATTGATTTGTCCGTATTTGAAAACAAAAGCTGGAACAACTAAGGCTTTGACCATATCCTTTATAGACTTCAGATGGCTGTAAAAATGTTAGTTTACATGTACATGATAACATTTTAATATGAACCTGTTTAATACATAACACTGACCTGAATGTATCAGGACACCCAGCATGCTCAGCAACCAGCAGAGGGAGATAAAGGAAGTGGTCTCTGGGGGAATGAACAGATCTCTGAATGAGGATAGATTTATTCACCTGTCTTTATATGAAGAAAGCTACTGGCATTCAACCAAGAATTCATTACTGTACCTCTGTACTGTGTGTTAAAGAACAAAGCACCAGGAGCAAAGCTAAAGGCCTGTCATTCTTCAGTGAGAGGAAAGCTGCTCTAAAAACAGGGATTTTGGTCAGCTCCAGCATGTAGTTGCCAGCTGAGCCTCTCTCAGATCTGTCAGGTATGTGAATGAGTGCTGAGAAGCGTAAGACAACATAAGAAAGGTGTGAAACTTCCTGTCATGGTGTTTGTTCAGACTTGACTTAGCTAGCATCATCTTTTTTTTTTTAATTGGATGAACTCTCATTGACACTGACATTGTTGTCTGCTGTGGCCACCTCCTTATTTTAGATGATACACACCTGATTACAATGGGAGTAACGGAGAGTTCTCAGTCCAAAAACATTGAAGCTCTAATATGAGTCTGTATTTTTTTTTCTTACTGCATGAATAAGGGATTAAAGACATAAGATAAACAACAATATGTATATGTGTCTACCCTTTTACCAAATGTATACCCCTCCCCTCTACCCATAGCTTTACCTGAACAACCCAGTCATCAACTGCCAAAATGTTAAGCTTCTCCTAATAACAACAAACGTAGAATAAAGCCAAGACAGCTTATCAAATTACCGTCCCATCTGTCCACAGAACTTTCATTTGGAATTAAAGGCACTTGAGTATCTGAGAACAGAGGTTTAGAGCTTTTAGGCATCTGGATTAGCTGTGTTGACAGGAAAAAGTGTGGCGGTGTGCAGGAGTGATGAGGTTAATGACTACCTGTGCAGGTGAGAGGAGCGTCTACTGAGGGGCTGTGTCAGTCACAGTGCCTATCAAAGCGGTAGTGAAAGTAGAACTAGTGAGCCTGGAGGGCCTCTGAAAGTCACAGTAAACAGCTAGAGCTGAATGATGGCACAGGAATGTAGGTAAAGAACACATGGATAGGATTTTGTACTGGTTCTGTAGGGCAGACCACTGAGAGAAGGGAGAGGTGGAAGGGTGAGCCTTAGTTGTAAGTGAGAGAAGAAGGGGACAAGGAAAGGATTTCATGGGTCATGTGAATGTTTAGGGTGAGAACTAAGCATCTCAAGGATAAGGAAAATAGGATTTGTTTTTCATGTGCCACATCCACGTGTAGACACACACACACAAAAATTATAATTTTTACTACTTTGATTGAACAGATTGCAAAAGTTCACTCCTCTTCCCTTATTTAAACTTCATGCTAACTTTATCTATCTATCTATCTGTCTATCAATCCATCCATATGTTTGTCTGTCTGTTTACCTATCGTACTGATTGTCCGGCTGGCTATCCAGCAATCTGTTAGTTTTGCACTTTGGGATCATTCCATGTCAAATCGTTCCAGGTGACCATCTCAGAATTCATCAAAACTTTAACCAGACATAGAACATGTTTCAACATGAACGCATGCAAAATTTCAAGGTCTTTGTTCAAAATCTTTCCGAGATATGTTCATTTAAAGATTGCAGGCTAGTACCCATTTGCAATTTTCCATTTTGGGCAGTTTTGAAAGCTTGTAACTTCCCTAATAATTATTGTATAGGACTGAAACTTTGCATACCAACAGAACTGGACCCACTCTAAGCTTAAGAAAAAAAGATGTATATAATCTCTATCATAATATATTCTTATATTAATTATTCAGCGGGGATATAAATACATCATTTGAAATGATAAATACAACTTATATAACTTATATTGTACATGTACTATTCGATAATAGAATCTCTGGCAGATAAGTATGTGCAACAAACGTCACTTTTCTAATTGTTATAAAAGCAAATTTAAAACATTTGTTTTTGTTTATTATTACTCTGGTACCAGTTTGAGACTATGTTCTGATCTCACAAAATATTTATGCATATTTTTTTCTCTTCAGAAGGAAAGTGGAAAAACAAAAAAAATGTTTTAAAATTTCAAGATAATGGCTAAGTATGAAGGAAATGAGCAACAAGGCTGAAATTGTGTGTGTTGCTAGATCTGATATATGTGATTCTGATATATGTGATTCTGATATATGTGATATCTGATTGCATGTGGTAAAGTTTCATAAACTCTTTTTTATAAAGTGAACTGCTCACATCCTCAGGGGCTTGCAAGATGAGCAAATTTTCACCTACCGTTCAGTATTTGGACACTCACTGAAACACCATATCACATTTCTTCTTGTTTGTTTTACATCTAAATATGCTTAAATTTGCTATAAAAATAGTTTTGGGGGTGGTGAATATATTTTCTGTGTCAAAAATTCGAAAATATTTTTTTTTGAAATTGCAGTATCAATAGCAGCCTAACCCTGTCAGAATAATTTGACTGCAGATTCTGACTGAGTGGGTCCTGTTCTATTGGTATGCAAAGTTTCAGCCCTATACAGTAATTATTAATGGGTATAAATGGGTACCAGCCTGCGATCTTTAAATGAACATATCTCAGAAGGTTTTCGAAATAAGATCTTGAAATTTTGCATGTGTTCATGTTGAAACATGTTCTATGTCTGGTAAAAGTTTCAATGAATTCTGACATGGGAACCTCTAGGTGAATTGACATGGAATGATGGATGTCCAACACTTTTAGTCTCTCTGTGTTGTATATCCTTTTATCTGTCCATCTGTCAGAGCAGTCAGCATGTACCTCTAACTGTAATTCTGTCTGTTTTTTCTATGTATAGCTGTTTTGCGACAATTTCAGTTGTACACTATAGAAATAAAACTGAAATTCAATTGAATTTAAAGCACCTGCCACAGTGTGTCCAACTGTTGATGCCATAACCAGCTAGGCCTGCACTCAAATCCTAAATCTCCCACTGAACACTGGATGAAAAATAAAACACAGCTGTCTCTGACCTGTCTCTCACCCTGTGATGGGATGAAGTAAGTGTTCATGTTTCTGTCTCTGTGATGGGTGTGACGCAGTAGTAAACTGGTATGTCTGTCTCTGTCTGTATGTGATGGGTTGAGAGAGAAAGTGAGTGAGGTGGAAGTTGACATTCTCATCCCCCTAAGGGGACAAGACATCCCAGCAGAGGAACAAAAACAAGCCAGTATTAGTAACAGGATATGCCTGCAGCATAAACTGGAAACTTGTACCTCCTTATCTAGGGGGCAAGTGAGTTGCTTGATATTGCTTTCCCATACATACCTGATCCTGCTGATAAGATCCTGTTTGTGTACTGGAGCTCTCAGTTTACCAAAAAAAATCCCCTTCTATTAGCCAACAGGTGAGGAAGAGGAGTGTAACACAGATTTACTGCGTACTCTGTAATTAACTACTACTAATAGCAGTGGACTCTAACCGCAGACGCAGTAATGATACAATTACTAAAGCTATGAATCAATGCAAGTGTCAGAGTGAGAGAGTTTAGCACTTGCCATTGTGCCGTTGATGAGTAAGCTGTGAGTCATCTGTCAGATGTGTGTGTACAGTGTTTGTATTCTTGGTTGGATGACATTCAAATTGTTGTCAGTGTGTCTCATAATGTGTGTATTTGCCATGCCCTCTGTATGACTGTCTCTCCAAGTAATATTGTCTGTGCATATTTCTATTACTTCCGTAATACAAAACTCAGAATGTGCACAGTTGAAATCAATTCCATTTCAGAATGCAAAGCTATCATTAAAAATCACTGCCTGTATAATACATGGCTTTCTCCAGTTCGTTAACATTTCAATCATTTGCATGTTGTTACTTTTTGCAGTTTTTTTATTTTTTTATTTTTTATAAATTCTGCACAGGCGTCTAAGAGCTATACTAAAAACCACTACACTAAATCATATTACTATCATTCCCTTTGTTTAGAAAACTGGTTTGTTCATGATACATTATCTGTATGTATGTTGGTTCGATAGACTTCTCTGGAAATTAGATAGGAATCTCAGGGTTTTGAAATTTGAATTTCAATTTGCATTCTGTGTTTTACAGAATTACGGAAGCAAAAGTAAAAATAATGGGACGTGTGGGCGAGTGCTTGTGCATGTGTGTCTCTTTATGTGCTCTCTTTTCTTAATTTACATCATTATGTGCCATCTTATTAGCAGGTTTAGGCTTTAAAGATTCTGCAATCCAGTCCACAAACCCATACCTCTTACAAAATATAGAGGAATTATTGCAAGCAATTTTACTGCATCTCCTTTTCTATTTATAATATTTATTCAGCTCTTAGTTAGAAGTGTAAATAATTTTTTTCTAAATCACAGGGTCATATTCAGATGATGTAACAGAGATTCGCTCTGCACTCTGGGTGGGAGGTATGACCTACAGTGGTGCTCAAAAGTTTGTAAACCCTTTTGGATTTCCTATATTTCTGCATAAATATGATTTTTTTAAATTGTTTTTTCACAAGTCCTATAAATAGATAAAGAGAAACCAATTATACAAATGAGACAAAAATTTTCTTGGCCGATGATTTAGTAACGAAAATGATCAAATATTAAATGTAAATTATGTAGGTGACATTTACATATAATGTGTAAGTGGGAATGTGAACCTTTGCTTTCAGACCCCCTTGTACAGCAGTGACAGTAACTAAACATTTGTGGTCAATGTTGATCTGCATATAGACTTGCATTTCTACTGGATAAAGGTCAGGACTTGACCATTCCAAAACATTCATTTATTCTTCATTTATTCATTCATTTTCTGAACCGCTTAATCCTAATTAGGGTCGCGGGGAGGCTGGCGCCCATCTCAGCCGACTCTGGGCGAGGGTTCATTTATTCTTCTTTAACCATTCTTTGGTAGACCATCTTATGACCATCTTATTGTCCTTGTCTTGCTGCATGACCCACTTTCTTTTGTGATTCAGTTCACAGACATGTCCTGACACTTTCTTTTTTAATTTGTTGGTCTATACTAGAATTCATTGTTGCATCAATTATGATAAACTGTCCTTGCCCAAATACAGCAAAACAGGCCCAATCCATGGTGCTATCACCACCATGTTTGGATAAACATAAGATAACGTTTTTATGCTGAAATCCAATGTTTTCCTTCAACAAACATATAACTTCTCATTTAAGCCATGAATGTTATATTTTTGTCTCATCAATCCCTTTTTCCCCCAATAGCCTTTGTGATCTTTAATAAACTGTAGAACGGCAGTAATGTTCCTTTTGGAGAGTAATGTCTTTTTCCTTGCAACTCTGCCATGCTCATCACTATTGTTCAATGTTCTCCTGATGGTGGACTCAAGAATATTAACATTAACTTATGTGGAAAAAGGCCTTTATTTGCTTAATAGTTACCCAGGGTTCCTTTGTGACCTATCCAAAATGGATTGCTTTTGGAGTGATCTTTATTGGTCAACCACTCCTAGGGATGGTAACAGTGCCATTTGTGCACAATTTGTCTGACTAGATTGGTGGAATCCAAACTCTGGAGATGGTTTTGTAACTTTTTTTAAGCCTGATGAGCAGTAATAACTCTTTTTAATATATGTCCTCACAAATCTTGTTTTTTCGTAGTATGATACACCTCCAAACATGTGTGTTGTGAGGATCAAACTTTTATAGTTCCCTATTGTTTAAGGAAAACAGGGCATAGCATACACTTAGAGACAGCAAAAGCTCAGGATAACTCATGGCAAAGCAGACAGGTGTTTCAATGGGACAAACGTGATACATCTTTTCCTCACTCACTCCCTCTATCTATCTATCTATCTATCTATCTATCTATCTATCTATCTATCTATCTATCTATCTATCTATCTATCTATC
>JAOUQZ010000039.1:9585737-9599273 GCA_028564935.1 Neosilurus hyrtlii
TCTCTCTCTCTCTCTCTCTCCCACACACACACACACACACACACACACACACACACACACACACACACACACACACATAGACTGCCTATACATTATAAATGTATCATCACCAAGGTCTTTTGGTATAAATAATAGCACCTAATGCCAAACCATGGGAATTCCCAGTAGTCTGATGGAGGTTGACTAGTATATGTAACTTTATATTCAGCCTTGATGTCATCATGTATATTGTAAAGTGCTTACAGACCATTGTGATTACACCTCTTTTTTAAGGTCAGCTTTATGATTTGGTGTAAATTCATTGCGCATTGAGTGTATTTGGGCAGTGAGAGACCTTTTGATTTAGTTAAATTCCCTGAGTTATCATTTTGGTAAACCAAGTCTTCCTCATGCATATTTACTAAATTGTAAATATCCTGTTTGCAAAATAAGAAGATTGCTGAAGACGAAGAAGGGAACACATGTCTATTCTTTACTCAGATATCTAAGTTATCTGTCATGCAATTATAAAAGATGTAGTTTAATAAGAAAATCAGATTTTAATTATATGATTGCACATGATTTATGTTTTTCATATTTTGGGGTTTTGGCAAATGTGTGTGAATGATTCCATTTATTTGGACATCTCAGAATGGGAACCATATCCTGATGAATAAGTGTTTGTTTTTATGGTCATCTATGTTCCATATTTGTTTTATAACCAAGCATTTCAATCTAAACTTTCTGCATGAATATGATGGTCCAGTTGAGCGAACTAAAAACACACCTGAATGAAATATTTGGAAAATTGATTTTGTTTTGTACCACATGGCCACAACGGAAAAAAGTCACCAAAAGCCACTGAAAGTCAATATGTTTAAATCTGCAAGTCATTTTTGCATCAAATATACAATAAAACTATTGATGCTTGAACATGCTATCCTGTTTTTTCAGAATACAACAAGCAGATATTTACATGGCATTGTTAAAATTGTTTTGAATATGTTTTGAAATTCATTGACTGTTGGCATTTACATTCATGGTTCTGTCTAATAATTTTAGGATGATAACGTTTCCTTAAATCTTTTTCCCATGTTTTAATAAAGTAATACAGCATAACTCGTATGAAATCCCTGACTAAAGCTTTAAAACCATAAAAGTGTGATCTCAGCAATAAATATATTATTAACATACAGTGTTTTCAGATAATGCTTCAAACAGATTTTTATATTTTGCTCAATTGATAAATATAATTAAAAATACTTTTAAAAAACAAAACCAAAAAGAGAATAAAAGTTAATTCAAGTTAGAGATAGAGTAGTAAAAGTAATACAGGGATATATTAAAACAGAATATATGTAATGCAATCAGAATAAATGTTTGTAAATAAAATTAGTTTAAGGGCCTATGACTCACCACAAGCCGTTTTCTGCATAACATTCCTTTTTTCCCCCTTAGATGCCGGAGTTAAAGGAGATATTTTACATGACTCTCTAAATGAGACTCCAGACCAGTGATTCTGGAGGCAGTTTGACTAAACAGACAAAAAGTTTGTTGACAAAATGTTGTTATTGTACATGCATACTTTTGTCATACAGTTGTCATTAGGGAATTGTGTCTTGTGGTTAAATGAGACCACAGTCATACTTTTGTTCATGCCCCCTTATCCACTATAAAATATGGTGATGAATCGTTGATGCTTTTGGGCTTCTGTGGCTGTTGTTTTAGGGACTTTTGAAGATTGATAGTATCCTGAATTCTGCTAAGTACCAGGACATTTCAGTCTAAATCCTGGTTGCCTTTGCCAGGAGGATCGAGCTTGGCCACAGATAGATCTCTAACAAGATTATATTAACTCCAAAACACCAAACTTCAAATCAACACACAATTTATTGTAGGAACAAAAAAATCTATGTTTAATGACCAACTTTTTTAAGCTTATATGCTATTAAACATGTCTGTTAAGAATTTAAAAGTTGAATTGACAGAAGTCCATGTCCACAAGTCTGCAAATATTAAAGAGCCTAAACTGTTCTGCATGAATATCCACTGTGGTTCAGATGTTGTTAGACATTATAGGAAGAGGATCAGTGGTGTTCATGTCATCAGAGAGGGTGTCACCTTATATTAAGTAAGTGGAAGTTGACCATTTTTACACCAGTGTTGAGTTTTGTGTTGATTTGTTTCGAGTTTATTGGGTAAAAATCATCTCTTAACCTTGCGCACCAGCTCAGGCTCCTTCCCCACCAAAGAGGTCCCAAGAGAGGTCTTCCATGTCCCAAGAGCCAGAGTCAGTAGCCAAGAACAGAACTAGCACCTTTGACTTCCACCCAGCTAACAATGCACCCAACCCCTATAGCCCCTCCCACAGGTGATGGGTCCATGGGAGGGTGAGCCCATGTCTTCTCTTTGGGCTGGACTTGGCCGGGCTCCATGGGCAGAAGCCTGACCACCAGGTGCTCACCTTCAAGCTCCTCGCCCAGGCCTAGCTCCAGGGGGGTGATAAGACATAGTCAGGCTCACCTTGACACATAGATTGGGCTCTGAATGTAACCCTCTTGAGAGGGGCACCCTAGGTTGCAGTTCGATGATTAACTTTGTGGTCACGTCATTGGACTTGTGGCTGCATGTTCTGTACACTTGGGAGAAGAGAGGAGCTAAACTGTGAACTGATCACTACCTGGTGGTGAGCTGGTTTTAATAGCTGGGAGTCCACCCTCCAGATGTGGGAGACCCAAGCGTGTAGTTAGGGTCTTCTGGTAATGATTGGTCTCCTATGAGAAAGGCCTATAACTCCCACCACCGGCAGAACTACTACCATATCCCAAAGGAGACAGGGGACAAAGAGTCTGAATGGGCCATGTTCTGTGCCTCCATTTTTGAGGTAGTAGCCTAGAGTTGTGGTTAGAAGGTCATCGGTGCCTGTTGTGGCATCAACCCCCGAACCAGGTAGTGGACACCTATGATGAGGGGGGCTGTCAAGCTGAGGAAGGAGGCTTTTTGGGTTGTTTTGTCTTGTGGTACACCCAAAGTAGTGGACAGGTACTGGCAGACAAACTGTTCTGCTGCCTGTACAGTTGCTGATGCAAAAAAACTCAGGTGTGAGAGGAGTTCAGTGAAAGCCTGGAAAGTAACTATTGTTGGCCTCGAAAAGGTTCTGGACTACTATCCAATGCCTTAGGAGGGGTAAGCAGTATTCCACAAACACTGGTTACAGTGGAAGTGGGGAGCTGCTCACCTCAACCTGGGATATTATCGGGAGGTGGAAGGAATACTTTAAGGACCTCCTGAATCCCAACAACACACCCTCCATGGTGGAGAAAGACCCAGAGGGTTCAAGAGGGGGTCTGTCCATCACTGGGGCATAGGTTGCCTTGGTAGTCAAGAAGCTCCTCATTCGCTGGGCTTTGGGTGTGGACAAGATCCACTCTGAATACCTCAGGGATCTGGATGTTGTAGGACTGTCTTGGTTGACACATCTCTGCAACATCATGTGGTCTTCAGGGGCCATACCTCTGGATTGTCAAACTGGGGTGGTAGTTCCTCTTTTTATGAAGGGGGACCGGAGGGTGTGTTCTAACTATTGTGGAATCATACTCCTTAGCCTACATGGTAAAGTCTTTTCGGGAGTACTGGATAGGAGTATCCGACCAATGGTCAAACCTCAGATTCAGGAGATCCAATATTGTTTTCGTCCCAACCGCAGCACTCTAGACCAGCTCTACGCACTCTACAGGATCCTGGAAGGGGCATGGGAGTTTGCCCAATCTGTTCATATGTGCTTTGTGGATTTGGAGAAGGATTTCGAACATGTCCCTTGGGTTATCTTGTGGGGTGTGCTCTAGGATTATGGTATACCAGACCTGTTGCTACAGGCCATTCAGTCTCTGTATCACCAGAGCCAGAGTTTGGCCTGCACTGATAACAACAGGTCGAATTCGTTTCTAGAGAGGGTTGGACTGTACCCTAGCTGTCCTTTGTCACCTCTTCTGTTCATTATTTTTATAGACAGAATTTTTATGTGCACCCAAGGTGTTTGAGGGGGTTTTGGTTTTGTGGCCATAGAATCTCTTCTCTGTTTTATGTGGATGATGATGTCCTTTTGGCTTCATCAAGCTGGGACTCCCAGCTCTTGTTGAGGTGATTCACAGGTGAGTGTGAAGTGGTCAGGATGAGAATCAGCACCTTCAAGTCCAAGGCTATGTTTCTCAGCCGAAAAAGGGTGGAATGCACCCTCTAGGTTTGGGATTAGGTCCTGCCTCATGTGGAGGAGTTCAAGTATCTCTGGGTCTTGTTCACAAGTGAAGGATGGAGCGGGAGATCGACAGGCAGATCGGTGCAGCCTCTGCTGTAAAGTGGAGCTTGTACAAGGCCGTCGTGGTGAAGAGGGAGCTAAACGAAAGACAAAGCTCTCAATTTACTAGTCAATCTACATTCCTACTCTTATTTATGGTCATGAGCTTTTGGTAGTGACTGAAAGAACAAGATAGCAAATACAAGTGGCTGAAATGAGCTTTCTTTGCAGGGTAATGGGGCTCTCACTCAGAGAATAGGGTGATGCCTCTGTGAATAATTAATATTATTACTGATTATTTATTATTGATTATTAATAATAATAATAATAATAATTGTTATTGTTATTATTATTATTATTATTATTATGATCATTAATAGTAGTAGTAGTTGTAGTATTAAACAAGCAGATATTTATATATAGAGTTTTGAATATGGTTTGAAAATCATTGACTTTTGGCATTTCCATTCCTGGCCCTGTCTAATCATTTAAAAAAAAAAATCACTGACAACATTTCCCTAAACCTAGTTAAATCTAGTTAAAACAGCTTAATGGGTTAAGCTGGATGTGTATAAGGCTTACTAGTCTGTTGATACTAGAGGAGTGAGGGCTGTTCTAACAAGGATGAAACTCACTAAAGCCCTGAGGCCATGGTTCTGTATCCCCAACATGCCATCCGGATCAGGTTCCTCTTCCGTAAGGGATTCAAGTTAGATTGAGTTATGGATTTGCCAGAAACTGACTTAGTGTGCAACACACACACACACACACACACGCGCGCACACGCACACGCACACACAGAGCCTATTGGTTATTCCGGAGGAAAAAGGAGAGAGTGTGAGAATGAGTGGGGGAAAGTAAAGGATGGAAGCTAAGAACGTAGAAGGAAACAGTAGAAGAACAGAGAACGAGTCTATAAAAGAAACAGGGAGCTTAAAATAAAGTAGAACAATGACAATTCTTTATTTGAGGAATGGGGGGGTAAAGGAATGAAAGGTAGAGAGGGACAGTCGAGGAAAGAAAAAAGGGAGGTGAGGATGGATGGCCATACAGACCATTGGGAGCACTCTAACAGCCTCTCGCTCTCAGGTGTCCAGTCGATAACAGATGCATTAGTCTCCAGCTCTGTGCCGGTTTTGGGTTTAAACACACATTTTCTTAATACAACATGACCCCATTTCCTCCACTCATTAATCATGAAACATGATTAGACTCGCCCCTTCAGTCTCTACTGTCCAGCCGCCCTAATATCAGGCCGGGAAAGCACTTTGCCCTTTAATATTACTGGTCTCTTTAAAAATCCAGACTGAGATGGTGTGTGTTGTGCTTTTTGAACTGGGATGTGAAACATGATTGTTATTATTTCTTGATTGGTTACAGACCTGAAGAAGGGGTAAAGTCAATATGAACTTTAACTTAAAGTCATATGATCTAGTACTGCACACTGGTATTCAGACTTCAGAATTATCTATACAATTAATACAGGTTATAGACAAGTATATTGCTTTGCTTGCAGAGTAGAAGCTTGTCTCAGAATGCACACACTTCTCTGCTGAAGTAGTTGAACTAAATTAGAGTAAGGTTATAGTTTCTGCTCTAATTGTAGTAGGTCGAATCACAGTGCTAATATAATGCAAATTCCTAACTCTTATTAATCAGTACTTCTACATAAAAATAAATAGTATAATATAATGACAGGAAATGTTTAATCAAGTGAAATATGAACTAAAACATATAAGTAAGACAATGTGATTAGTCCTGAGACTTAATTTTCCTTAATGAGATTTTATCACCTGTCTTACTGCACCGTGGACCTGATTGTTTCCACAATGATTTGATTGGGAACAAAAGGGTTGTTAACATTTTAAGTACATTGAGAGCTAGCAAACATGAATAATATGCAGTATACTGTATGACTAGCATGACAGTTAATAACTAGCTGTAAGAGATAACCTTTAAAAAAATCTGTCACACAGTTGCATAATTCATATAAGACGATAAACTGTAAAGTTGCATTATAATTATTCTTATAAATTTGCTGAGGAAAAAATATATACATATACCTGTGTTTTTCAACATGAGCAGAAACAGAGTAAACTGCCCAGGAGTCTTTTGTGTCAGAATGGACAGGAGGTAAACGAAACTGGATTCTGAGGGCCACCAAGACCCAAAGCCCCAGAAGGTTGGTGCAGGCTTGGCATCACTTGCTAAGTGCCATTCATGCGCATAGTAGATAAGCATAAGCAGCTCACCCACTTGCATATACTTACACACACAAGCATTTCCTAAACCCATTCATGAGAAAATAGTTTCCCAATAACTCTTAGGTGAGTGTTCGTAAGAATAAACATGGAAATAATGTCCACATGTGTAGTGCAACTTTGTGCGGTCGTAGGTGGTGTTTGTAAAGTTAGAGTGTCTCACACAGTGTTCATGTGCTTACAACCACTTTTTTGTCTGGTTCCCTCATTTGCTCAGCCGTCTTGGCAAGACAAAAGCCAAAGCTGTGGCTGTATTAATGACTGACAAGATGTTGTGGGAGAAGTTACTTTGTGTATACAGTTACCTTAGGTAATAGCGTGAACAACGAGACACATGGTATTCTAATACACACATACACACACAGAGATGGTATTTCAATATAGGGCAGCATGTAGCATTTTCTGTCTATGTGGTTTCCTGTGAAAACCAAGCAGCTGATTCCACCTTTAACCACCACAACGACCCTGATACCAGATACTCATACACACACACACACACACACACACACACACACATACAGAGAGAGAGAGAGAGAGAGAGAGAGAGAGCGAGCTCTTAGGGTTGCCAATTTTTAGAAATGTCTCAGAAGGGATACAAAGACAAAGGTACTCTTATCTCATTTAATGGACTTGCACTTTAAAATGTAGCTAATTATATACAGCAATATGAATATTACCATGTCTTCCCACAACTGTGACATAAGAGCTAGCAAGAAATGTTAAAGGTTATTTAGCTTTGTAGTTAAAACAACTGTTCTCAAATTAACAAAAAAACTAAATAAAAAATAGTGCAATAACAATTAAATAAATTAAATAAAAGTAATTAAATAAAAAATCGTGTTGGCTGCACAGTGATTATAGTGGTTAGCATGTGTGGCTAACAACAAGAAGGTTATGGGTTCGGCGAGGGCATTTCTGTTAGGAATTTGCACGCTTTTCAGTGCTTGTGTGGGGTTTTTCTAAAGATACTCCAGGTTCTTCCCACAGTCTAAATACATATACATTAGGTAATTGGATATTCTTGATTGCCCGAGGTGTGAGTGTGAATGGTTCTGTGTGTGTTGGCCCTGCAAGGGACTGGTGAGCTGTTCAAGGTGCATCCCACCTTCACACAGAGTTGGCTGTGATAGGCCTCAGCCTCTCTGCATCCCTAGTAGGATTAAGAGGATTGACAAATTGCTAATCTAAAATCTAATCTCAATTCACACTGCTGACAATTTGCATGATCTGAAGGCACTGATTGATTTATTTATAATTTGGTATTGAAAAATGATGAAGGGTCACAAAACATAAAAGCCAGTTGACACCCTGTCACCCCCAAGACTAAATTATGTGTTTCTAAAAGAGAGAAATATGCTTAAAACTGAGTATAAAAACTATTGTTGAAATTGTTACGGCCTACATGATCCTTTTCCACAGTAAATAATTGCACAATGTTACATTTCACCACCACGTGCATTAGCTAGGCTTTGTGTGCTTACCTCTCATGTTACCAACAAATTATCTTGGCAGTAGAAGCAGTAATAAGGTAAAATGAAATGCAGTTCTTTTGAAATTCAGATTATGGGTAATATAAGGCATGCATCTTTTATAACACTGAAATTGTGCCATGGGCTTAAGGTAGCACAGACACTACTACAAGGGCTCTCCAAATGAACATGATGACCAAATCAATGAACCCTTGAGCATCTATCAATATCTATTCCTCATGTAGCCTCTTAACCAGCCTGGGCCACTTAAGTACAAAAGGTCCCACCTCATTAACATGAATTCCCTTATCAACTCCTTTATGTCAGAATGCTTGTCTGCCATTGGAAAGCAGAAAAACCCCATAGGATTATTCTCTTGTCAGCTGGGGATCTGAGCATTCTCAGACAGAAACAAGAAGTCACAAGACGCAACAACTTTTCAAAAGAATACAATAAAGACATATGTTACCTTTTTTGCTCTCTTTGACTTGATACATTTTACTCTGTGACCAGTTGCCATGGTAGATACTGCAGTTCATCGTATACCTGCACATTTAGTTAGAGTCGAAGATCAAGAGTAATACATTTTTACATCCACTTGCTTTGTCTGTCTGGTTGCTCACTTTACTCATGTTTAAACCATGTTGTGGTGAAATATGGGCTTTCTGGACCTTACTCAAACCCATCTCACTCTTCAGCTATTTCAGACAGAGCATACCCTACACTTTATCCTTCTCAAGAAAGAGGAATTGCTCCTCTTTCTTGCTTTTTGCTCTTTCTCATTCTTTCTCCCTCCTTCTCGTCCTCCTCCCTTGGCGCACACTTGGGAGGGCAGACAAATTCCTGTGGGCTATCGGGTTACCCGTTGCCGTGGTAACAGGTGGGAAGGCAGCTCCATTAATCATTTAGAACGCGGCCGAAGTGGAGGTCGGTCTGATTGCAGCGGATAGGGTATCATCCCTGTGCTCCACTGGGGACCTCCTTGATTTGAATTAGAAAAGATTAGGCCTGCATTCCCCTCCCCACACACACACCCACCACCAGGGCCCACCATCATCATTGGCCTACCCCTATCATGTGACCATGTTTCATGGAGCCACGCGGATTAAGAGATCGGAGCCAAACGCTTGTTTTTCAGACACTCACTGAAACATAAGACGCGCACAGGTGTCTACAGCAAGAAGCCCCAAGTCTGTTAAAAAAGGACAAAGATCATGTATGGACCTCCTGGGCACTTTCCCTTCTCTCATCCCATCTTGCTTTCCTCAGTCACTGCCTCTTTGATATTATCAGATACACGTTGCTGCACTTTTTTCAAGCTGGATCCCATAACTCACTTTAATTTTCCCTGACACTTTCTTCTCTTGCAGACCAATGAAATGATGCATTTGCTGTAGAAGCTTTTTATAACTTAATACAAATACACTTTTTATGAGTGTGTAGGACATGCAGTTCTGAAGGAGAGACGACAGAGGAAAATTGAGTCTGGATGAGTGTGTGGGCATAGGTAGTATGAGGAAAGCCAGTCCTGTGCTTGGGGGAAAAGGGAGTTGAAATCTGGGTTTGATAGCTGAGGTCAGTACATTTGGACTGGTTCAGGCCAGTGAAATGTGATGAACAGTGAAACGGCTGGAAGTGTTAGTCCGTGAGAAGTGGCCCTTGGGCACTCTTGGCGGGGCTCCTCGGCCCCTAATGACAGCACCATGACTTTTGATTTATGAGGCCGTAGTGAGTAGGACACACAGGGCCACAAATCACGCCGGCTATGAAATAGTGGTGCAGCAGCTTCCACTGTGAGCAGCTCCCAAAGGTGCCTGCCAAATTTACAAGCCACTCCAGCACTTCAAACACTTGCCATAACTTAAACCTAGACGATTTTATTGTTCTGTGGAAGTTAAGGGAAGGGGCACACTAGGGAAGGACAAGGTAGAAAGATAGATGGGCTGCGGAAAAATTAAAACCTCTTTTGTCTCAGACAATTAAAATTCCGATGGTTGCTGAATCGAGGAGTTACAGATTCCTTGCTCAGCACAGCAGGTCCTGGTAATAGAGCTTAAACTAATACTAATATGAAATGAGTCCAAGCTGTTTTATCTTCATGGTTTCAGAGCTTTTTCTCTCTCCCTGCAGTCCTATGCATAGATGGGGGAGTGCAGCATCCATGAAAAAGTTGTCCAATGAGATTATTATTGCCATTCCTCATTAAAGTTAATGATTTTGACACCTTACCTGTCCATGTTACATGGTATTTGGCTGGTATGTGGGCTTGTTAATGTCCAGTCTAATAAGTGTTGCAGTAGTTGCAGCCATGGGGAACTAAACAGCTGCTGGCTAGCAAGTCAGACTGTTAAGCAAAGGCAGTTTTAAGATATAGGGTATTCTAGACAGAATAGACTGAAGAGACTGATGCACAGAAGATCAAGATAGAACAAAGTCTGTGGTATATACACAGACAGGTAATAAATGAAAGGAAAAATCAAGATTTGGTGTTTATTAAGGTGTTCTGCCTTCATGAGCAAACAGAACAACTGTAGCACTCTTTGGCATGAATTCTACAAGTCTCTGGAACTGTACTGAATTGATGAACATCTTCCATTTAGTTGCTGACAGTGTCTAAATTTAGGTCCAGATCATCTCACAGATTTTCAGCTGAGTTATTACATGTTCTTGTCCTTGTGTCATATACTCAGAGTGATCATTATAAAAGGGACATAAAGGTAGAATAAAGGTTATGAGACATCCGTATTGATTTGCACTGACCCTTCACTCTAAGAGGACAAGTGCACCTAATCAATTCATCCATCCATTCATCCATTCATCCAGTCAGCCAATCAGCCATACATCT
The DNA here is from genome assembly GCA_028564935.1 of Neosilurus hyrtlii. Classification (NCBI taxonomy): domain Eukaryota; kingdom Metazoa; phylum Chordata; class Actinopteri; order Siluriformes; family Plotosidae; genus Neosilurus; species Neosilurus hyrtlii. Next base: position 9,596,586 of record JAOUQZ010000039.1, read on the forward strand.
ATCCATTATCTGTACCACATGATGCAAACACACCACATGCAAACTCACCACAGAAAGGCTCTTGGCCAAGACCCAGAACCTTTTCACTGTGTGGTGAAGGTGCTAATAATTGAGATTCAATCTGCTGCCCCTTGATCTAAACACTAGCCTCCAAATCAGACCCACAATTTCAACATTTGTCATGTGTGCATATATTTACAATACTCCAAGTTTACATTCACTCCCTAATAATAGTTAAAGATAATCAGCTTTAACATCCTAAAGATAGCCTGTGTAGAAAGGCAGCATAGGTAGGTCATTTCAGTGAAAACTACATGAGCAGTACATGGTCTATCTCTGGTATCTACATGAACTGAATCTATCCTGTTCTGATCCCTTTATGAGTGTGCCGGTTTGCTCACTGTGTCTGACACTGAAGGTAAACATAAGCTGATAAAATATCCTATATCGTCAGACATGGTTTGGGCTGACCCTGATGTTGAAGAGAAATAATATACCATTTGATATTATGAAAGACATGATGCTGGCCATTTTTTTTGTAATTTTATTTATTTATTCCCTCCATTGCAGATAATGAAACTAAAGCACATGTTTTGTGAACAATTTTATTAGCATGTAATTTTATTTTTTATTTTTTGTATATGTGCTAAGAGTCATACAGGTAACAAAGGTACACACAAGCTACATCTATGCACAGGCTCACAATAGGAAGCATGCTACAGTAGAGTATTATGAGGACAGCTTTGATTTCCTGAACAAGTTGATGAAAAACAGAGTCCAGACACTGGAGGAGGTAGAGGGAGAAGTGGGAGCTCAGAGCCATGCACTGAATTGAGCCACACTACAGCAAACACTGCAGGGACATTCTCGCAGTTTGACTTTAATTAAGCACACCAAGCATGCCTCAGAGGAACAATAAGACATCTGTGTGTATGTATGCCTGTTTGTAAGTAAGAGGGAAGGATATTAAATAAGTAAGGAATCAGATATTAAGCAACAATGTAAAAAAAAACCCTTTGGGCATAGGAGAAAAACCTGCATCAGGAGTCAGTTTCTGTGCCACTTAGATTTTTGCTCACATAATTTCTATTGTTCTTTTTTAATCATATACATCAAAGCATGATTAATTGTCTATGGTATGAGTCTTTGTATTGAGTTTATACCATGTTCTACATGTAAATAAACCTCATGTTGATAAGTAAGCAGTATGTAATTTTTACAGAAATAGTATCAGGTTTTAATAATGATGCTATTTCTGTTAAAATAAAAAAAGATAATCATGAATCTGTCAGGCTTGGAAAAGAGGCTGGATGCAGCCCTGAGTTATACCCTCTCTACAATTTATTGCCGATATAATATTACCACATTTCTGCTAAAGTGCTTGTGAGCAGGTACAGCACAAAAATGTATCATTCTTTTACTGATACAACAACAGAAACAGGGAGACAGTAAAATAGCATGGGGTGACTCAAAATCATCCCAGATTGATTCCAGAGCTGACTTTTACAGCCTGAAATGTATACTTGCTCTGCTTCCTAATCCTGTAGAGTCTTGTCCATTCTCCAGATGACCAGCTCCCATAAAGCAGGCATTGACGCAACACCTTTCACTGCTTAATTCCTTCCTGACATTTTCTTTTTTGTTCTTTATGCTCATACTTTGGTTGACATCTAGAGGGATCGATGTTTCTTCATTGACAGGAAATTTTAAAATCCTGCATTTTGTTTCTCAGAGTTTTCTTTTATTACAGGATGGTTTTGTTTTACCCTTCAATCTCACAGATGTCATAATAGCTCCAAGCTCTTCTGATCTGTGTCAGTGTGATGCTCCTACAGGCCAGGACCAAGACCAGACAAACCATTTTCCCCCTCACTGTCTCTCACTGTTTTGTGTTCTTGAGGTCTAAAAGACCTCACATAACAGATCGTCCACAGGAATTCAAAAATTTATGCATTTTTAAGTATTACAATTGCCAGTAAAATTTCCAACATAACTTCCACCTTATTGTTTTTTGCTACCTTTATTACAATAAGGTTTTCATTGTAGGCTTCGTTTTTAACAAGAGGCAGTTGTGGGGTGTAGCATTTATAAATTAAACCTGACTGACCATTAAAATCTCCTTCATATGTAAATAAACCAACTGGAAGTCCAGCTATTCTCACCAAACAAGATGAACCGATCTGACTTAGTGTTTAGCAAAATACATAAATGTTGATATTCATACTTCAACAAAGTCAGTTTTCTCCTGCTCACCCGTCACTCAGAGGGGAAACCCGCTTCAGTTGCAACTGCCAAAAAGAAGATCATGTGTCGTTTCCTGTTCCTCTGTTGTCTGCCTGACCTTGTCTGCGATCCTCCTTATGCCTCGTGTTTTCCCACTCGTTTGTAGCCATCTGCATCTTCCGGTGCCCTGATACATAGAGAGTCAGCCAGGGTGCTAATGCCCACTGGCTAGGTTGTTGCTCTTAGAACTGGCAGGGTACCAGACTTTTTTCCACTGCACCCATATTATAAAGAAGGACAAAAGGACAGATGTTAGAAAATTCCTTGTGGAGGCCTAATTCCAACTCTCACTCTGTCTTGTGTGATTCAGTGGGAACTGTGCAGTGCCATTCCAGTGTGTGTGTGTGTGTGTGTGTGTGTGTGTGTGTGTGTGTGTGTGTGTGTGTGTGTGTGTGTGTGTGTGTG
>JAOUQZ010000039.1:9600597-9612487 GCA_028564935.1 Neosilurus hyrtlii
TATATATATATATATATTAACATTTCTACATACAAACACTTTCCACTTCTTCTATTATAAAGGAATTGCAGATAAATGTAAGCCAGAATTCTTGTGCTAGCTTATTATGTAACTTGAATAACTTCACTGGAAGAAAGTGCATGTGAATTCTGTGTGTGCATTTGGATTTATCATTCATACTCAATGCGGGGGCAGGTTTTAGTCTGGAATTGGAGAGGAGGAACAATATGAAGTGCTGGCAGGCTGTGATATAAGGGTCAGTCATGAAACATCAAAGTAGCACTTCTAGTTCTTGATGTGTTTTTATGTGCACCCTGTCTGCAAGGTTTTAGTTTCTCAAGAATGATTGATTAATAAAAAATGCATGGTAAGAAGTAATCACACATCCTAACTTAGGAGGGACCTCACTGACCTTCCACTGTTAAATAAGTGAGGACTCATTAACGGTTGCTCTGCAAGTAAGTAGCCCTCACTAATTTTCCCCTTGAGAGAATGGTGAGGAACACCCTGGGTTTAATGCTCATTAGTGTGTCTAGTTTCTAGTGTGGCCCATTTGTTTGGCTATTTTACAGATATTTATTTGTTAAGTCCTTCATTTGACTTCCCCTCATAAAAATGTCAACAAGCACACCTTTAAAAACACTATCCATTTAATTACAAATGTTGTCTCAAATACTTTCATGTACTAAGGCAATGACATTTTAATGCTTCTGTTTAATATGAGCTCTGATAATAACTGTCACTGATGGTATCATTCAGGTAAAGCTGAGACTAGGCCAATGTGCTTGATTTGTTTCCAAAGACACCTTTATCCTTCTTATATCTGCCAGCAGACTTGGAACAGCTGCACAGCTACTTGTCTGGGCTGAGTTACCATAAGGTGCCTGGCTCTTGGTTTTTATTGATATTTTATTACTGTAGTTGATGTAATTATGGCTGTGGTAGCATGTCCCTTCTCAGCATGGGCTGTAGCTGGGCAGGAGACCCAGGCTTGACCCCTGTTCTGTGCTCCCTCAGGTGAACCTCATGTGCTGAACTGCAGTAAGCACAAAGTGAGCTATACAATAATAAATATCCAAACACCCTCTTGCCATTCCTATAATGTTTCTCATTGATATTGGGTCAATGAAGTCATAAATAATCTACCATCAGGCCACTTGCTCACCTGGAGTACAATGCAAACTTTGCTATGGGAGTTCAGAGATTGCTCACTATTTACAATGCATTTCTTGCTAGTAATCCAATTTACAGGACTTCAATAAATACCTTCTCCATGTCCTGACAGACTAGTTTTGTTAAACAGATGTGGAATGTTCCGTTACATTAAAAAATGCTAACAGTCGCTGTTGCTTGTCATACATTGTAGCTATTTTACAATATATAACATAGAATGAAGACTCTTTTTATTAATTCCAGAAGAATATGCAGGCAAAGTTGTCATCATGTGTATTTTAGTAATGTAAGGTTAAGCCCTTGTTTCAGCTACAGTGCTGATTATGGATAATGTTTAACCCCATGCTGCTGCTTCATGTCTGCTTGTCCAGCTGCAGCACGTGCTGAGGCACCAATTTAAATTGGGGCACCCTCTTGGAGCCTCCTGGCCTTTTATCTGCTCTGACCTACGGGTGTAAAGTCCTCTTTAATGCCTGAGTGCTAAGACCAGCTTCACTGTCCGCACTACTGTTTCTGACCCTCATCCCCCAACCCTCCAAACACACACACACACACACACACACACACACACACACACACACACACACATGCTAATACACATGCACACCACACCGAATGTAATTTTTCCTGTGGAGATGTGTCTAACCTGGTGATGATCCTTTTTGATATAACACTAATCAGTGCACACTAAAATTAAAAGCATATGTTTAATCAGCTAAAATTACTCTGCAAAATTATTCTGCTATGAATATTATAGTGTCCTGCAATAAATGTGGAAATTAAAATAGGATGAAAGGTATTTTTAAAAATGTCCAAAATGTCAATAAATGGCTACTAAATATTATAATGTTTGCATTGTTTGCTTGGCTAAACTGGACATCAGTATTTTTTTTGCTTTTAAATGCATTTAAAAATGCATCTGCCATCGGGGCAAATTCTGAAAATGTATGTTGAGCAAGTTTTATTCACACAATAATAATCATATGGTATGGCTGTATAAATAAATAATGAGCTGGATTAAAATTTACAGCATAATTTTATTTTATTCAAATAGAAAGTAACACAAAATTAACAAAATGAATGTCTGAAAATGTAGCCAACAGACAGTGTACAAGTACATACAGTTTGCCCACCAAGTAATAAACAGTTTTATTTTATTCAGCAAGATGCATTTACATCAGGGCAGATGCATTCATACAACACACATATAGAACAGCATTATAGGGCATATGAGTAACCTGCTATAAATGCAATTTATAAGCCATTCACAATAATCCTACTCTCACTCATTCTCTCTCTCTCTCTCTCTCTCTCTCTCTCTCTCTCTCTCTCTTTGTGTGTGTTTGTGGAGATTCCTACACTCTCAGACTCTGCATGCTTAATTACATGGTTTTGCACAAATCACTTTTACAAATAAGTGCATTAATTTAAAGCAGTTGTCAGTTGTCTTTCACCCCTTTAATATTCTATATTGAGGCCAAATTTGATTTCCTTATTGCTCGAAATTTATCTTTATCACTGATAGCATATTATGTGACATTCAGATCGTCAGCAGGTTCTAAAAAGTAATTAAATAAAACAAACAGTTTAAGATAACAGGCTAAGTAGATTTAAGATGTGACTCTTGTAAAAAGGTAAAAGTAATTAAAATAGTAGATAACCTACAACAGCAATTCGTTACTGTGTGATTAAAAGCAAGAGATGAAAATTCTCTCTGCCTGTTTCACTGTTCTGTTTTGTCTCTTGTGTGTGTGGCACAGTGACAGTCAAACCTGTCTCACTTTCTGCCACTGAAGAGTTGATGGAAACTAGTGCTGGCGAAAAGAAGTGTGAAACAAGAACAAACTTTGGAGGTAAGTGAACATGTGTTTCTGCTCTTATAAACCTGTAAGACTGAAGGCTGCTGAGAATGGAAGAAGGCTTTAAATGGCCTCTTGTCACTTCACTTTTACATTAAAACATTGTGAGTCTTATTTGCCACTTATAGGTCCTATTAAATCAGAAAGAAAGGAAAAGTGCTTTATTAAATAAATGAAATATTTAATTTCTTTTTTTCTGTTGTTTTAATATTTATTTACTTTAGTCATGAATATAGAATATTTTTAAAAATCAATCTATTCATTTCAGAAGGATTCTAGAATGGACTCAGATGGACTCAGTTTTATGAAAGGGATGATAATGTACATTGTCTTCATTAATAACTGCACTAAATTTTTGAACAAACGGTTATAATTCATATGCTCTATTTAAAGAGATATTTAATACAATCCTTTGTTATCCTGTGTATTCTTTTGTGTGTCCATAATGGGAAACTTTCACAAATATTTATCATATGGGGTTTCATAATTATCGCCATATTACAATAATTTGATTCTTCCCTAATATTAATGACCATATTATAATAAACAAGATTGTAAATGGTGTAACTGATAATATTACTGCAGGAGGTTACAAGCCTGCTTATGATTTCTTTGCATTTCTGCTCACTATTAAATAATTACTTTCTGCTGAAGCTCCTACTAGTGCAAGAAGAGTTTTACATACCTAGAAATCCATGCAGGGATTTCTCTTTTAAAATAGAAATTTTCTAAGTAGAAATAGGTGTAATTTATTACAGATCATAATGTGAACTAAAAAATATTAAAATATTATCTCAAAGCATGCCTCGACTTCCATGAACCAGCTATGTATATCCTTGTACAACCTAAATGCTAATAGACATATGATTAGGTTGTTGTCACTTCTCATCAACTGACTCTTTCTGTGACCTTTCACTGGACTTATATCTTGTGACACTACATGAACTTGTGATGCTACAACCTGCTAAAGTGCATACAACACACTTGGATACTTATTTGACAGCATTCTGGTAAAATGTTTAGATCACTCAAAAAAATTTTTTATTAAATTAAAAAATCTTAGATATTTATTGAGCCCACAATATTTCATACAAGCATTTAAGACAAAAACGAACAGCCACTTGAAATTGTTATTTAGTTTGAGATCAAGAACCAATTCAATTAAGTGAATTCTATTTAAAGGTATTGTGATGTGAGGTACTTGATAAAATCTTGTTCATCAGCATCCTATTCATCAAACTCCAGGATACGAAACGTAAATATATAGGTGGCGTGGTGATTTATTTTTGTTTGTTAGTTTGTTTGTTTGTTTATTGAAATGGCAACAAACAAGATTCAAAACGTAAACAAGTGCATATGTATTGACTTTCCAGAGAATGTTTAAGCTAATTTGCTTCAGTTATACTTATCCTACTCTGGATATTTTACTGTACATGTTTACGAAGCATTTTCCTAATAAGCATGTAAGAATCTTCACACACTTCCAGTGTAAAACACTTGTATAATATACTGGATTATTATCAGCGTGTAAACTAATCCCTGTATGATAAACACGTTTGTAAACGTTTCGTTTGCAAATATTTTGGTAATATGAAATCTTATAGGCCCAAACATATAGAATATAAATATTATGTTCTACACAGTCCTGTATTATATAGTATTAAGGGGACAGTTGTTATTTACGCCTTACATATAATAACCAGCAGATATATTTAACGCACTTTTAAAATCTCGTTTTATTAAAACTTGATTTTGAATGTAAGCTATTTTATTTTATAATATGATGAATTGCCAAGTGGTTTTAAATATCAGACACAACCAAGTGCATGAATAGGCGGCGTGTCTGCGGTCGAACGTGAGCGCACGTGAGTTTGTGCAGAAAAGTGCGCGGCGTCGGTGTTTCAGGTGGAACATGGGGAGAACATGCGCCGTTAGCCTTTGGGTGTCGGATGGGGACCGAGCCCTGAAGCCGTGCTGTACAGAGTGGTGTAGTACCGGGTTACTCCTGCTGTCGGGCGGACACTGAACAGACCCCGCAGAGATCACGCGCTCCCAGCGCCTCCTGGGACAACGGAGGTCAAACATGCATCAAGTGCTTATGCTCCACGTAGCCTATAGTTCAAGGGCACGAGACACACACTACCCTTTAAATGCAGAAACAACCCGTAGAGCAATGGCTCATTGTTGAGTAGCCGAAAACATTAATTAATTAGCAACCTGCTAATCCTAGAAAATCCTAGAAAACCACGATCTTAACCAGGACACCCGCACCGGGTCACAGTGAAGTCTTGCGATGCATTTTATAGAAAATCTGTCCGAACTAATGAAAGAGAACTTTTCCGAGATTTGTACTGGGTTTGTGTCCGGTCTGTTTCCACTGAGATTTGAACTTGTGATCCCAACAATCAAATGTGCATATCTACATTGATTACAGAAGTAATGTCTTGCGTTGGTTTTCCACTAAAATTCAGAGTGACATCAAACGTCTGGGATTAATTCATGTTTTCGCCACGAAGCATGACATCGCTGCAGGAATGTATCTCATCAAGCCGCTTCCTCGCTGTCAAGCACAGCAAAGCAGCATCCTGTACGCGCCGCCTGCGCTCTCTGACAAAGACGTTTTCTTTTTTAAATCCCATCTTGCCCCAATCAGTCCAATTAGCAAAGGTCGTTGTGTGTACGCTCGGGTGAGTGCCGGGAGGTTGTGAAAACAGGGGGACGGCTATTAGACGAAACGCGATCCCCATTCATCAACGCTGTAATAATCAGCGGCGCGAGGCTCCCGGGACGCTCTGATCACAACGATCCGTGGAAACAAGCTGTTTACAAACACTGCCAACACGACACGGTAGTCCTGATTGGCCATGTCACTGTCACGCATTCCGAGCTGGAGTAAAGACTTGATACATTCAAATTCCCTCCATCTGTATAAAACAGCATGGATAGTGCACTGTGATGTTTCCTTAGCAGAGTAATCGATAGAGCAACAGGAATCTGAACCTCTCTTTGGAGTCAACATGTGCTTATTAATTCCAACTGAAGGATCGAGTGTGACTGACCCTAAAAACCTCTGGATTATTTTAATATTCAAATTCATAACATGGTTAGTCAGACATATATGATTTATATTTAATTTTCCACGAAAATACACTTTTCTTACTCTTAAATTATTGATCATTTATTACAAAAAGCAACAATAAAAATAAACAAAGAGTGAATTTTCTCACAGTTACGCGTGAAGGTTTTGTCTGTAATATCGTATTTTATATGAAGACTTTTATATATAAAGACCGTATTTTTGAAATTTAATCTAAATTAATTTAAACACTGAAACGTGCTGATGTTATTATCGATTAAAAGAAGCTATTCATAATCTCCTAAGAATGTGTAGAACTTAAGTTACTGTCATCATACAGCATACACACTTACAAAACACATACTTATGTTATGCCTCTCTTATAATAATTATTATTATTATTATCATTATTATTATTATTATTATTATTATTTAATGTTTTTCTTTTAATTAGCTCTTACAAACCTTTCCATCTGCCTGTATTTACTAGCAGATCGGTGACAAATATATATTAATATAAATAACTGTTCAGTTAATAGCTTGTGTTAGGTGTGTGTGTGTGTGTGTGTGTGTGTGTGTGTGTGTGTGTGTGTGTGTGTGTGTGTGTGTGTGAGTGAGAGAGCGAGAGAGAGAGAGAGAGAGAGAGAGAGAGAGAGTGTAGAAAATAATGATAGGTGTTAAGCCATTGTATAAATTAGATAAGATACAATTTGTGTTAAACAGTGTGCTCCTACTTCTATCATATGCTTTATTTGGTAGGTTTGATAGCCCTTTTCCATGTTTTCAGTAAATGAATGACTTGATGAGATGTTATATGCTACTAGATGTCTCTCCTCGCACCCACATCACACGCCTGCATGGCTCCAATGCACGTAGACATATCAAAGAAGATTGGCACAGCTTTTGATCGTTCATACATCAACCTGTCATTTCTCTTACAGGCGTCAGCGATTTTATAATTTCATATGACATGCGACTGCACCCAACTTTCTTGTGGTCTAAGTTGCCTCGTTAAGTCGAGATCACAGAACGTCACTGTCGAAGCACTGTTCTGTACCGTATGCGTAAACGCAGTGTGTGTGTGTGTGTGTGTGTGTGTGTGTGTGTGTGTGTATGCGCGTGCGGGTGTGATACGGTGATAGAACTGTTCATAACTGCTCATGATTAGACAGTAGACTATGGTTTCTTTATAGCCCAATTCCAGGATAAATGAACAACAAAAAGGTTCATTAACACTCTCCGCCTCTTCACTTACAATTACAGTCATTTAAGTCCAAGTTTACATTTTTAAAACTTGTTTCAATTAGGGTAAATTTGTTATTTTCTAAACGATGTTTTCATCCTCCTTTTAAAAAGGTAACCTCTCATGAATTAATGAAACATCTCGAAGATGAAAGGACCATTAAGGAAAAGCACATTAACGGTAGTCTGTACACTTGTCTTACCGGCAGAAGGCGTCCCTCGGAGAGTGCACTGTCCATTCTAACCGCAGCTGACTGACACAACCTCTGTCCTCTGGAAAACGCTGCTGTACCTCAGAGATCTTCCTTCTATCTTTTTTCTGTCTGCACGGGATCCGTTTCCGCATCTTGCTGAGAACCTGATCTTATAAACTCTCTGCTCTTATAAACACTCCGTTTATAGCTATAGGCCTATAATTATCCAGAGTTTCAGATTCTGCTCTAAAAAATGCTATATTACATTTTATTTATATAACCAATAATTCTTCATATCTACAATAAAAACGAATATGCTATTGATTTCTGTAAACTACGTGTACACTGAAGTCGTTTCGATTGTGGAATGAACAATTTCATTCAGAACAGTTTTTAATCGAGGGGAATTTTACCCATGGCCTATTTGCTGTACATTATATGTCCATGCTTCATATAGGACGTGGTGTGTTAAATGATGGGTGAGTGTGGGCTTTGCATGAGTCTGTGGACTCTGAGTGTAGAACTTTCTCTACGCCTTCCTCTCCTGTGCTGTGGAAGCGCCCCTTCTGAGTCGAGTGCTCTTTGGTTATTCCAACTGTCCGTCAAAACTGTGGACTTGGAAAAAATCTAACACACAGACAAAATCAAGGCTATTATTTCTATCGGTGGGCGGGTTTGAAATGAACGGAATAATCAGTCAGCCAGCCAAGGGAGCCACCTCAAAGCATATCAGGTTACTTTGAATGACAGCGTAACCATGGCGAATAATTTGACTAAAACTATTGTCTTATCCTCGCCGTCCCAGGGTCGGATAACCAACCAATCAGAGTTCACACAATCGGTTTTCTTGCCAGCTTAGAATAATATTATTAAAACGAGCGAGCGAGCCCCGTAGTCAGAGTACGCTATGCTGAAACGGTACAGAAAAGACGGTGAGCTACTCACTCAGGAGGGAAAAGTTGCTCTCGGGTTTTTTACATGGATGTGCGCTATGTTCTTCTCTCCTGAGTGGATCTGAAGAACCGGGCCACTTCAATCGGACAAGGATTTAACCGATATTCGAATTTTTTTTGAAATTGTATCGTACATGGACTTCCAGTGCCGTATGCTTGATCAGTGTTGTCCTTATCGATAACTCGGACGAAGTCAGTGAAGAACCATGTCTATGCTTCCGACATTCGGCTTTACGCAAGAGCAAGTGGCGTGTGTGTGCGAGGTGCTGCAGCAGGGCGGAAACATCGAGCGCCTTGGCCGCTTTCTGTGGTCCCTGCCGGCCTGCGAACACCTCCACAAGAACGAAAGCGTGCTCAAGGCCAAGGCCGTAGTCGCTTTCCACCGGGGAAACTTCAGAGAGCTCTATAAAATCCTCGAGAGCCACCAGTTCTCGCCGCACAACCACCCGAAACTACAGCAGCTGTGGCTCAAAGCGCACTACATCGAGGCGGAGAAGCTGCGCGGGCGGCCGCTTGGAGCCGTCGGCAAGTACCGAGTGCGTAGGAAGTTCCCGCTGCCCCGCTCCATCTGGGATGGCGAGGAAACAAGCTACTGCTTTAAGGAGAAGAGCCGCAGCGTGCTGAGGGAATGGTACACCCACAATCCGTATCCTTCACCGCGGGAAAAGCGCGAACTGGCCGAAGCCACCGGCCTGACCACCACTCAGGTCAGCAACTGGTTCAAAAACAGGAGGCAACGGGACCGCGCGGCGGAGGCCAAAGAAAGGTACAAGAAAGTTCACCGTCATTTTAATGACAGTGTGGATAGTGTTACTGCTAAAAAGTCTGGTCAGGACCACAAAGTGATAAAAGCTGCTTGAACTCTGAGAAAAAATCCCTAAAACTTACTGACTATTGAGATAGATCAAGTTTTCAAACTTATTAAGTATTTTGAACACAATAAACTTTTGATGGACATTTCAAAAGTAGGTTGGAAATTCGATTTTATTTCTTAAGATTTTCCTGAACCAGTTAAATCAGTATAATAAAAACTCAGAAGGTAGGGGTTAGATATGTATCTATGAGAAAGTTCTCTTCCGTTGTGCTGGTTACTACTACTATTATTATTAATATTATTATTATTAATAATACTATTTTTATCCGTGTTATTAAATAACAACAACAACAATAATAATAATGTCCAATCTGATTAAAGTGTATGTATAGACTAACAGTTACTCCCACATATTAATATACAAGAGTTAAATAGTGGTACTTTTGTAATTATATTTTTTGGTGCATGCTAATTATTCATTCCTTATCCCAGTCGACTTTATGATAAAGGAAATATAATCGCATGTAGCCTAATAAATCTGGTTGTGATCATTTATTGGTGCATTTTAAATACGCAAACTGATAGTATAAGATAACGACAGTGAATAGGATCTGTAATTCATAAGTACTTGATGTAGCACGTGTACTCCTCATCTCTGTCATAACTGGCAGTAAAATCTATGCACGTGGACGTTTTATCGTTAAACAGTGCAGTGATATTTTACAAACCCATATAATCATTGAATTAAGTGTAAAAACTGATTGAACTGCAGCTCAGCAGCCGGTTTGTTGTTTTCTTTTTCAGTTATACTTTATATGTCCTTAATTCTGATATATATATATATATATATATATATATATATATACACATATATATACACACACACATATATATATATATATATAATTTTATTCTGATTTTTTATGAAGTGATAATGAACTCTATGAGATTTCGGTTCTCGAAACCGAGGAAAGTATTTTTCTCAATGGCAACGTTATTATTTTACAGTTGAGGTATTTTACAGTGACGCACTTTTAGTTTCTAGTTTTTAACGGGGACTATTGTATGACTGCAGTCATTTTAACTGCTTTTTTAAATTATCAGCCTAATGTATTTTGTTTTGTCTTATAATTTATTTTAATTTCCCTTGCTCTAGACGTGTACACAGTTAAAGTTGTTGTTGTTGTTGTTGTTGTTGTTGTTGTTGTTGTTGTTGTTGTTATAACTCCTCTCTCCTGTTATTGCTGTTGTTGTTTTTTTTCTTTGTTTTTGTTCAGGGAAAACAACGAGAACTCAAATAGCCACAACGCACTTACGTCGTCCATGAACGGAAACAAGACGATGATGGGCAGCTCGGATGAGGACAAAACCCCCGTCGGAACTCCAGATCACACGTCTTCGAGCCCAGCGCTGCTTCTCACTTCCGCATCCGGTCTCCAGCCTCTACACGGCTTGGCTGCTCCGCCGGCGCCCAGCGCAATACCAGTGCCAAGCGCCGTGACTGTACCAAGCGCGGACTCTCTGCACCACCAACACCATCACCACGGCCTGCATGACACCATACTGAACCCTATGGCCTCCAACCTGGTTGATCTGGGCTCCTAAAGCAGAAAAAAGCTTGGAGCAGGACGCTTGTCGACTGCAACCTTTGGAGCAAAAACCCACACAGGGAAGGTATTGGACAGAGGGAGTAAGGTGTGGATGATGTTTTGGATGGTCTGCACTCAAAGCCAATAAGAGGGTCCTTGATGAGGTATTTTTTATAGAATGTAGACTATCGTTATGCTCAAAGCCACGGAATTGCAAGGTCTTAATTCTTGTTTTCGACGTCGTTATTCCTTTAAATTTCGACACATCCGTGACTTCTCGGTCGTATACCCCATTTGTTTACATGTTTTCTTTTGTTAAGGCCATAGGAAGTTTCCTTTTGATGGGGTGTCGTCATATGAAGTGTTTTATTACCAGCACAGCGATTATTAAGCTTAGCTTATTTTGATTTGTATTTTCTTTTGGAAAACGACTGCATGTAAAACTTTGCGATCAAGTAATAAAATATAAGCCCGATCCCACCATAATTTCATATACCATTTACAATAAAAGCTAATGTGCATTTATTGAGATCGTTCGTGTTTGAATGGGGTTGTTTTGCATATTCACTGCTTCCATGTTTGGAACTTAACTATAGATTATAGCCTTCAAGCAGGATATATAACATTATCTCAAGTTTGGAAGTATGTTAGTCGCTAATATAATTCCGACTTGGCCATTTAATTAAAAGTAAATTTTAAAATATAAAATTACATAAGAAATCCTAAACTATTAATAACTATATGTCACATTATGTTAGCCTGTTAGTAAGCAAAGTGTGCATTCAGTGTTAAAATGAACATGTTTCTGTTCAGAGTCGATGCGAGAGTTTCCCTGATCACACTGATTTTCAAAGAGATATCTGCACCCCTACTATCGCCACTATCTATATCTATATCTGCACCCCTACTATCACCACTATCTATATCTATATCTGCACCCCTACTATCACCACTATCTATATCTATATCTGCACCCCTACTATCACCACT
>JAOUQZ010000039.1:9632908-9648355 GCA_028564935.1 Neosilurus hyrtlii
TGTGTGTGTGTGTGTGTGTGTGTGTGTTTCTATGTATGTGCGTGTGTCTATGCGTGACTATATTCCATTATAACTAAATTCAGAAAAAGCTCATATGGAGAAAGCCATCAAATCTTAAAATAGCAAAGGGAACCAATCTTTCAAGCACTGTGCCTATAATCTATACTGTAACCTGTCCTTGACATATTTCCTCACTTCTCTGTGCATTGTACCTCTTCCTTGCCTTTTCCACTGTTCAATGCCAGTCTGTCCTGCATGCTGCAATCTCATACCGAGTCCTGTTTGCCATTTCTGTCTGATTGCTTCCAGTACTGCTGCACAAAGCCAATGGGGTGTGTTGTAACAGTGCACATTCACTGCAGACTCGTGGCTCTAAATTAAGGGCAACAAAAGACAAGCAGATCAGGAATTCATAGAGATATGGATTCAGACACACAGATGTCTGAAAGAAGCAGCTCTAGTTACTGTACACACAGTACAAGAGAGCTGTCAAAGATGTCTGGTGTGGGAATTGTTACTTCAAACTGAATATCACTAAGTTGGTGCTGGTGGGAATCTGTGTGTGTGTGTGTGTTTGTGTGTGTATGTGTGTGAGAGAGAGAGTTTGAAGCAGTATTCACCCCTTGGTAATGACCATGACTTATAACATGTTCTCTGGAATT
This sequence comes from Neosilurus hyrtlii, assembly GCA_028564935.1. Taxonomy (NCBI): domain Eukaryota; kingdom Metazoa; phylum Chordata; class Actinopteri; order Siluriformes; family Plotosidae; genus Neosilurus; species Neosilurus hyrtlii. The sequence goes on from JAOUQZ010000039.1 coordinate 9,633,571, forward strand.
ATTAAGTATAATAAAATAAATAACAAAAGTTCCAATGAGATTCGCAATATACGCACTCAATCTCACCACACTCATTTTATTTTCCAAACCACCTAATCCAGACAGGAATACCCAGAGGAAACATTTCCCAACCACCATACCACTGTTCCGCCCATTCAGAATATAACCATGGATATGTGGATATACCTGAACATGGATATACCTGAACAAACAGGCAAACAGACAGCAACAGCCAACAGCAAACAATTATTTATTTCCTTTCACTTATGGTTAGTGGTTTACGTGAAGCAATTTATTACAAAACAATAATTTTTTGTCTTTTTAAATTATGACAGAACTAGCCAAATTACCCTGATCAAAAGTTTACATACTCTGGAGGTTTTGGCTTGATATCATACCCACACAGCTTTAAATGGCTACTAACAGGGAGAGGTAAATGAAGGGATTTTGTGATGAACACATTGTAAACTACTTTTTTCTTATGCCATTTTATCTGCTAAGTTCAAATCTGATGAGGTGTTGTGTGTATGACTCATTTTTATATTGGGTCCTGCAAGTTTTTTGAAAATGCTGAATGACTCATTTTTTCGCAAATAAAAAACAGATAAAATGACATGAGACTGCATTTTCTGTGAAAGTATGAGTAGGAGGAATATAAAAAATTCACATGCATATATGAGTTCATATTTCTAAATAGTAACAACGTTTCAGCAACAACTTAGGTACAAAATTTTGCTCTCAAATGCAAAAATAACATGAAATCGCTTTTTTTTGTAAACTTCATCAAACAAGTTTTTACGAACAATATCACTGCGGGTATTACAAGTCTCGGTCACATCTGACATCATTCACTCACCTAGGAAATCTATGTAGTAGGTATTTAAGGTAAAACAGCATTATACATCTGTCCTGAAAGCACACAATGATTCCATAAGAGTTATTTTCCATTTTGAATGAACTTTTGATGAAATGAAGAAATAATATATCACAGTTATCTCTGCAGGTGTTGTGCACTAATCAAACATGTAATCATTTTGAAAATCAAAAAATATAAACATCAATATTGACATTCATGCTCTTCAATACTATTGGCCTATATATACATATATATATATATATATTGTTATTGAAAATATAGGGTAAATCTGTTCCATCATGACAATGCCCCTGTGCAAAAAGCATAGTTCCAGGAAGACAAGGTTGGTGAGAAAGAAATCACATGGTATGCACAGAGCCCTGACCTCAAGCCAACCTTTGTAATAAACTGGAATGCTGACCATGCACCAGCCTTTTCAACCAACATCAGTGCCTGACATCACTAATTATCTTGTGGCTGAATGAGCCCAAATCCTGACAGCCATGCTCCAAGATCTAGTGGAAAAATGAGAGGAAGCTATTATAACAGTAAAAGGGAGGAACAAATTTGAATGTTCAACAAATACGTAAGTTCTTGTAATAGTAAACGTCATACCTCTAGATCCTGAGCAATGTTACATTACACAGAGTATCATTTCCAAAATATTTCCAAAATTTAAATTAACAGCTGGCATTACTACTTATCAGCTCTTAATATTGTTTGTGCTGTGCCATCTAAGACACAGTAGCTCTAGTGTGAATATAATCAATAGTAATAACCAAGAACATTTTTTTAGAATATGTACATTTGTCAACATTTCCAATGTCAAACATTTAGGATTATTTGACAAATACCTGTAAAATCAAACCCTGTGAAGCACGTGCTTGTAAACATTAAGATAAACAACAAAAACTGTTTAACTGTCCAATTATTTACAAAATATTGGTCAGAAAAACATGTTCCTTGTTCTTTTCATTGATATTGTAATATTTCTTTGATACAGGCCTATATTATAAATCCAGCAAAGTAACAAACACAAGGAATTTCAGCAAATTCAAGTGCTGGTCAGTTACATCTGCAAATACATAGATAATACTTTCTAATTATTGTCTATTAACCTCATGGTTGGGAGGATTGCTTAAAAAAAGTAATCCAGTTCAATTGTTAATTAAAAATGTAATCAGTAATGTAATTTAAATATCATATTAAAAAAATCTGCGATGGCCTGGCGAGCTGTCCAGGGTGTACCCTGCCCTCGCCCAGAGTCGGCTGAGATGGGCGCCAGCCTCCCCGCGACCCTAGGTAGGAATAAGCGGTTCAGAAGATGAATGAATGAATATAAAAAAAATGAAGTTATGTAACTTGATTACTTTTAATTTACTTCTATACCACTTATGCAAAAGAAGACAAGAAAGTATAAAAGATATGTTGCCTAGATTATGCCAAAAGCACCTTCCTTCTTTAAAATGGTAATAACAAGATTTAATGTTTATAAGCTAGAACACAGAGCAGGTAAAACAATAGCAAAACAGTACAATAGATTATTTTATTTATTTATTATTATTATTATTTTTTTTTTTTTTTGCTTTACCGATCAACCCATAAATTATTTTAATTGCAGATTAATTTCCAAATATATGCATAAACAAGAATATATTAAACATACAGATAAAAGTAAGTCTGTTTACACCCGAGCCTAGTGCCTCGTCAGGCCGGTGCGTAGCCCCGGTTTCCATAGCATGAAGTGTCTAGGAATTCAACTCCTACTGGATGGGACGCTAATCCATGGCAGGCTTCCTTCCCAGTATTTTTTACTGGTACCCATTTATACTGCAGGGTGGACAGATGCACATTTGTGGGTAAGACCTTGCCCAGTCTGAGTAAGGTTATTTTTGATTTATGATTTTTTTTGTAATTTAATTATTTATTTGTTTGTTTATTTGTTTGTTTGTTTGTTTATTTATTTGTTTGTTTATTTGTTTATTGGTTAACTGGCATTATCAATTTTTCTCTAACAGAAATTACATTTCTAATATATTTTTCAGTAGGAGTTATGCAATATAGTATAATGCATTACTCTCTGTCAGGGGTACCCTTGCTTCTGGTGCAGAACAAACATCCTGTTTTCGGATTCAGAGATTAAAGACGTTTGGTACACTGATATTTATCCATAAATGTAAACATGCTCAGTAATGGGCTATTTTAGATGTATTTTTTTATTTTATTTATTTTAGATGCATTTGACTTTGCAACTATTCCCAAATCTGTCATATGCCATAAAAATCAAGTCCTGTGAAAATAAAACAATGTCAATCTCAAGTCATTCATTTGTTATTAATTTATCATCTGAGGACCATAAAGTGTCCCAATCAACAGTCACATGGTTATAAAATATATTAGCAAAAATGAGCATTATTACAAATATTATATTTTCTTATTTTTAAACATTATCTTGGTGGAATTCAATTTACCTTTATTGAAACTGATTTTTTTTAATAAATCATGAATGAATGATTAAATATCAATCATGATCAAAATAATTTTAGCCAATTTTAAAAATCCAATTTATGCTAAATAACTTCAAATAATATAAAATGATTGAAATTAAGAGCGTTCATTCATTCATTCATTTTCTGAACCACTGAATCCTAATTAGGGTTGCGGGGAGGCTGGGGCTTTATCTCAGCCAACTCTGGGCGAAGGCGAGGTACACCCTGAACAGCTCGACAGACCATTGCAGGGCAACACACATATAACCAAATGAACTGGGACTTTTTGGCAGGGACTTCCCCCCAAAAATCATCTTGTTCATTTATTTGTAATTAATAAAATTAATTTTAGCTCATCTTATAAATATTATCTAATATACAAAATAATGAACATTTTCCTTTGGACCGGAATTAGAGTAACAAACACTGAAACTCGCAGATGGTGACTCCTGATATTCAATCATTGATTAAACTGGTAAATCTATCCTTATGTGCAGCAGGTTATGCACAATTTAAAAGTTAAATATGTAGAGTTCAAGTATTTTAATCACATATGATCTGGCTCATTTAGTCAGCATTTGAATGCAAAGAATAAAATTTTCCCTGGAATCTCTAAAATACTGTAAAATCTGTGAATTGTCCGATTGAAAAAATTGAAAGTTTTACAGAGACATTATTTTGCTATTAGCAGTGATATATTGTTATGTGTATTTACTCATCATGACCATTTTTAACCAGAAACGAGCAGCTAGAGATGTTTGTAAACTCCACAGTGCTGCTTTAAGATGGCACAACACCTATAAAGCTGATGCTGTCTGCATAGTTTAAATGTGTTGCTGTGCATGTTTTTGTAGTGCATTCTGTTTTGAATCATTTCAAAATGTTCAAAATCTTATCTTAAAAAATATGATTCTATCTTTTTTCTATACTGTAATGGAATACAGTTTTTTTTAAATATCCAGATTACATAAAGCATAATCCGTTGCTCCCCATGCCTGATTTTAATGTATGGGCGGCATAGCGTTGCAGGAGAAACAGGGATAAGCTCTGGGCTGATGAGCCAGAGGGCTCAGGTGTAAAAACCCCAACATTTTACAGTGTTGCAGTAGTTAGCACTGTTGCCTCACAGCAAGCAGCTTCCGGTTTGAACCTGCCAGTCAATTGGGCGACTTTACTGTGTGAAGGTTTCATGTTCAGGTCTGAATGTGAGTATGAATGACTATTACAGACAATATACTTGAAAAATCACCACTGCATTTGTGTTTCATTATATTGCATTTATATTTCATTTATATTTAATTTTATATATTTTTGTATCCTATATTTTATTTATATTTTATCTATTGTATTTTATATTTTTGCATTTTTATATTGACCTTTAACTATAAAATCCTTTAAATAGTTTTAGTTAAATTTATTGTTATTGTTCTTTTCTTCTTGTTATTTTGATAGATTATCCTTCATATTTTAGGACAGTCATTCTAAGCATTTCACTACATATTGTACTGTGTATGATTTTGCATGTGACAAATAAATTTGAATTTGAATGGCTCTGTGTTCAGCCCACGATAGCCCTAAGTCAGATCAGATTTGCTCCAGTTCACCCACAGCACACAATGGATAAGCAGAAATGAATGCATGAATATCCTTAATATAAATACATAAAAGTAAATCTGGTTGTATGGTGGTGCATACTCACAGCAAGCAGTTTTGGGGCCTGGACATTTTAATGCTCAACACTTGCTTGGATCCTCCTTTACCAGAGAATCAGTCAGTGCTACTGTGGATGTTCTCAAATGGCTAGACTAAATTTGCCTAAAATAAGATTGCTCTCTTTGTTGCTACTTGGACAGTTAAAAGACTGAACTTATTTGAAACTATTTTTGCCCAAAACCCAATCAGTGAACAATAGGCAACCACACTTTGATATTGCACTGAGTTTAGAAAAGAATCACCCCTCTTCAATATTTTCACATTTTCATGCATATGCACATTTACAAAACAATCTTTTCAGCTTTATTTACCCAATGTAACTTTCATTCATCCATTCATTTGTTTTCTGAACTTAATCCTAATTAGGGACACGGGGAGGCTGGCACCCATCACAGCTGACTCTTGGCGAAGGAGCTTGCCAGGCTGTTGCACGGCCAACAAACATAGATTTACATTTACATTTAAATTTGCACCATTTAGTCAACACTCTTATCAAGAGCGACTTACAAAAGTGCTTTAAAGTCACTATAAGTGAATATATTCTTATATTGGTTCATAGGGACATAAACTAAGCACACCATCAGTCAAAATTCAGTGGGTAGGTGTTGTGTGGGGTAATTTTTTATTTATTTATATTTCATTTATGTATTTATTTATTTTGTGTGTGTGTGTGACAGTGCTAATATAAGTACTGCAGAAAAATGTAGGTTTTCAGTCATTGTTTGAAGATGTCCAGTGACTCAGCTGTCCAGATGTCTAGAGGAAGTTCATTCCACCACCTCGATGCTAGGATAAAGAGGTATTTAGATGCATTTTCCCTTGTCCCTTGGTAGAAGGAGGGACCAGTCTAGCAGTGCTGAGAGAATGTGATGCAGTATGTGGAGGTAGGAGGGTGATGCATTCTGGATCAGTAGCAGAGGTCGACTTGCACTCAAAAGCAGACCTGCCAGGAGTGAGTTGCAGTAGTCTAGCCTTGAGATGAAAGGGACTGAACAAGTATCTGAGTGGCTTCAGTGGAAAGAAATGGACAAATCCTTTGGATGTTAAAGAGGAGAAATCGTCAGGATCGAGAAAGATTAGTGATATGAGAAGAGAAGGATAGGCGATTGTTCATGGTTACTCCAAGGCTTCATGCAGTTACTAAAGGAGAGATCACAGAGCTGTCCAGGAATATTGCAAGATCTTTGTGTGGGGATGAGTCAACTAGGATAAAGAGCAATTCAGTCTTGCTGGGATTAAGCTCCCACTTGTGAGATACTTGCCGGACACGCAATGATCCAGGAAGAAACATCAGTGTCTGAGGGTGGAAAAGAGGACAAATTGAGTGCCATCAGCATAGCAGTGGTATCAGAACCCATGTAAGGATATGACATCACCGACAGACCTAGTATAAAGGGAGAACAGAAGTTGACCAAGAACTGAGCCCTGTGGAACAACAGTGGAGAGTCTCCATGGGGCAGATGTGGATCCCCTCCATGTAACCTGATATGAGCGACCTTCCAGGTAGGAAGCAAGCCATTGCCATGCTGAACCACATATTCCAAGCATCCTGCGGATGGACAACAGAGTCTTGTGGTTGGCGTGTCAAATGCAGCTGCGAGGAGGATGAGGACGGATGACATCTTGGCTGATCTTGCAGCATGTAGCTTCTCTGTGACAGCCAAGAGTGCAGTCCCTGTGGAATGTGCCACTTTGAAATCAGATTTATTAGAGTCTAGGAGGGTTTTCTGCAAAACATAGATAGACATTTGGTTATAAATAGCATATCCAAGAATTTTAGAAAGGAAAGAGAGATGTGATACCAGTGTGTAGTTGCTAACGTCTGATGGATCCAGAGAGGGTTTCTTCAGGATAGGTAGAACCCTGACTCTTTTGAATGCTGTTGGTACATCACCAGATGATATAGAGTTATTAATAATAGTGGTGGTAAAGAAGAGAAGGTCTTGGGAGATGGTCTGGAATATTGTGAAAGGGATTGGATCCAGGGGACAGGTGGTAGGATTGCATGATGAGATGATGTGCTAAATATCTTTAGTTGTGAAAATGGAAGTGGAATCTATGCTGTGTAGTGTAGGAGATGGGTTGAGAGTGAATGTCTGAGAGTTTTATTTAATCATCCCATCAAAAAAGTCAGCAAAGTTTTCAGAGTTCAGGGAGGATGGGGCATGAGATGCAGGTGGATTGTTCTTGTAGAAGGCTGCCTTTGCAGAAGTCACATCAGATGAAAATGTAGATAGAAGAACATGTTAGGAAGCCAGATCTGATTCAAGTTGAGATTTCTTCAACTTTCTCTCAGCAGCTTTAAGTTGTCTATGATTGCTTCACAGCACCTTCGAGAGCCATGGAGCAGGGCAAGATGTCTTCTTGGGTTTGGTAGATAGTTGGCAGAGGAGATCTATAGATGCAGGCAATGAGGAGAGGAAAGTGTCAGTAGTAGATTCTGGTAGGGAAGAAAAGAAGACTGGGTTAGGAAGATTAGATAAAGTGCAGGAAGCAACAGATGAAGGAGATACAGTGTAGAGGTTTTGTCGAGTTGGGGAAGAAAACTGAATGCTGGTGTTAGGTAGAATAGGTAACCAAGTGATGGTCAGAGTACAACCATTCACACTCACCCTCACACCTATGGGCAAGTGGAACCACCAATCAGCCTACTGTGTATGTTTTTGGACTGTTGGAGAAAGCCGGAGTTCCCAGAGGAAACCCACACAAGCATGGCAAGAACATGCAAACTCCACACGGAGACGCCTCAAACCCAGAAATGAAACCCGGGACCTTCTTGCTGTGATCAGGTAATGCACAGCCTACAGTACATCCAAGGTGAACCTGAAAAGGGGCATCAAGAAGGCCAGTCATGAACCACAAGCTGAAGGTGGAGGAACACTTTATAAATTCTGGCCCCCGAAGCATATGGGAAGGCATTCAGACCATCACCGATTACAAGCCCAGCAACTCCACACCAACTGCCATAAATGCGTCCTTCCTCAACGAGCTAAATGACTTATATACTAATTTTATAAAGACAACAAGGACAAGGCCGTAAAGGCCAAGCCCTCAAATGACCGTCAGAACCTAATACTCCACAGATGTCCATAATGCACTGTGCCGAATCAACACACGTAAGGCTGCTGGCCCTGTTGACATTCCCGGACATGTGCTCATAGCTCGTGCTAAGCAGCTTACAAGGGACTTCACAGACATCTTCAACCTGACTCTCATCCAAGCAACAGTACCAGTGTGCTTTAAAACCGCTTCTATAGTGCCAGTGCCATAACACTCCTCTCTGACGTGTCTGAATAATTACTGCCCTGTTGCACTAACATCCATTGTGATGAAGTGCTTTGAGTGACTGGTCCTGGCACACCTCAAGAAATGTCTGCTCCCCACACTAGACCCACACCAATTTGCCTACCAAAGCAACAGGAATACAGAGGATGCTGTATCCACAGCACTGCACTATGTACTCTCACACCTGGACAACTAGAACACATATGCAAGAATGCTGTTTGTTGATATCAGCTCAGCATTCAACACAGCCATTCCCTCCAAGTTAGTCACAAAACTTGAGGATCTTGGATTTAATATCTTCCTCTGCTACTGGATGATGGACTTTCTGACCAACAGACCCCAGTATGTTGGGTCAGGCCACAACTGCTCCACCACTCAACACTGGTGCACCACAGGGCTCTGAGCCCATTCCTCTACTTCTTCTTCACCCATAACTGCAGACCTATGTATGAATCCAACTCCATCATAAAATCAGACTCATCCCTGACAATGACAAGTCTGACTACAGGGCAGAGATAAAGCACCTAGCTTGATGGTGCTCTTACAATAACCTGCTCCTGTATACCAGCAAAACCATGGAGCTCATTGTGGACTTCAGGAAGGAAAAGGGAAGGACACTCATGACTCCATCCATATCAACGGAATGGCTGTTGAGCATGTCTCCAGCTTCAAATTCCTGGGGACCCACATCTCAGAGAATCTGTTCTGGTGAACCAATACCTCCAGCCTGGCCAAGAAGGCCCATCAGTGGATCTTCTTGACGACACTGAAGAAGAACCACCTGTCTGCTGACATCCTTGGTAACTTCTACTGCTGTGCAATAGAGAGCATCCTGACTAATTGCGTCACAGTCCGGTATGGGAATTGCTCTGTTGCTGACTGCAAGGCACTGCAGCGGGTGGTGAAAACCGCCCAACGCATCACAGGGACTCTACTTACTGCTATTGAGAATGTCCACAAGAAGATATGTCTTCGTCGGGCGCGCTGCATTCTTAGGGACTCCGCTCATCCTGTCAACAGCCTCTTCCAGCTCCTCCCTTCCAGAAGGTGCCTCAGGAGCCTTCAGACAAAAACCAGCAGGTTTAGGAACAGCTTCTCCTCCACAGCTCTCACTCTACTGAACTCAGTCCCCTGATATATATATATATATATATATAGCACATCTGTATATTTGTCCATATTACATCTGTATGTTTGCTCTTCTGTACCGTAATATAGAACATCTGTAAATCTACCACACTGCATTGGTATATTGCTCTTCTGTAAATTAATGCTAATTTATTTCCACTTTTTTACACTGCACTTATCTGTAAATAACTGCTCACATAACTTTTTTGTGCAAAATCTGTACATGACTATTTCCACTTTTTACACTGCCCTTATCTGTACAAAGCAAAACTGCTCCTAACTTTACATACTACATATACTGTATATATTGCACTTGCTGCTCTCTGCACTTCTGATTAAATGCTAAACTGTATTTATATATGCGTAATGACAATAAAGTTGAATCTAATCTGGATCTAGCACACAGGTTGATGATTTTTAAAATGAAATTAGTTAGATTAGTCTCACTAGGGGGCTAAAATACTCTAAACTCTCTGATGGTGGTATTGTTCAGGTGATTGTTTTGTGGATATGGATTTATACGTTGCACTAAAATGGCAGTTTTTCACTGTTATACTGTCTTACTTAAAAAAAATTATTATAACTACAATTTATTCATATTTCATCAATGTTGATGCTGAAACTGTTGTAATATTATAGAGACACATAACCTGTAATAAATGCTGGTTGAATTGATGAAATTCATTCAGAATTATGGATTCTATCCCAAAATTACCAATGAGAGTGTTTCTGTAAAAATACTGTAGTGCCCGTAACTATGTCAGATTTATGTTGCAATATCTTAAAAATTATGCATCCCAGAGTAGTATACCTTTTTCTATATTCTGTGGTATTGTGTGAAATCTAAATAAGCCAAGTTTCTGTTTTTGACACTTAAGATCCTTGAAAAATTTTCTAACAGCAAAAGTTACGGACACTACATTAGTTATTAAACAAGTTGCATTTTTCTTCATCTCAATAATACTGTCTGATTCCTGTAGTTGGTTTATGGTTGAATGATGTGTTGTTGCATCATTCATTAGAGTGCAGAAACAAAGCATTGTGAGAAAGAGTGTCATATAATCCTATCTGAAGATTCAAGTGAGACACACTTCTCTGTGTAGCTTAGCCTGTTAGTCTGCTCTCTGACCTTGGCTCTGTATAGTGACTGATCAAACTGTATTGGCTTTCCATCAGATATACCACTTGGCATTGAGGGCAAATAGCTTGATTTCGGCCTCAGAATCACTTGGCCTAAAAGTCCACAAGGTGCACTTTGGCAAAGCTTAATCAAGACTTGGCTTTTTTTGTAACAGTCCCACACAAGTTATATTTGTTGAGCATTTGTGATATTTGTTGTCACAAGCACACAGTGACCATTCTTTGTCATAAATTCCTATAAGTGATTTAAAGGCTTCTTGGTAGCGTCTCTGACCAGTTTTCTCCTTGCATTTCCATCCAGTTTGAATGAACGACCTGATACGGGACGAGGGCTAGTAGTATTAAACACTTTCCACTTCTTGATTTTGGCGTGTACTGTTCTCCTAGAGATTGATAAAGCGTTTGAATTTCTTGTATCTATCTCCTGACCTGTACCTGCCCACATCCCTAAGATCTTTTTACAAGTGCTTTGATTGATCACAGGTGAATATCAGTTAGCTAGGTGTGCAGTGGAGATGGTGATTAGTTCACTTAAGATGATTAAACCATCTTAGTGTCTCTATTCATTCAGTTATTTATTTACTTGCTTGCTTGTTTGAACTGTTGCTATTATATTTTTTATCTGGCTGTTAAAAATTACCTTGAGTACATAGAGCTTTAAACCCACTGTATAAACATAAAACTAAAACACCAACAAAATTAAAAATCACCTCCATGCTTATACTCAAGTTCCTTTCATCACATTGTCTATGTGCATTGATTAATTGTGTTTTCCACGTTTCACCTAGAAGGGGATGGGTTTCCTTTTGAGTCCACTCAGGTTTTCTTGCCACCATTGCCTCTGGCTTGCTCCTGTATTAACACACCATACTTGACAACATAGGTTACATATTATATTATATAGCCATTATAGCCATTTATAGCCACTGTGTAACAATTACTGCTATTGCTTAGCTGTTTTGCAGTTACTGGTTATAGATTTCCTGCGATGGCCTGATGAGCTGTCCAGGGTGTACAAATCACAACTCAAACCACCATCTTCCTTTGTTCTGCTGTGCGTTGTTTATTTCACTACTATCTATTTTGCTACTGTCTATTTATGTATGACCTTGTGCCTGGTGCTGACTTTGCCCCTGGATCTGTCTAAAGTAAAAACAATATACAGTGGAACCTCAGATTTCAAACTTAATTTGTTCTTAAATGTTGTTCTAAAACCAATTTGTAAACAGATAAGAAACTATGTATAATGGGTTAATCAGTTCCTGACCTCCTCCTTACTCATCATATTATAATATAACATTCATCATTCATTCATTCATTTTCTGAATCGCTTACTCCTAATTAGTGTCACGGAAAGGCTGGCACCCATCTCAGCCGACTCCGGGCGAGGGCAGAGTACACCCTGGACAACCCGCCAGGCCATCACAGGGCAGAAACACACCGACGGTTATGCAGCCTACTCTTGACAAAAATCAGCAATGGTTCTTTTACATGCCTCTCACCATAGACAGTGAGAGACATGGCCGGCCTGTGATAACCCAGTTATCACTGGGGGTACAGCAGTGACAACCCGCTGATAGTAGGGCTTGAACCCCCGACCTTGGAATCAATAATCCAGCATCCTACCACCGGGCCACCATTGCCTCATACTATAACATGCCAACTGAATAAAGAATAAAGTTTTAAGTACGAAAAGACAATTTTATTAATTACCTGAACTAACTGAATAAAGAATACTATTTTAAATAAGAAAGAAAGTTTCATTCACCAAACACGAATGTCATTTTCATACTTTCGTATGATTTCTTTCTTCACCTCTATCATTTGTTCTCACTATTTCTGTTTACACTTCCAGTAGATGGGGGCAGTGGTGGCCAGGTGGAAGGGTGCTGGATTACCGATTTCAAGGTCGGGGTTCAAGCCCCACTATCAATGGGTTGCCACTGCTGTTCCCCCAGTGCAACTAACTGGGTTATCAAAGGCCGGCCATGTCTCTCACTGTCTATGGTGAGAGGAATGTTAAAGAACAATTGCAGATTTTTGTTTAGAGTAGGCTGCATAGCCGTCAGCATATTTCTGCCCTGCGATGGCCAGGCAAACTGTCCAGGGTGTACTCTGCCCTCGTCCAGAGCCAGCTAAGATGGGCACCAGCCTCCCTGCGACCCTAATTAGGATTAAGCGGTTCAGAAAATTAGCAATGAACGATGAACTTTCAATAGATTTCCCAGCTCCTGTAGTGGCTTATCAATGCAAAAATTTTGTTAAAAATGTAAAAATATACAAGAAATAACACACAACACAAGAAAAATCACCCAAATCTGAGAAAAGTTCAGAGTGGATGTTCTGTGAGCAAGCGCTTAGTGATGAAACTGATACACACTGCTACCGGCTGTTGCCAAATAGATTGTTCAACAACTAAGCATGTGTGCTGCAACTGAGTGCAATTATGGCTTCAAAATTTTTTCAAGAACTGATTTGTTCAAAAAGGGAGTTTTTCAAAAACCGAGGTTTCACTAAACATCTATATATATATTCACTTGTGCATAGTGCTGTGGTTAGTAGGAAGCCATTTATTATTTTGGACTGGCCGGATTCAAAAAAGTTGAGCGCTAAAAATAAAATAAACCAAAGCAAATGTAGTCTTCCCTCTGGAGTGCTCCATTCATAAGACTGCATCTGAGTTTGTGTCAGTATAAATTCCTAACTTAAACATAAAGGAAGAGTGGGTGAGGGTATGTATTAACGGTGCTTGTTTCACCTTATGGGGTCATACAAGAATTAATATAGACCAAAGTCTCATATTAAAATGTGTTTGATGTATTAAAATGACATGCAGCAATACACACGATGGACTTGCATGATAGTCCACATTCTTCTCTAAATTATTTAGGATACTTTCACATGCCTGAGGTGTATATACGGTACTATTTATATCTCTACACCAGACAAAATATTCAATTTGAATTTGGAATAAAATATTCTGAACATTCAGTTTAACTACAGAAACAGCAACTTTCTCTTATTTGACCTTGTTTGTTCACACAGGGATATGAAGCAAAGCCTTCTTAAAGACAAACACCAAAGTGTTCTTCATTTCTGCTCAAGATGCTTTAGTACATCTTTTCCTTAATAGAGCCTGGGAGAGGCACAGACACAAAAAAAAAAGTTAGAGGTCAAAGAGCAAAAGTCATTTTCAGACTGTATCGAGGTTGTCAGAGGCACACGGTCACACACAATAGCATGCTGTTATACGGGTGACATCTTCATAATCGTAGCTATCATGACATGCATAGACACACACACAGTGCAGGACAGGCGTTTGAGGGAGGTCAGCGTCACTGACTTCAGAGGTCTATAACACAGACACACACACACACACACACACACACACACACAAACACACACACACACACACACACACACACACACACACACACACACCAGGGTGAGCAGACTAGCTATTAGTATATGTGAAAACCCCACTCTGCAGGCCATGTCCAAAACATTTCATCAGATACCCTGTCTGAAATGTATGACAAGTGTTTTTTACCCATCAGTATGAAAAAATATCTGACATAAGACTATGCTGATAGTGCACTGTGTCAAAAAACTGTCCTAGTTATGATATTATTCCATAAAATTAAACTGCTGTCTATTCCATGATTTATCATGGGCCAGGCTGGGAAATAATGAATCCTTCACCCATGTCACCAGTATCAACATGATTTACTGTATTAATAATCTCTTATTATGACTATGTGATCTACTCTTGTGGGTCCATAAGATGATATTTGTTAAATGAGTTTAATTAATTCAGCACAACACAAGAGGACAAAAGGGCATAAAAACCAGGGTGAATGAAGTAGAAAAGATAAGGTTTAGTAGAAACAATTCAAGCTAATGGTGCCATCAACTGTTAGTGCACTTCAGAGCCATTATGAGCGCCTGCCTTGAAATGAGAGGATGTGCAACAATCAACCAGCAGACATTAATTTAACTTTAAGAAGAAAGTAATTATATTCTCATGGGTAGTATCAAAAGATGATAGATTTTTAGATATTTTGAGCATGACAATGTGGAGTACAATGAGCAAGAAATAAGGAGAAATACGAGGATCCCTAATAGCTCTGTGTGTCTTCCTGTCATGAGCCAGGGCCTGTATGATGCTGCAGTC
>JAOUQZ010000039.1:9663219-9673364 GCA_028564935.1 Neosilurus hyrtlii
TGTGTGTGTGTGTGTGTGTGTGTGTGTGTGTGTGTGTGTGTGTGTATACAGTGTAAATTCTTCGATGTACAAATGGGAACTTTTTTTTAACGAAGTAACAGTTTTGTTGTTACACATACGTAATTACAAGCTCATTACATAATGCACACAGTTTATAATTAAAACAATGTGCATGTTTTTATTTATTTATTTATTTATTTATTTTTAGATACATGTCTTAGATGATTAACTGATTAAAAATTCTTTACAAACTGAGCATGGGTGGTATTGGGGAAAACCGTGAGTGGGACTTTTAAAAAGAGAAAAAAAAGAAAAGTGAATTTGTGAATGTACTGATCTGAATGTGAAATGTTACACCTCTAAGAAGGATCAAAATGTACTTATTTGCTCATCAGTGCTGTAGCTGTCAGGTGTTAAGTAATAATCATAGATACCTACAGGAAAGCACTTCAGTTAGTTGCCTGAAGGGAACTGCAACATATAAATATGTAATCGACAAGATATTCTCCTAACCATTGTGGGTCTATCTGATGACATGTATAAGGGTAAATTCAACATAGGACACAAGAAAAAAAAATTCTTGACAGTGTGAAGACATAAACCTTAGTATTATTTAAAAAAATGTTAGACACGTAAATTGAAATTTAAAGCAATTCTATGTTTGTATTATTGTGCCTTTCCGGGAATGTATTGTATATTCCAATATATACAGTATTGTTTTAACAAACTTTCACAGAACCATAAACAGAGGAGATAAGTCATGCTGCTGTACAATAGCCAAACCACATTCACACTGAGCTTCATTGGAGTAACTGCATTGTGATATTTATCACTGCTAGTGGAAGCACATAAGAAATAACAGTATACACTTCACAAGAATAGCATGATCTGATTGGTTCGCTACCATGGCTAATGCTTGAATCAAAAGGACAGACACTCACAGATTGTCATGGACACTTGGAGCAGGTGGTATAATCAATACCTGATTTAAAATGGAGAATAAACCATAAAATGTTTTCTCATGCTTTTGAATAGTATATATTAAAAAAACATTTAAAGAGAACAGTTTACTTTTATTTCCATGTAGTATGTAATAGACTTCAAATGAGTAGCCTAAACAGACCCCTTTATCTACACTGTGCTTACCTCTGCTCACCTGACCTGCCTCTGTCATAGTTAAAATATGTAAATATAATCTAAAAAATATCATTGTAGTTTGTTTTTCTCTGTTTCCATGTATACATACCTTCCTAAGTAGCATACAGAATACAATAGAGAGATGCTGAAAAACAACGAGATCCCCAAAACATTTTTCATAGAGAAACAAATAACATGAGTTTAATTGCTCTGCTAACATTAACATGGAAGGTCAGCTTATGGGCTTTATGATGGCACAATTTTTTTTACAAAGATAATAACTGGAACCAAAAAGGTACAAATACTTGTTTTTGGGGTGGCATCTGTGTACTCTTCAGTGCCAGACCATTTTTGTACCTTAAGGAATTGTGCCATATCATAGTGATGAAACAAAAATAAAAAGTAAATAGAGCTGAAAAAACTAAAACTAAAAAGTGGGGGCAGTAGTGGCCTGGTGGAAGGGTGCTGGCTTACTGATCCAAAGTTCGGGGTTTAAGCACCAAAATAATTGAGATGTCACTGCTGTCCCCAGAGTGTACCAAACTGGGTTATCAAAGGCATGCCATGTCTCTCACTGTCTGTGGTGAGAGACATGTAAAAGAACCATTGCGGTTTTACATAAAGAGCAGGCCATTGGGTCGCAGCCGGGCATGGATCTGCCCTGCAACGACTTGGCGAGCTCTCCAGAATATTGTCTGCCCTCTCCCAGAGTCGGCTGAGATGGGCAACAGCCTTCCCGCGAACCTAATTAGGATTAAGCATTTCAGAAAATGAATGAATGAATAGATGAAAATAAAAAGTATAAAACTAACATAGACAAATAATATTGATGACCCTCTGGTTAGCTGCTGGGACCTCTAGGGTTGAAATAGTACAAGTTTGTTATTTACCTTGTTTTACATCACTTTGTATCATTTCTGCTAGTCAAGAAGGTGCATTTCTGATCTCTTAAAATACAACACTGTTCTAATGAAAGAACATTTTTTAAAATTGTGAGTACAGATATGTACCTTAATTTTAAAACAGTGGGCATCCTTCATGATTTTAAAAATGTAAGAAATCAACAAAAATATTGTATAAGTGTGCTTAAGCATGCATGTATTAACACAGACACGTTCGTTTAATTAAGTTTCAAAGATATGGACAACAACGCAACATTTCCTGCAGCTGCTCACTCCAAAAGTAACAATACTGTGTGTGTTTTTTGGCAATGACTGAATGACAGTTCTGAAGTGTCTGTGTGCTACCAAACCCCCTCAGATTCTTGAGTCTCCATTAATATGTTCAGTCATTATTGTTCCAAATGGGCTGACCTACTCTATCTCCCTTTCTGTCACCCAGGGGACACACAACCCTTTGAAACAAGCCCCCTCAACTGTTATTCAAATGCACCATTTCCTGTCCCTTAAGATAAAATAAAAATTACTGATATGGTAGTTTTGCAGGTATGATATGGACTTTGCCTACTATAAGCAGGAGTACTTTCGGGCACCACACACATGGAACATGGACACGCCTTTTGTGCATCATCTGTCACAACACTACAGCCTAGTGGCTATAAATTTGAAGCCTATAAATGTGGCTATATTTAAGATTTTGTCAAGCATTAACTGTGCAGCCAATGTATGCAAGTTTTATCATTATATCATTATAATAAATATTTTAATGGTAATATTATATTACCTCGGAAGTTTTTCCTGTGTATCTAGAGTCTGCAAAAAAAACCCCAATAATTTAACTTTAAGTAATTGGCTGTTAAGTTTTTCTGTGCTGCATGCTGTTGAATACCCATGGCATATTTTAAACATTAAAGCTTTTTAATTAATATAATTTTTATTATATTTATTACATTATTTATTCTTTATTTAATTAATTTTTTAAACTGTATGTATTTATTTATTTTTTGCATTAAACATGTATGTGTATTGGTGTTTTTCTATATGCTGCCCGAGATCCCTCATGCTATCAGAAGGGGAAAACTCTGAAGAATCAGTCATTAAACACTCAGGACAACCTGATCCTACTGCTCCGGACAAATGAAGAAATGAAACACGTAAGTAGTTGAAGTGCTTTTTCAAGCTGGAAAACCTGCTGTGGATGGAGTGAGTAAGCTAACTATTCCTTAACTATTCCTTGAGGATACAAAAGCTAATTCAATCTGTATAAAGAGTAGTATGAAAAATACAGTCAGATCCATGAGTATTTGTGTGAAAAGAAGCAGTAAAGATGTGATTGTGGGTGTAGACGTACAGCTGCAGTTTAAGGTATAATAATATTGCACTGGCAGTTGTGGAGCAAGATTCTTTGTATTGATGAAATGATGTGAAGTGAAGTGTATGAGAAGGAACGGATGGGTTTGTGATCCAAAGTATACAACATTATCTGTCAAACATGATGGACACAGGCATGACTGACTGTCAGTGAAATTGGGTCCCTGGTGTTTATAAAAGATTTGACTGCTGATGGAGTAGAATAATGAATCCTGAAGTGTATGTAACTATACTTTAGGCTCATATTTAGTCAAATGCTGCAAAACTGATATGAAGGCACATCGCAGTACAGATGGATAATGACCCAAAATATACAGCAAAAGCAGCAGTTGGAAATAAAATATATCCAAAGACATCTTTTTTTCTTGAATGGACAAGTTAATCAGTTCAACTGAGCATGATTTTCTTACTGAAAGTAAAACAAGGCAGAAAGCTCTTCAGCACCTTCTAAAAAATAGATAAATAAACAAATAACAAGCACCAATTGAATGTGGCTACAGTAAAGGCCTGGCAAATCATCGAAAGGGAGGTGCATGCATCTCAGCATTTGGTGATGCAAACGTTAGGCCATCATTAATTACAATGGACGTGCATCAAAGGTCGGTAGTAACATTTATGCTTATATTTAGAACTTGAACACAATTTTATAATCTATAGGACAGTACCTTAAATCTTTAGCTGTCCCATATATACACACATTTGGTCAGCATTTTATAGCTACATATTTTGCCTGATCTGCTGTTATGCAGACTATACATACATCACATCTTAGCTGAAATATGTGTCCAACTTTGCTACCAGTAACATCACATGGCCACAAAAACTACTGCCAAGGACACCATCCCCATCACTCATGATCAAATGTGCCTAATCTCTATCACAAATAAGGACTCACCAAACTGTGACATAGACACAGATCAGCAGTAACATTAAAAACATCATGAGCACTGACATCACTGACAACTGACTTGATTGTCTAGTTACAATGACACCAGCCAAGGAGGGCAATGTTTTGGGCAGAAACTGAAAAGTAAGTTGATGTGTTCTGGAAAAATCAGCAAGTATAAGGATCTGAATTATTTTGACAAGGGCCACACTGTGATGGCTAAATGACTGGGTCTATTCATCTCCAAAACAGCAGGTCTTGTTCCTGGTATGCAGTGGTAAGTAACGGTGGACCCTGGAATGAAAACCAGAGAGCTGGCAAGAGTGTCATGTGTGGTCAGAGCTCACTGATGTGTGTGGGGAGTGAAGGATAGTACATTTGGTCTGATCAAACAGAAGAGTCACAGCTGCACAAACTGCTGAAACTATTAATACTGGATATGAGGAGTCAGAACACACAGTGTCTGTGCAGCTTGGAGTATGTGGTGCTGCCCAGTCACAAAACAGTCAGGTAGTGTTAATGTTATGGCCAATTGATGCATATATTTATATGCGTTGTGTTGCTAAGACATTCTTCTTGTTCTTGCTGCAGTTTTTGTTCGTTTGTTTTTTCCATGTTTTGTTCACTGTGATTTTAGTCTTATCCTGTTCATGTTGCTTGTAAATCCTCTTATTTCTTGTATTCAACTTTCATTTTGCACTTGCTTCAAACTTTCTTAGTAACGATGTTGAACACGTGCACTGAAAAAAAGAATTCCTTCACTTTACTTAATTTAAATGTGTACATCGTTCCCACATGAACAAAATGTGGCCAACTGACAGGATGTTTTTTTCCAATTTTCAATAAGTCACATCACTTGGCCACATTCTGATTAGGTAGGACCGATGTACACATTTAACTTGAGTAAAGTGAAGGGATTCTTTTTTTCAGTGTGCATTTATTTTATTTCATTTTTTGTAAAAAGTCTGTATTAATCCCTCTGCATTTGACCCATCCAAAGTAGCACATAAATAGTGAGCACACACACTCAGAGCAGTGGGCTGCCACACACATTGGGGCGCCTGAAGAGCAGTTGGAGGTTAGGTGCCTTGCTCAAGGGCACTTCAGCCATGAAGGTGGAGGAGGGGAAGGTGCAGATCACTCCCCCACCGCCACACATTTTTCCTGTTGGTTCAGGAATCGAATCAGCGACCTTTCGGTCCCAAAGCCGCTTCTCTAACCATTAGGCTATGGCTGCCCCACTTATATCTGCCACTTGAGGACACACTGCCAAAGAGAAATCTGCATGCTGTGTGATCAGGCTGCATCTATTTGCTGTTAAGGTGTAAGGTGGACTGGACAATAAAATGAAAATGCTATTGAATTTGAATACCAAATTCCTAATAGTGTTATAAGAGAACAATTCACTGCATAGCATTATTAAACCCTGTGTATTCAACCAAGATGACAAGTGGATGTATCTACTGTATATCCTGAGTGATCTAAACATATATTTCATATACAGTGTTATTATGATTTCATTCTACACTCATGATAAATTGGCCACATTTTCGGTTTTCTTTGCAAATTATGCGTTTGCTTTTAGTTCTCTGCAGAACCTTAATACCCATCATACCTAGGGGCAGTAGGAATAGCACTTAGCCTAATATGCATGTCTTTGGACTGTGGGAGAAAACCAGAGCACCTGAAGGAAACCCTTGCAAGCATGATGAGAACAATCAAATGCCACACAGAAATGCCTTCACTAACCAAGGGACACAAACCTAGAACCTTCTTGTTGTGAGGTGAGAGCACTAACTACTATGTTACCATGCTCCCATGCTCCCATAGCTGTGTAACTCACGTAGAAGTAAGAGATGGTTCCTTGCTTACTCCTGATAGTATTCCTTTAAATTATTATAAAAGGATATTATAAAATTATTATAAATAATTAACTCTTCATTGAAAAGACCACCCTTAGTAAGAATCCTGCACTGAAAGTTGGAAAATGGCAATAACATGTTATGATCTCTAGTCTAATGCAGTTTTTATATAAAGTAAAAACCTGAGTTCTTTTATTTTAGATGAGTGCCATACTTTAAAGAATATAGTTGACCTGATTTTTTATGGCTGTTACAACAGTTCATCCATTCCATCTGTACATTGCTTAGGGCCAACTAAATATAAAAAAACGCTGTTTAAACTTTAAAGACTGCTCCAATTTGGAAAGGTTTTGCTTCATAAATTTAGCGCCCATATCATCTAATGCATTTCAGTTTATATACTTATTCCCTCCTAACACAACTTAACTGCCGTTGCACTGCTGGCATGGAGTATTTTTGGAAAAAATAAAATAAAATAAATAAATTTTAAAAAAGGAGCTTTCCACTGCTACTACCAATTTTTTTTCAGGGAATCTGTTATAAACTTTTAAAATATAAGC
This sequence comes from Neosilurus hyrtlii, assembly GCA_028564935.1. NCBI lineage: Eukaryota > Metazoa > Chordata > Actinopteri > Siluriformes > Plotosidae > Neosilurus > Neosilurus hyrtlii. Next base: position 9,669,935 of record JAOUQZ010000039.1, read on the forward strand.
ACAATAATTAATTTTGCTTGGAAAAGAAACACAACTCACAAAGATCTAATGGGGAGTTTTGCTTTTGGGCACTGAATAAACAAACAAACAAACAAACAAATAAATAAACTCACAATAAACTACACCTTGTGTGTGGTCCTCATTTCCATTTACAGTGCAACATTGAGAAGACTGCTTTAATATTATTAAAGTATATTTTATATAAAGTATACATTCCGTTCTGTAGCTTTAAATGTTCTCCCAGCTTTTAGCCCTTTTTCAAGGCTTAAAAAATGATAGTGCGCAAAATTATGAGTAATTATTTTTAGCCTCACGCTTTGGGGCTTTGGCTGCTGGATGCATGCACCTATTTTCAAAGGATCACCTTATTTTTATTGTTATACTTCCATTTTTTTTGCTTGTTTGTAAAATATAAACAAAAGTTACAATATACATAGACAGTTTTTTCTCATAAAAAAAATATTCCATAATGTAGTGTGCCCCCTGACCCAACTAGCATTAATGTGCCCCCTTCCAGTTGCCAATTTACTCCTACCCCCTTTTCTCTCTCTCTCTCTCTCTTTCTCTCTTTCTCCATTTCTCTTACCCTGTCTCTCACTCACTCTCGCTTCCTCGCACCTGCCGTCTCACTCTGCTATTGTGCGGCTGTGCAAACGTTTAACTGACATTGAATGCAGAACCCCCTGTGATAAAGGGGAAGGGGGAAGGATATTGAGAGAAAGAAAGAAAGGCCGAGAAAGGGCATGTTCTCCCTCCCCACTTTTCTCTCTGCTTACCCTGCCAAGCGAAAGGCATGGCTTTGTTTGTTTTTGGAAGAGCAACATTCAGGATGGCTGCAATGTTCAGAAATGAGCATCGGAGCTTGAAATATGAAAAAAGCTACTTAAATCAGATGCTTCTTTTTGGCTAGGAACATGTATCCAGTTGTTGTTAAGGTATATATCCAATGTTACCCCCTTTTGTGGTATTTAGCAGTGACATTCCTGTTGGGCTTTGTTTTGCAAGTGGAGGCCAGACTGCTAATTGGTAATTGTTGTCCCTCTTTTGAGCATTCGGATGCCCTTAGAGCTGTTAGACGATCACTGGGGTGACAGGTCACTGCAACAGCTTCTGCTTCCGTTGCAGATGCTTCACCCTTGCCTCCCATGTCTTCTCCCCACTCAGGTCCCAATAGGACATGACCTTTAGCCTCACCTGCCCCATTATGGGATCAAACTGGAGCCTAGGCCAGGTCAGGTCTAGTGAAGAGTTCATCAATGTTATTTGCAGTAATTCCTCTACACAGCAGACATGCGCTGCAAAAGGGTGAAGACAGGCTTGCTTCTTCACACTTACTCAGGCAGGAGAAAAAAATTTAGGTAAAGGACATTATTGTTTTGCCATTGGTCACCACCAGTACTTAAAACAGAGATAGTGCGCAAGGACTAGAGACAGAGAAAGAAGAGATGCCGATTAGCTCACTCATTGGATAAAAGCTGGATTCTCACACACATACATTCATGTAGAAGGGAAAAAAACTATTACATTTTCTCATTAAACTACTCTTAATCCTTTTATATGAAACATCCTTACATAAGTATACACAATGAGGAAGAAGAAAGGAGGAGAATGCGTAAGGAATAATTACATATGTCATGGAGCCCGGGCTTTTATTTGGGGTGTCACTTATGATGTCACAGGCTGCCTGCGCTAATTTGAATTCAGACCTTTATCTCTGGCCCGCAGCAGATTTGAGTGACAGGCCACCAAATGCTCATGCCACTGTCTTATTGATTTCTCTAAATCCCCAACAATAGCATTTGCCTGCTTGTTTCTGTAATAATACAGATATGCTGTTCGCAATAAAAGGCCGCACAGACCTGAGGTAACTAATTGTGTGCCGTGTAATGAGTGCGGTTTCAATTTGATATAACTCAGCTCGCCACAGCCCCGTGCTAAGTACTTTCAAGTCTTTGTGGGGAAATAATTGATTTTTTGTGCTTTGGGCACAAGGAAAACTATTATGATCTTTTTGAATAATGGCAGTGGAAGGCCTGTGAATTATTTAAATTGGTATTAGAGGAAGAAGCCGTGGTGGGAAGATAGCGAAGCCGTTTGACTGACAGCTTGAAGTCTGGACTGCTTGATTAGTCATTCTCTTAAGGTGGAGACTTGGATTCATTTGAGAAACATGCTGGTGAATGGTATTATAGGGGCCCTATTTTCTTTTGTGAGTTCATGGTTTTAGAGAGGGGTCCTCAAGGGGTTGAGCTTTCTGACTTTGGTAACTTCGGTAAAATGATGAAGAGGGGGCAGTTGGTGTTTAATGGTTGAGGTAGACTCCAGGCTCTGTTCCTGAGTGAGAGAAATGGAGAGAATCCACAATTCAGAATCTGCTCCTGGTTAGTCAGTGGACGGTCTTAAATGAGCTCTACCTGTGCCAACAGCAGGGATTTAAGAAAGAATGTGATTATTCTGGGTATCAGTGAGCCTTGGCGTTGCTCTCTCAAGGCTGAAAAACTCATTTTTCCACAGGGCTTTGTTTCCTTTGGAACAAAAGCACTTTCTTAGTTAACACTGCATGTTCAAATTTCACGCTCTTAATTGTGCTCATAGATAAATGTGTTTGGTGCCTGGGGAGTGCTGGCTGTGTGGGTCCACAGTGCAGAACCATCGCTGTGCAGGCATGGTGTGTGTGTGTGTGTGTGTGTGTGTGTATTTTTCCACAAGCAGCCTTCTTTCAAAGACACTTGCTTGGTGTGAGAAATCCAGGGTCTTGCTTCCAGAGCAGTAATCCAATTTTCTTTCAACAAGAAGACTTAATCTGGTTGAAACCAGTACTAGCTTGGATGGCGTCATGTACCAGTGTGTGTGTGTGCGAGTGTCATCCCATGTCACGTCTGTGAAGTTATCTTCCTGAAACACAATAGAGAATGAAAGACAGTTGGTGATTCCTCAAAGTAATGATGGCATGAAGATTTTCTGCCTTTCTGTGTATGGACAGGCTTCACTATTGTGAAAGCACTTTAGCATTTAACACTGACATGCAGCTTAACTAGATGCAGAAAGACCCAGTGGTGATGTGTTTTTAGTAGAATGTAATGTAATGATCTATAATTCACACTGTTTATAACTGGGTATCTCATCTGGAAGTACACACACACACACACACACACACACACACACACACACACACACACAAACAAACACACAAACTGGTGCATCTCACCTCCATGGATTAGCTAAATCTCCTTATTGTCGGTGTAGCCTATGAAAAGTGGTAACCTCAGACTGATGCTAAACATTGTACATTGAACTTGAACAGCCACTTGGCCCACTGAGTGGTATATAAGCTCAGTCAGATCAGCTTCCAGACATCTGAACCAAAAAAAAGACTTCCTGGAAGGAAGGGAAATGAGCATTAGATTGTATGAGTCCTTTGTCCCACAGA
>JAOUQZ010000039.1:9673426-9689613 GCA_028564935.1 Neosilurus hyrtlii
ACATCTGAACCAAAAAAAAGACTTCCTGGAAGGAAGGGAAATGAGCATTAGATTGTATGAGTCCTTTGTCCCACAGATTTATTTTAAAGTTATTTTTTAAATAAAAAAGAACAATAATAATAAATCTTCATAATGGAACTGGCAAGACAATACTTTACATTAAACCATTAGCAGTTGATATTGCCATTGTAAAGATTAAGATTAGAATAGATAAGCACAATGCTGCTTGAGTTGCTTTAAAATTTATATAATTAGCTCAACTGGTAAAATTGCACATACAAATGTTAACCCGAGAGAGATAATGAAATATTACATTACACATAAATTTAGTATGACCTCATAAAGATCTAGACTAATTAGTGAAGAAGAATTGTGGGCAAGAAATGAATTGAGTTTCCATATTTCAAAGTCGCATTATGATGTAAATATCTGAAATCCTAAAGCCTGAATAGCAAATTAATAAAGAAAGACATGAAATAAACGGTGAAAAGATTATATGGAGCAATTTATTAGCCACCCCACGCACAGGTTTAGGTCATAGGGAGTGCCTGGGCAAAAGATCAGAAAGTTATCAAGCATATGAGACGAGCAATTGCCCGGACAAACTATATATGTTCAAGGTCAGTGTGCCAAGGTCAAAGGTCACATATGCAAATTAGCGACTTCTGACACAGGTTTAGCTCATATGTAGTGCCTATGCAAGAGTTTAGAAAGTTATCGACAATACCACTCCAGCCATAACCAGCTCAAGGGTAAAACACACACACACACACACAGAGAGAGAGAGAGAGAGAGAGAGAGAGAGAGAGAGAGAGAGAGATAGAGAGAGAAAGAGAGAGAGAGAGAGAGAGAGAGAGAGAAAACACCGTGCATTCAGTTCTCTCTCCCTCTCTGTTCATTTAGTTGGTCATAACTAATAGTGTCTAATCTGAGTGAGGGAGTCTTGGGAGAATATTGGATAGCATAAAGGTTAATCACCACTGCCTGGTTAGCCAAGGAAGACGAGCTAATTCCTCCGAAGGCAAATGGCATGCACTCGTTATCTGGGCTGCCGATAAGGAGTGTTAATGTACCAGGCTGAATGGATGCTCAAGGGCCCAGTTCCCCTTATCAGCAAACTTTACAACGGGAGCTCCGGCAAGCACACAACCCCCCTCCCACACAATAAGCACCTCATTTTACCTCTCAACCAGAACTATCGCTGAAACCCCCAAGCCACACACACACACACACACACACACACACACACAGCACCACCAGAAGCTGGGGTATTATGAGTGTGGGCTAATTGGAAGATCACTCTAATGCATTAAGAGATAAAATACTTTGGCTTGAAGCCTAAAGCGTGGATCAGGACAACATTGGGCAGCTATCTAGCCTTGTCACACACTCTGAGATTTCCATACATACACAGCACGACCAATTACCCAAAACACGTCTCTGTTTGTGTTGCAACACACTCCCTCACTCCCTGCCAATGTGGCAGCCAGAGGAAATTAGAGGAGCTTTGCATCTGTGTGTGTGTGTGTGTGTGTGTGTGTGTGTGTGTGTGTGTGTGTGTGTGTGAGGGAGAGTGAGAGTGAGAGAGAGAGAGAGAGAGACAGAGACAGAGAGAGAGAGAGACAGAGAGAGAGAGAGAGAGAGAGAGAGATTTAGTACGTCAACAGATGGGAAATTGGCTCAGTGTTTTTCTGATTGTGTTTATGTATTTATTAGTAAAAGGAAATTGTCTCGGGAGATGTGTGTGTGTGTGTGTGTGTGTGTTCACGCGCATGTGAACATAGCCCTTTTTACTGATCCAGTAAAACTGTAAAGAAGACCCCTCAATATGTCTTTTTGGTTGTTTGCACTGAAACAAACAAAGAAAAGAGTTGGTGTCTAGTGTACCAATAGCATACTACACATTTGTCCCCAGGCATACCAGTGCTGCTTTCAAAACAATAACAGTGGGTAAGCCGAGTGTTGAGGTGCTTTTACAAGCTGTGTACATTTATACCACTCCTCACATATAAGGAAAGTTGCTGAGCACCGTGTTTGTGCAATCAGAAATATGTTAGAGGAGAAATGGAAGACCAGTGGGAAACGATTCACGGCAGAAAGGCATCTGGACCAAAGACACCGTAGACAGAGAGGAGTATGAATTTGTACTGGTCTCTGAAAGAAGAATGTTAATGTCAAAAAGTCACTCACATCTTTTCTTCAATGCCGTCTTGTCCCTTTTACACAGACATTGGCTCCATCCCTGTTACCTCTAATCATCCTGGTTTAAAAGCGAAGTGACATGACACACCATTGTGGATTTGGATCTTTTATCACTTTGAAGATGCCATGTAAATGGCGATTATGTTAACCAGGGCTAAATGAATTAAGGCAGGGAGTTGTTTTCAAATCTTTCAGAATTCCTTCTGATTTGTGTTTTATTCAGTTATTAAATGCATCACTTTATACAGGTCTTCGTATTTTATTATTAGTGTCATAGACTGCCTTTTAAAACAGCTGCTTAAAAAGAAAAGAAAATGTACTGTCAGGAAAGAACAGTTTCAATTAAAAAATGTATTAATAATAATTTAAACACATATCACCTGATGAAAGACCTGCTTGGCATTTCTATGTCAGAATGTTATTTGTGTATAATTAAATCTTACATCCTAATAAACTGTTCATATTTACAGTTACATACTGAAAAATACAAGTCTTTGCAGTCAGTTTCTGTTTGGATTTGTTTGGGATAAGTTAATAAGAAGCTCCCTGCAATTTTTGTGCGTTTATGTTTGTTTTGAGCTTTTATTATGGTCTAACCTTTCAACTCTTTGAATTTTGTGAATTTTACTTGCAAATTGTGGATTTTAAAAGCTTGGCAGTACAGAATAAAAGGAAGTATTTATGCAGGCTGTGTAGGGAGAGTCACAGGCTTTGAGGACAGCATGTGTGAATAGTGCACCATCACTTTACAGCATGGCATTCAGTGGAAGAGCACACAGTGTAAAGAAAGAGGATCCTCATCTGCGCGTGAATCCAACACCTCAGATTAATTTTTTTTAAATTTTACTCAAATATTTTGTGTGCTATCAGTGTGAATGTGTGCTCTGCCTAACAAAGATCAAAAGCATGAATAATATTGAGGGATGCATTTTATTCTGTACACACTGTGACATTACATTTTTCCACCAAGCAGTAGGATTGCCTGTTTGTTTTCAGGTAGTGCTGGGGGTAAGCAGAGCTTATTGACTCATTACTTTGGAGGATCTTGTGAAATTTGATGACATTATTTAGACGAAAGTGTTGCGTTTTTTTTAAAGGTGGTTCAGTTTCTGCAGCTTTTCACAAATATTATTCATACTAAGATGGGTGAAAAATAAACAGGATCTCCTCTAATAAAGCCATGGTTGCAGTACAGCTGATTAAACTGCTGCTTTTAGCTTCTAAGAATGTGTTACCGCAAATTTATCGATTCAGGAACATTGTAGCACTATTATAGGCAGAACAAAAAGAAAATGCTAAATAATTGTTTATCTTTGATTTATTACATATAGCAAGGCTGTATCTTCATGTGCTTTTAAAGTGAGTGTTGGTTACCTCTTGTAAGTGTCAGTAAGCCTATAAGTAACTGTTTTGGAGGTTTTCCCTTTGGATATCTACGTGTTAGACACCCTCACATTTGACCCCCACACATTATCTACTCCTTTTGCACCACAAATTTTTACCCAATATCCTATTACTTTTTTAAACATAACCTAAACTTTAATTTAAAATTTTTTTTAATGTAAATAATAATTGCCCAGAATCAGTGTCCTGCTAACAGAGTGTTTCACAATAGCTTAAATCGGTTTATATGCATGAGTGTATACGATACATTCAACATTATGCACAGACCAGAACAACTGTACAGACCTTACGAATACAGCAAAAACTAATATGCCTTTCCTCCTTATTTGTTTGTTTTCTGGTTTCTGCTCAGTGACACCCAGAACCGCAGTTAGTTGGTGATCACAATACTCTAATTAGCTTATCTATTTTGTACATACAATACACTGTAAACTGTACACACTGAACATAATTACTACTAAATGAAAAGAAGTGATATATCAGAGGAGATTCTTGAAACATTCTAGAACTTTCTACTTGCTGCACCATGTTTCTCCCTTCCATCTGTGAGATTTTTTAAACCTTTAAGAATATTTTTAAATTTCAGTATCACTTTAGTATAAAATGTTTATAATTCACCACTTATTAAAGCTTAATTTGGTAACTTTATAATAAGGTTTCATTTGCTAACTAATGAAACCAATAAAAAGGAATAAATTATAATTAGTTATTATGTTTTTTTATGTTAATTTTGTTTAATAACTTACTGTTTGTATTTTATTCTATAGTTAATGTAATTACTAAATTTTAATAATATTAACAAGGATATAAAAGTGATTTTTAGTCACTGAACTACATAATTACTTGATTTTATATGTTTTATTATCAAACATAACACTTGTGAAAAATATTTATAAATAATAATAAATTAACCTGAAATGATGCATTGTATACCGGAATTATAATACTATAAAGGCATCATTAACACATGATCAGAAACATTATATTTTACGACACATCACATGAATTCGTCTTGTATAGACTGATTGTATTTAGTAGAGAAATATGTTAAAATACAGCTACAGGTTGGTGTCATGATGGTGCCCGCGGGCAGGGTGTAAGCTGGTACCTAACAGGATAAACGGTCATGGTGCCTTTTAGACAGATCAATTTCATACTTTACAAAGATGAGTCACTTGTGCCATTTTGTTGTAGGGGGACCACATGTCGCAGCTTTATTGTGCTGACATGCTGTTAAATCGGATTTTCTGCTCATATGGAAATCGTTTGTCACCCCTATAGCTTAAGCCCGCTTTTACACTCCCTATCCTTTTCCCTGTTCGCCCAAATGCAGTAATTGCCTCAAGACATTTTCCTCACACAACATGCCATTACTAGCCTTCTTCATGTGACCTGAACAGTCTCGTTAATCTTCAGGTACAGCAGATTCTTTTCACTATAGCAAACATATACTGTTCCCAGATCAGCGAAAGAATGCATGTGTTTATGTGTATGTGTAAGCAGTCTCCCAAATTTCACTGTCGATAGATAAAACTCATACCCAGGCACAGCTGTGTGTCACACCCACTGTAGGTGGACATTTATGTTTATGTATATACTGTAAATGAAACCTAAAGTAGAGAGAACTGAAGAGAAGTGAATGGAGTAGGGAAAATATCACAGAAAGACTAGCATCATACCACTGTTAACTGGTAAGATAAGTTGAAATTAACTTGGATTTGTGATGCTGTATTCATGGATATTTAACATGTGAGATATAGTTTTGAAATACGACATTCACTTCCAGGAACTGTAAACATGAATGGTGATAATAGTGCAGCTTGGAGCAACAACCAAATGGTCTCAATCTACAGAGAAAAGATGTCACCTGTGTCGAATAAATAAACATGGAGGAGGCAGTCTAGCAGTTTCATGCTTCCACTCCAAACAAGCCCTAAAGCCGTTTGCCTAATGCTGAGAGCTGCGCCAAGCACAGTGTGAGTGGTGCACACAAACACAAACCAGAACATGTGACAGAGCCTGATAGCAGTGAATGGGGATTTCAAAGAGCCAGTGTGTATGTGCGTCTTCCTCAGCTCAGCCTCACACAGACCTCTCCCCTGATCCGTACACACACTAAGCCTCAGCATCACTGTCCAAGATGCAAAGCTGTCCCACGCTATCAGAAGAGTGGCATTCGCTCTCCCTTACTTTCTCTCTGTTTGTTTCCCTCGCTCTCTAATCTGAGCCCCTTTTCTTTGTCTCCCTAATTGTCTTTATAAAACAATTGGCAGATGTAGCATTTAATTAAAAGCAGTATCTCCTTAGGGCTGCCTGGTCTGACGCTGGCTTTGTGAAGGAGGTTGCATTACAATTTGCTGAGAAGCATGATTTGAGAGACAGAGAGAGAGAGAGAGCGAGAGAGAGAGAGAGAGCGCATACAAGAGAAAAAAGAAAGTAATTTCTGGATCCCTGTTGAAAAAGGTCAAATGCTTTTTAATGACTGTGGTTTGTGATAACAGCAAGCGGGGGAAGGCGTGGTAATAAACTTGCTGATTGGTATCGTGTGCAGTGCACTTAAACGCCATGTGCTGTTGAGGACTTAATTTGCTGCCACTGCACCAGCTGACTGTCACAAGGTGTGATTTCTCTATTCCAGATGCCAGCTCTGTTTGCTGCACACAGTGACCAATTTGAAGAGAGTAAATCCAAAGATGGACACTTCCACGAGGGGCAAGAGTTACTGAGAAATGATTAATAAATGCAAATAAATATAGCAGGTAAAACAAATGGCCTTCTTACAGGTCAATTAAGGAAAGCTATAGAAGGACATTGATTAGACAATACAGAGGATGGCATGCATGCTAATGATAACTGGTGCTCAATCACTGGTGACTGCCTTATTCCTACTCTCCATTTACATTCAAGGGATCTGTGACCTATTATTAGTATTCTACATGGTTTCTCTCTACTCTAATGCCTAGTTGGTGCTTGACCTTGCTTCCAACTATAGTTTTAGAGGTAAAGGATAACTGACACACAAACACATGAGAGGTACAATAATGGCCATGCAAGGAAATGTGAGTGGCTCAAGCAGATGACTGCTTGGGTTGAAACCTTCTGATTTTATAGAATTTTTAAATAAGTGATTTCATATTTAATGCAATGTTTGGAATTTTTTAATTATTCAGCTGAAAATTAATAGATAATTTCCTTACTTTATTAACTATATGACAGAAACAAACCAGAATTTTAGCGTTGATAATAAGCCTTCTATACTGTGCTTCTCCAGTGTCTTTGCCATGCTCTAAATAGATCCATTTTCTGAACCACTTTATCCTAATTAGGATCATACGGAGGCTGGTCCATCTCAGCCGACTCTGGGCGAGGGCAGAGTACACTCTGGACAGCTTGCCAGGCCAGCGGAGAAACACACTGACGGACTATGCAGCCTGTATATATATATATATTCGCAGTGACGACCCATTGATAGTGGGGCTTGAACCCCCGACCTTGGGATCAGTAATCCAGCACCCTACCACCAGGCCACCACTGGCTTTAAATGGATATCAGTTTTAATGTTTTGTACCATCCTGAGGGATGCACTACTAACTTTAATTTTCAGCTTGCCTTCAGCTTTCTTATGAAAACACAGTGGCCAAGGCTGTAATACATATTTTTGTTGATTTGTAAAAGTAGGCATCACATAAGTAACCTGTTTATGTAAATCAGCTTAACTTAATTTGCACATAAATTATCTCGATAGTCACAGCTTTAGATTAAACCTTTATTTTTAATATGATATGAAATTTTTTTTTTCATGAAAGGTTTTTGTTTTTCATTAAATTGTGAAAATTCTAATTATTTATTATAACTTCGTGTAGCAGCAAAAACACATTTAATTTCTCATTTGACACAGACATATACAGTATATCTGGGTAAACTGTCAGAAAAAACAAGTTTCAACTGCTTGTACCTTGTGTGCAAGTGCAGCATGATTTACTAACAGGCACAAACTGCATGCATCATTCACGAACATAGACCGAGCAATGGCTGAGAGTCTCAGGCTGTGTTTGTGTTGGACAGAGATCATGAGTACATGTGATATTTATAATTCAAATGTTTTGCCTCCAATAAGCATGTTGTTACCATACTTTTTCTATAGACATTTTCCACTTTGCCTTGCCTGTGAGGGGTTATTAATGGAATATCTGACAGAGTAGTTTTTGGTTTTAATCCCCAGAAGCAAAGATTTTCAGTTAGAAGAAATATTACATTTATCAAAAATAAGCCTAATTAGAGGTTGTTGTTTCGTTTATTGTAAATGATCTTTAAATATTTAAATATTGTATTATTATTTCTGCAACTGATCTGATTTATGTTGTGTGCTGTATATGACTTTTACAAGGGTGGGCTGAAAAGTTCATAAGCTGACCATGATACCAAATATGGTTTATTTTTCAGCACAGTGGAGACTAAAATAACTCTTTCACCAGCGTTGTAGCACTTGTACAAGCTCTCAAATTTTATTGCCCTGGAATTACTCTTTCATAGTCAGCCTATAAACTTTTCAGCCCAGCCTCATATTCAGATCTCGGTGTTAGAAAGCAAAGCTCTTGATTTAATGATGCATGTGCAATTTAATGACTATCCATAATTATATTTTTGCAATTTCCCCTTGTTATATGATGATTGTGTTAATTATTAAAAGAAGTGATGTGTGAAATACAACAGGCTACACATATGTAGATATTTTCTTGTGCTTGTTACCCATGCCAGATTTTGAAATTATATAAAAACAGTTCATGTTAAAGCTCTATTGGTTTCTTTATGAAACTGTAAAAAACACACACACGCACTGGTTCTGTTATACAGTGTTTTTGGAATTTGTTGAAAATATACAGTCGGTAGTTGTAGATAGATGCCTTCTATACTGCTCTGTTTGTGTCTTCACACTGTGCTTTTCGTAATTTTGTTTAAACTACTTTATTAAGCTGGAAAGGAAGACTGGTTAGTCCTGGTTACACCTACATGTCCTACAGTATAAAAGGGTTGCATGTCTCCTTGAACCTTGACAGTGTTCACTACACTTTTGTTGGGCTTAAAGGTCTGGTGCATTCCACAAAGTGTGAAATTCGAAGCTAAGCCATAGATCCTTTCAAGATGATTTTATAGTGACATAATAAGACATTTTTACCCCTTACTGTCATTATTATCTCACAAGTAGGTGCACCCTTTCTACTCCTCTGGTCATTGTTCTTTGTCTTTTTCAGTACACTGTTGTTCCCATCCTGAGAAAATTCTCAGGCATCCACAATGCCCTGCAGGAAGACCTACTGGTCTTTAAGGGCAGAACGGTTGGAACGCGAAAGTCCCATTGCCACCCTACTCTAAACAGGAGAGCCCTTCTGTGTCTCAAAAGTGTATATGAGGGAGTTTTAGAGGGAGTGGGGGGCTATGGACAAGGTAAATAGATGCACTCAGTAAAGAGAAGAGCATCTTTGCTCTTAATTGGTGTTGGGAGGGGTGGTTACTTCAGCAGTGAAGCAAGTTGCTAGTGTGGTCTCAGGCACATCCTTTCTACCTTGGTGAAAGCTGCTAATTTTCCATAGGAAGTACGAACAGGACCTTTGTCTGCCATGTCTTCCTTTTTCCTTCCTGAGGGAGTTAGAGGATTGGAGAATAGGCAATGGCTGCAGCCCAGTACCTGAGAGGAGGAGAGGCTCCGTAATGAACCACTTCACATGGTGGTTTATGTGAGGAATGAAGGGGGGAGAGAAAGGCTGCAGAAAAAGGAAGCCTAATTTTGTGGCCTGAGAATGGCTGGGGGCACAAAAGGTCTTGTTTAAGGACGCTATTAAGAGCATTCTTCAGACGGGCCTCAGTCTTCGACAGCAATGGGCCACTTAGCACAAGTGTACCAATCTCAGTCCCTAATGGAAACAAACTGATGCAATCTGTCAATGTTTACCATTATGGATTTCATGTTTCAGATCCCATATGCAAGGTCTCAATGCCATAGAGGCCTAATACATTGTCTGTGCCTCAGATGGGTTTGCAAAGACTGCCACAAAATGTAATGAGAGCTGAAATGTAAAGAGATCTGAATGTCTTGAACTTGTGGAATGTGTGTGTGTGTGTGTGTGTGTGTGTGTGTGTGTGTGTGTGTGTGTGTGTGTGTGTGTGTGTGTGAGTTGAGGGGGAAGTTGATCTCTTGTAACTGTCATTGACTGTCACAGACTTAGTGATGTTAAGTCTGGCCAAACCACTGAGAACGTATGGTTCCAAGAGGACTTTCTGAATGACTTGATTAAAATAAAGACTTAGTTTCTCTGAACAGCCAGAAAAGTGATCTGGAAATAATTAAGCATAATTTGAATTAGAATATGGGTCATTCTGTGTCAAATGGACCAATTTTTAACAAGTTTATTGTACTCATCCTTTGGATTTTTATGATTTTTCTCCTGACTGTAGTATCATAAAATTAATACAAGCATACAAAATTTCGGCTTTGTACCTTAATTATTTCCAAAGTTATAGCCATTTGAATATTGTGAGATTGTGAGAACATGTGAGAATTGAGGTTTTTTTGCCATTGTTGGAGCCTAATAATTGCTCTTTTACATAAGTCAATTGTCTTATTTTTAATTTTTCCTGCAGAAAAGTATCTATTGAGCTGAGAAAAGCAAGTTGAATAATTATACTTCATATTATTAAAGAAATATTGCACAATGAATATATTTTAAAATTTTTACGAATTCTTAATTACTTTTTCTCTATTTTCAGACGAGGATATCTTAACACCTGATGCAACATCAATGCAGCCAGATGCATGAAATTTGCACGAGTTGTTCTCTGGGGCCCCTAAATAAGTGGTATGCATCAAGAAAGCACATTTGTTGATGTTTTTTTTTTTTTTTTGCTCACAAAAATTTAAAATTTCTGTCAAGAACAGTCACCGGACAGATTTTGGACATCTGTAAATATTAAGATATTTTACAAATAATTACAAACCTAACTTTTCTGATTTCATACCACCCAGGCTATATACAAAGACATTTGTAGGATTCTGGGTGCCTTAGAATAATTTTTATCAGGGTTCAAAAATTGACTTAGACCAAATTTTCGAAATTTAGGCAATTTTGCTTTAAAAAAAAAAAAATTATGTGGCTGAGGTAGAACATATCTGAATTTTTTTTTCCAGGTATAGATGCATGTCTTAGGTATTGAAAGGTATTTTCATCTTGCTTCTGATAGTTCTTCTTTATGAAAACTTAGTTTAAATACAGGTACCGTCATCAATGTAACATGACAATAATAACAGCAATTTATTATATTGAATATCGATGTTTCCGTGTTATAGTGTGATATTGACAAATATTCTAGTATATAGCTAAATTTTCATGCAACTGCTAGTTTTTAATACAGGTCTGACTAGTTTCAGGCTGCCAAGGTCCAAGATCTGTAGCATTGGCATTGGTGTTATAGCGTTGGTAAACCTTTTAGCAACATTGAACACTAGAGTGAAGTTCAATTCGGAATCCATGCACTGTTGGTTTAAAAACTAATTCAGCTGAAGACTGCCATGAGCAGCACTTCACACGTAAGGCAGGTTTTACCAAATTACAAGACATTCAACCAAAATTATGTATTAGGTGTTGAGATATCCTCATCTGAAAATAGTAACTGAGAATGCATAAAAATGAAACCATTTTCCATGTACAATATTTTTATAATAATATGAAGTATAATTATTCAAATTGCTTTTCTCAGCTCAATGGAAACTTTTCAAGGATAAATGAAAAACTAAAATTCCTTATATAAAAGAGCAATTATTAGGCAATGGCAACAACCCCCCCACCCCCCAATTGTCATGTTACAAAAACTTTCAAAATAATTAAGATACAAAGCTGAAATTTTGCATGCATGCATTAATTTTATGGCACTACAGCCAGGAGAAAATTTTGAAAATCCAAGTGATGACTGCAACCTCCATTGGTCTATTTGACATGGAATGACACATATACTTCATGGGAACATCTGATTGGTTCACTATCTGGGGTATAATAGGTATTGCCAGGTGCCAAGTGAACAATTCTTGGATCAAAACAGCTAACACTCACAGTTTGTCTTAGTGCAAATGGTATTATTATTATTGTCCTGTATTAAAAATCTAAAAAAAATTATCATAAAAGTCATTTAATTTGTCTGTCTTGTGTTTGAGCATAGTATATGCAAAAAAAATTTAAATTTCAAAGTTTCAAAGACATCACTACACAGCACATATGCTCTGCTTGCAGAGCTCACCTGCCTCTGTAGGTAAAATGTGTAAAGTAAGAGTAAAAAAGTTGGCTTTTTATGTTCCTGTGTAGTATACTCAAACAATTATTCACCTCAGGGTCAGTGGATGTTGATGAACATTTGTTGGTCTATTGGTGAGTAATTGTTAAATATCCCTTTCTTTTTTTAATTTTTACACCTGACTATATTTTTATGTTTATGAAGCCGGATTCATGGTAAGGAATTTATGATAAAGTAATAATGTACTTTTTTGTACGATTTCCTTTACAGGAAGTGTTGAACTTCAGGCTCTTTCAGACCTTAACCAGAAACTGGGCAAAATGATCTGGTAAAGATGGAAAGTAGGAGTGAAGGAGCAGCTAAAGATGGGGACAGACTCCCTTTCTGCACTCACAGAGAGTAACAATTAAGAGAAAGAGAGTTCCGTTCCTTTCTCCTTTCTGCTTTTTAAATCCAGCATTGGGGAACAATAGCCCCCTACCCAGTGCTCTACATCTGGCTGCCCCCCTACTGGCCTGTGTGAGGTAGAAAGGCTTCCTAGAAGTTAGCCCCACTTCCGTTGTGCTTTTGTACCATGGTGGCCAGGCTCCAAAAGCCTGCCAAAGATATTGTAGTGGCTGGTAGCCTGTGGTTCCAGCCCATATTGTGCAGATCACGCTTTCATTCAGACAGAAAAGCCAGCCAAGCTCTGATTGGGTCACATAAATGATGAGGGTTAAAACTTCTAGAAGACGGGGACCGAATTTGTATGAAAAACCATTCAGTTAACTATCTACTGCTGAGCAGGATGTTTGACAAAATGAATTGTAACTTAAGATGATAATCCTTTTTAAGAGACAGGAAACTTTTTTTTTTTTTACTAGAAACACGATTTATTTACTTCATAAATTGAAGGCCACATTTTGGGGCCTGTTAAACATCCGGTGATATGCCTTTAAAGAATGATGTGGCTGAGAACTGAATGCCAGTAATATCCAGTTAGAGTAAAAGATCATAATGGGTGTGTTGTTGACTGACTGTTTGCTGCATGCACAACATGAAACATTACCATATAAAATTAGTTTTAAAAGGTATCGTGCCAATTTAACAAGCAATATGGGAATGCTTTACTGTCCTACAGGAAAAAAAGACAGAGAAAAGCTGGCAGACGGTGTCATAGTTCTATTAGAATGACTTTACTGTAAGCTGCTCTGCACACTGCTCTGCTGTAGAGGCTGCTGTCACCACGCTGCTGCCAAAATGACAAGCACTCCAAAAAGGACATGAAGGACAACTGAGAAAGTGTCATCTTTTTTCTCCTGCTGCAATATCTTGTTCGATAAAGGAGCAGCAGAGAGAACAAAAGGAACAATAGGGAGCGAGGGAAAAGAGAAAGAAGGGCAGAGAGAGAGAGAGAGAGCAAGAAACTGCACCATATGGGAGAGAGACTCCGCACTGACATCTGAATTACATTTTAGCCGTGTGCAGAGAAAGAAAGGGGAGCAATAACTGTGGCTCAAATGTTTATTTAACTCTGGCTTTATCTTGTCACTCAAGCACTTGGCATCAGTTCATATGGGAATGTATACATTCAAAGGCACAGATAACTGACAGATTTAGGCTCCATACTGCAGATGCCAAAGTGGCATAGCTGACATTTATACCATTAGCTTCACTGACATTTTACCTCACTGCTTCCGAATGCTTGTCACTATCTTAAAAACACCTGAGGTAGAGCAATAACTTAAAGATTTTAGGTAGATTATTTCAGCATTTACAGATTGACAGTATACCCTAGTTGATTAGAAATTACAGACATCCCCATGTATCTAAATATCAAGTGTGATAATCAGATTTACATTGTCTTCCCCCATAAATTCCTTTGCAATAATGCACTTTAATTTACTTCCACTTGTTTTAAATTTTAATCAGTAGGAATATTTTTTATCTCATGCTGCCATTCTTTATTAGATTTTAAGGGCCATTTTACTGCATAAATTCAATGAGGTACATTTCACTTAGCCATTTAGCTTGTAAGCAAGAATCCCTCCATTACATATTCACTGCTTGCCAGACTGTCTAATTTACTGCAAAATGAGTGAAGCTCTACTGCTGAATAAAAACTGAATATAAAATCCGTGGGATTGTGTATTAACTTTAATGACATTTTCTGCTAGTAAGATGGATAATACACTACAATAATAACATAAGTAATTGATGGCTGTCGAAGCAGGTGACATGTTTCAATTCATTTTTCCCTCATTTTTAAATATTACTGTGTGACTGCTTTGAGGATGACTGGCAGGGTGAACTGCTCTGGCTGAAATGGCACGTTTGGTGACATTACATCAGTGCACAGCAGGACCAAATTAGCCATGAAATAAAACAGGGTTATGAGACAGGTATGTTGATTGTCTCCTTAACCCCCCGGTACACATTCATTCATACAGTACAGAGAAAAGAGAGCCAGCATTTGACATCTCACCCCCACACAACCTCATTACAACCTTTCAACAAAAGTTAGCACCTGAAGGCACTCTTACAGCGCTTTGATGGTCCCAGGTTTATAAATGTCACTCAGACAGCCCTTCATGTCAGCACTGGCTCCATCATTTTCTCTCACTGGCATGCACTTGCACTTTCTCTCGCTCTCGCATGTATTTGGGAGTAATTTTATGTGCCAGTGTGCCACATAATACATTTTTAATGGACAGCTAATTCTGTGCCATTAATTTGTCAACATGATTACTGGATCTGCCGTCTCAGCGCAGCCAAGTCAGGGCTCTTTTTAAGCACATACAAGACATTAATGTGTTTCTATTCAGGTTTACATCAAGGCACGTCAGAGATTTACATAATGCGGCCATTGAGGTCCATGACAGCCCACGTCTCTCCAGAGCTCATTTTTCCTGACTTGAATTTTTTCAAGCTCTGCTCAGTTAAATACTGCCGTTTCTCTGTTCAGCAGACATGACCACAGCTACAGAGAAAGGATGTAAGGAAAAAAGGATCACAGACGAGCCTAGTTGATGATGCAAGTAGAGTGTATTTATTCTAAAAGAGAACTGTGAACTGAAGCAGTCATGAAAATTCAAGTCATACACTGACATGCAGTGTTTGCCTTGGCTTTTCAGTTCCCTCCAATCAGCAAATCTAGCTACACTGTTCAACCTCTTAAACCCTTCAAGATCCATTGAGGGGTCCAGATTTACATTCCTCAATCTTGTGAGTATTTTCTTTTGTTATAAGTTTCACCAAATAATTCATTGGAGAATCTCAATAATATGCTTAAAGAATAACTGAATAGCCGAATAATTAGAGTTGAAGGCAAGACAATCAACCTCTGAAAACCATCAGATGTTTATCATTATCATATCAGAAGCTGTGAGCTCTTGAAAGCCGCCAAATGTCAGACAGGGAGTCTGCCTCTGCATAAAATAATTTATTAATGCTTTTAAAACCCTATACAGCAGGTTGAATAGGTGCACACTAACCAGAGGTTCATGGGAAGGTCACGGTCACTACCAGAGCCTGCACCTACTTTAATCCAGTCCAGGAAACACAACCCCTTACATGCAGGAAGTTAACAAGGACTCAGCCCAGAGAATTAAAAAAATATCCTCTTGGGTTTCAGCAGGGCAAAACATACACCAGCTGTGTTCTTACATTCAGTCAGAAGGATGGGTCAAAAAAAAAGGAAATCTTCATCACCCTCTGCTTTAATGTACACAGGCAAATACATAGATTAACATATTTTAAATAAATAATAAGTGATTAAAATGTGAGACACTTATATTAATTAATTATAATGTAAAGACTGACAATTAATGAATAATAATTTGTAATTAGATTCATTATAACAATAATAATGATAAAAATAATAATAAGGATGAGGATGATGATGGTGATAATGACGACAATGGCAATGAAGCATTGTATCACACCATTTGCAGTGCCCACTCACTGTTAGAAGCTGTATCTATATTATAAATCTATAGTTATAGCATTAACTAATTATGTGCTTAAAATTTAGAAATGTGATTTGTTGAATTACAGTGACATTAATAAGAAATTTGTTTACGTTTTAGGAAAAAGATCAGTAATTTGCTGATTAAACATATATTTACCATTAAAGCTGTCATCTTAACACAAGTTATTAGGTTAATGTAGAATTAATGTTTTCTTTTACTTTTTTTTTACAACCATGCATTATTAAGACCTACTTAGCAATAGTTCTTTTTTTTCAAAGAGCAGCACAAATACATATTTATTTTCATACATTTCTATGCTGTCATATGAAATAGCAAATGCCCTTGTATTAC
>JAOUQZ010000039.1:9690409-9702419 GCA_028564935.1 Neosilurus hyrtlii
ATAAATAATAAATATATACTTGAATGGTACTTGGTTTCTAATTTATCTTCATTTTGTTCAGTTGTATAAATATACTGTATTTTTTAATGTCTTCACTCGCTAATCCAGTCTATATGGTTTGAAGTTCATTCTTGCAAAAGTTCATTAAAAAAAAATAATAATAATTTGTGACACCTTTCAATTTTTATGAAAAATTGGTATTTTCAGTGTTTGTGTTTATTAGCCATACTTTTACAACAACATACTGTCAGAATGATTTTTGGTTTTCATTGGCTACAATAGCATTGTTCAATATGTTTTCAACCAAAAAATTATAGAGAACCCATTTTTTACTTCTTTTCATTATTCCTTTTAGACAAAAGTGGTGGTGTATAATCTTCACTGCACACACACACACACACACACACACACACAGATATATATATATATGGGATTAAATTATCAGCATGCTGTATCACTTCACATACAGTATTCTAGAAATGCAACAAATATAGGAAGTCTACACAAATATTTCAGCAGGCAGGATTCCCTCTGTGCATTGCTCACATTCTAATTTAATATAATCCCATGCAAAACAGAGCCTGACATCAATACAACTTGTTGGCTGAGAAACAAGTAGCAGTTGTGGAAAAAGCTGCAGCTTTGGGTCCTCTTATGTTGACAGTGAGTCAACACTATCAATTAGGAAAACTGCGGGACCCTAATTAACAGCATCAAACAGTTCATTAATATGGGCAGTATGAGTTAGTCCCCTGCACAACCTGCCTACATGTCATATAGCACACAATGCAATTTCTATATGCCAGGCCTTTTTTTAGTAATCTACAAAGTAAAATATTACAAGCAGGATTTACCATGAATAAGACTTAGACACGTAGCAGCACAAAAAGCAGATTTCTCTCAATAGGCAAATCTCCCTATAAACAGCCAACAGCACCAGGAATAAGGCCTACTGTGTATGAACCAAATTCCTCTTAAGGTATAGAAAAGCCTAATTTTTTTTAAATTTTAACAACATTTAAAAATGTATATGTATGCATTTTATATATGCAATATAAAATAATGTATTTCTATTAACATGAAAAAGCCTAACCATGCAATAATGTTTTAAGGTTGCATTAAGGTGTAGGTAAAAGTTTAACAGCAAAAGTTTAATACAATATATACTGAATAAAACAGATGTGTGTTGCAGTGAGAGAAGGCAGTGCATTTTGTTGTCTTGTTGACCTCCAAAGAAAGAAACTGACCCTCAAAATGTCTGGAAGACCACTTGTAAGAGGAAGAAGCTTGTTGACCAGTCACAGTGCTTAAAGAAGATAAGAGCTGTGAGACCATTTACAATGTCACTCTGGACTGAACGAAGTCTAGACCTAGCTATCTATAGAAAAAACACTTTCACACACAAATATTTTTATATTAAAATTTATATTCTTGGTTAAAATACAGAGTAATTTCCAAACTGTGTATACAAATCAGAAACTTGCCAGAGGCAGCTGTTTGTTACAAGACCTCTCTGTGGCTGAATACTAAATCAATCAGCCAAAATATGCAGCACAGTTCTACAGTTCTGCCTCCTCCTGGGAGGCTTGTCCCTTTTACACAAAGCTTCCTGTCAGATGCAGTTGGATTAAAAAGTCAACCTGATGAAGAGGAGGCCCTCTCTCACTCTCTCCACATTTCTGAGATACGAAGAGGCTTACCTTTAAACTGGCTGAGGGTATTATGATGTTGTGTTTGAATCATATTTAACTAGACTTACACATTTTTTTTTTTTTTACAAAACAATTAAATTGGAAACTGATAAAAAATAATCTTTTATATTTTATAAGTGTGATCAACCGTAGGGTCTACTACATCAACATGACTCCAGTACAACATGGAAAAAAGTATATATTCATTCATCCTCAGTATTATCGTCACTTAGTGGAGCTGTAGCCTGATGGATAGAGGGAGGAAGCATAAATCAGGCCTGGAGTAGCAGAGGTGCTGGAGTGCAGAAGTATTTCCTGTACTTAACTGACACTAAGAAACTACGAAAGAGATGCTTTTAGTTCTGCTCAGCAGAGAAGTTATTAAAAATCAGCAATAAATAAATAAATAAATAAAAAGTGAAGAGAGACTTTAAAAAACATTCTACAAATAAAAGGAGTTTGACAAACACATTTCAAAAAATGTTCAAAAAGAGGAACATTTTTATTGCCTTTTAAGTCAAGGACGAGTGGTGGGAAGGTGCACTAACTGGGAACAAATTTTTAGAAATTGAAAGCAATGGAAGTGAGTTGGAACAATTTGTAGCTCACAGTGCATCCAGCAAATTAGGCACAATTTGAAGAACTAGTAAACAGAAGAAAACTCAGAGCTTAGGATCAGTTCCTAAATAAATAGCAGGTGGAAAAAGATCTTGAACTGCATTCCAAAATAAATGACTTGGCTGCATTTGAAAGTGTAATCATATAGCATACTCTATATGTCTGAAAATTTTAGAAATGTGAATGTTAGCTAGAGAGATTCTACTTATCCACACTTCCATTCTCTTTAACTCTTATCCATCAGGGTCACGGTGTATGCTGGAATCGATCCTATCTGATTTCAGGCGAGGTGGACCCTCAACAGGTCACCAGTCCATTGCAAGTATTCTATTTATTTTAAATAAATCAACTGTGACAAATAACAAACACAAATATCAAACATTTAAACACAGTTACATAAACAGCTATGTAATAAAAGGCAAATAAAAAGTTTAAGCATGAACAAAACACAATTCCAATATTTTATTAATTTTATAGTAACAAACATTACAAAGATTTTTTGTTTCTGTTTATACGTTTTGTGTTTTTTTTTTATGTTATGTATTTCCGACCAATTCTAATGTAAATTCTAAAGAAAAGCCAGTTAAAGAAAAGATGGAAAAGAAACTACTTAAAAGTAAACAATAAATAAAACATTGCTAAATACTAATTAGGGTCGCGGGGAGGCTAGCGCCAATCTCAGCTGACTCTGGCAAGGACAGAGTTCACCCTGGACAGCTCACCAGGCCATCCCAGGGCAGAAACACACTGACAACAATGCAGCCTACTCTGTACGAAATTCAACAATGGTTCTTTTACACGCCTCTCACCACAGACAGTGAGAGACATGGCTAACCCAGTTAGCTGCACTGGGGGGACAGCAGTGACCCTGAACAACTCACCAGAGCATTGCAGGGCCAACACACACACACACACACACACACAATCATTCACACTGGGAATCAAAACCAGGACCATCATGTTGTAAGGTGGACATGCTAACCACTTCACCACCATGCCTCCATAATCTGCAGCAGGGGGAAAAATTCCACCGATTATTGTTTACATAATGTACAGCCATATCACCTAAATATTGAAATGACTGGTACATTTCATACATGATATTATGCATGATTAACTTTAAGTAAATTCAACTGTTAGTGTTCAGTGTGCCAACAGACATACCTGCAATAAAGCTGCTGTTAATTTTATATATATATATATATATATATATATGATTTTGAGTGGATTTTCCGTAAAACAGTGCTCGATACGTCGAAGTAGAGCTAATACACACACACACACACACACACACACACACACACACATATATATATATATATATATAAATCATGACTTACTGATCTCCATTATCAGTGTTATATTTAAACGATTTTTTTGATGAATGAATACTTTATCAGCTGAGTAATTAAATTATTTCATTTTATGTTTTATTGTTGCTTCAATATTAGTTAAATATTTTTAAATATTCAGATATTTGTTATGTGTTATATTTGTATCACACCATTTCATCCCATGCACTGTAACTTTCTCAAAGTTTTTTTTGTTTGTTTGTTTGTTTTTTATTTGGTCAGTGATAATAGAACTACTGCATAATGCATGAGCAAACAGACTGAGAATTTTTGACTTCTAACAGATTCATACACCAATGCTTCTGAGTACAGTCAAGCAAACTGTATAAAATACACAAACCTCTCTACCTCCACACACTACTGAAGAATATGCCAGCAGGCAGGATGCACACACGCCTGTAGTTCATTTTAAATGGCTGCCCTCTCTTGGTCGGTTAACAGTGCCAGCTCTCTTCGTCTCTCTGCATCTTGACACAGCACACTGAGCCTAATCGCACATAATTGGGTGGGTGGGATAGGGGGCCGGTGCAGGCTTTGTGTGCAAAGGGCAAGTGGTCAAGTTAATGGGGCCCTTGTATGGAACAGGGAGCTCTCTCTCTCTATCTCTCTCTCGGCTTCTATTAGGATGGTGGGTGGAGAAGAACTTCTTTCAAATCTCAAAACAGGGATGGGGTGTTACTCACTTCACCCCTCCCTGTGTGTCTCTTCTCCAGCATCAGCCAGCCAATCCTGTGAACTAGAAATGCTCATCATCTCTATTGGAGGGAACACCAGTGAGACAGTAATTTACCCGAGAGACAAATCTGATGGTGAGAACTCTGTTCATTTATAAGTCTAACATTGTTACAGAAAATGTGAAAAATACACATGTATGAAGTAGCTCTATGACCCACTGAAAAAAATCAGTTCTGAAAAAAAATTCCCATTTTTAATTAAGGTAGATTTATTCAGAGTAGGCGGCATGATGGCACAGTGGTTAACACAACAGCAAGATGGCCTGGGTTTGATTCCTGGGTTTTTTAATTGGGGTGTTTTGTTTGCATATTCTCCCTATGCTCGTGTGGGTTTCCTCCGGGTACTCCAGTTTCCTTCTACAGTCCAAAAACATACACTCATACCTGGGGGCAATTTGGAACCTCCAATCAGCTTACTGTGCAAGTGTCAATTGTTTATGCGTGTCTTGGCCCTGCAATGGCCTGGCGAGCTGCTTAAGTTGTACCCCACCTTCACCCAGAGTCAGCTAAGATGGGCGCCAGCCTCCCTGCAACCCTAATTAGGATTAAGAGACTTAGAAAATGAATGAATTAGTTATTCAGAGTAAAACAAATCATGGGGCATGATTATTAGCACCTCTGCATTTACTGCTTTGTACAACTTCCCTCTGTCTATAAAACAGCTCTGGGTGTTCGCTTATAATATTTTAAAGGTTGGAGAACAGCGAGCAGGACATCTGAGACAATTTCTCTTTACAGAATCTCTCCAGAATCCTAGGTCCTTTCTTATGCACTCTCCTCTTATGCTCAGTACACAGGAGTTCAGGTCAGAGGACTAAGATATCAGAAGCTTTATTCTGTGGTTAACTAATAATTTTCTGTTAATTTGAACATGGCGGAAAAAAAGGTTTTTTTTCATAGCACATCTTCTAAATAATCTGTTGAACTTGTCATAATTCACCAACATTGATCCTTGAGGATTTTCCTCTTTTACCATTCTCTTTACTGTAGAAGGGGGTCAAATAAACTTGGGTAACAGTTTCAGTTGATGTTGACTTTTTAAATCAGTGCCCTTGGCATGTTCAGGCAAGTAATTATTCAAAAATAAATAAATAAACAAAAATGTAAAAAAAAGATTTGTGACTTATGAAAGTTAGCACACCTCTAACTGATTTGATTAGCATTGGGTCATTTGTTGTGTGTTTCTCTCAGTATCTTTTCCTTGATGTTGAATCTCTAGGGCAATTTTCCTCTGCGTCACCTCCTATTTGTCTCCCAGTAAAGGAAGTAAATTACAAATGAAAATTTACAAAGTAAAGATTCTACATACTCTTAATTACCTCAAAAATAAATTTGTAAATTAAATGGGAACCGCTTCAGTTACATTGTGCTCACTATAATGCCCAGGGCTGCCAATAATTTTGTCACGTTTTTAGCAAAAATAATTATTTTTGATGAATAATTCTTTTTAACAAAAGGTTTGATTTTTCTCTTCTCTTCATAGAGAAGTCTAAGCGATTTCACAAAAGGTGGATGTTTTCTAACTCTTTTTACTATGTGACGATAATCATAAAGGGCACTGTATTTATGATTCACATAAATAAATTAATTAATATAAAAGTGTGATAGGATTCACCAACATACAAAGCAAATAACAAATGCACACAGTTATCTCAGTTATTTATCAGCTAACAGTTTATCAGCTAACAGCCAACATTGGAATTAACACTTACAACAAGGTGATACCACAGGAGAGAATAATCACAATATAACTCGAGCCATGTTGGTTAAAAACACTAACTAGAATTTTGTATTCAGGATTTAAAATAAAAGTGCAGACAGTGTGCATGTCATGCTGAATAGATTAGTGGCCAAGCATATATATATATATAAAAAGCACTAGAAACAAAACTGTTTCAAATAATAATTTAATCACAGTCATTACAACCACCTGTTCCATTAGTGTAAAACAATTACTTTAGACTCACCAGTCACAGTGCAAAAACACTAAGCCCAGAAAAACAAGACCAAATAAAAAATAAAATAAAATAAAAAATACAAAATAAAAAAGTTTCCATTCTGACATCAGTCTAAACAGTGGGCAAAGCCTAGAATTCACATATTCCAAACATGAAATACTTTCATTTCAAATACATTACATTTTAATCCTGATATGTTATTATTCCTTTGACAGCATTACATATATTCTGTATACAGTTTATATTCAAGGTAGTAACATGGCAGTCAAAATATTTATTATTCAGACAACTGGGAAAACCCCAAAATACCTTCCCTCATCTATTTTTATATAGAATCCTGACTTAACACACATTCCACTCATTTAGTACTTCTCATGCAATACCTGATTTGAAAGGCTGTCTCCTCAAATCAATAAAAAGTGAAAGAGACTGTAATACATACTGCAGTTCATTTGCACATGGGCTAATATCAGGCTGAGCACATCCACATAACACACAGCAATCCAAAACAGTGGTATAGGTCTTCCTTGTAAGCTATGTAACTCTGTGAGGTCTGTGAACAAATAGAATGGTTTGGCACATGATATTCTCACTTAAAGTCTTACTTAAAGATGAGCAGCGTGAGGGAGTCACAGTGAGGCAAGTGATGCGCAGTTCTTCGGATATATACAGTATGTGGCGGCCTTGTAAAAGCCTATCGGATATAGCTGCAGCTGAATTCTTCCCTAGCTAAAAAAAAGGGGGGTTTGGACAAAATCAGGTTTTTCTGCCTAAACATACTTAGAATCCTTAACAACAAATATAATTGGTGACACTGGTGACACCATATTTGAAGAGTAGCTA
The DNA here is from genome assembly GCA_028564935.1 of Neosilurus hyrtlii. Taxonomy (NCBI): domain Eukaryota; kingdom Metazoa; phylum Chordata; class Actinopteri; order Siluriformes; family Plotosidae; genus Neosilurus; species Neosilurus hyrtlii. The sequence goes on from JAOUQZ010000039.1 coordinate 9,697,606, forward strand.
CACAGTACCTTTGTAACACATTCATAACCATTGCACAAATGTTCTTTAAAGAATTGCTAGTGAATTTAAGAAAGGCTTATGTAAAAGAGTGTAAGATGATTGGAGGTTTTATACAATACTGTCACGGTCAATAACAAAAATCAATAATCATTAGGAGTCGATAGATGAAGAAACCGTGCTAGTGTGATTCCTTTCCATCCATATCCAACTTGTTTTTACTATCAACCCATTCATAGAAGTTTCAGAAGTTATACATAATGCTTCATTAACTGTTATAACTGTATTGATCAACATTATGTAGGTATTAAAATTAGTCATTTAACTGGAACATGAGCTTCATAAATAAGAAGCTATAGTAAAATATGTTTTTTTTGAAAAAAAAAAAAATTTTTCAATGCAAAAGGACTGAACACACTGTTCCGGTTCTATTCAAGTTGAATAAAACCTATATGCTCTGATGCATATTGTGCTGCCTATCTAACAGCAAACACTTTGTAAAATATTCTTCCACTGCTTATAAAGGTGTTATAAAGGCACTATGTAGATAATGTGTTTAAATAAAACTTGAGATACAGCATTTCAGCAGAAATAACATTTAAATGCTTTCATTTTTTTAAATAAGGCCTTGGGAATCATCCTGTTGATTCAAACATCATGTTCTGGAAGGAACCATTTAATCAAAGGAAATACTGTAATTAAAAACATTCATCTGTTTAAAGATGTTTAAAACCTTATTGTCCAAGTGTGATTTCCTTGCACTGAAACGTCCGGGTTAAACTGCATTGCAGTTGGAATGGAAGTTTAAAATTTTTACAATATAGACAGGCAGGTTATTTTAAAGCCTGAATTTATCCATGTGAAGGGCTTTCCCAGGTCACCAGATATTTTTCCCCCTTGACCAGCGGTAAATGATGAAATGAATAAAATAGTAATTATCCACAGTAGCATTACATTGATTTATGCATGAAGTGAATAATTAGGCCAACTATTATGCAACAAGCCTTACCATTAAGCACCAACCCCTTCATCCATCCATCTATCCATCAGGTACCTGTTCAAAATTGCAATATTCACTGCACCATATAAAGATATTACAGTTAAGCTATTTTCAGTACACACGGTTTTCAAGAAGATGGCTGTGCTCTGTATGGCCTTGCCTCTGTTTTACACACTTTTTATTGCACAGTAACAAGGTCAGGCATGAGTTCACACAGCAACTGAATCCCACACACTCCGACACATACTGTGTGTTTTTAAAAGCATCATGGATAAGACTGGAAAAAAAGGCTAGGTTAAGTAAACCCTGGGTATCACAGTGGCAGAGCCAGGCGATGGCACAGCGGAGGTCTGCCAGGTTCACAGCAGGCGTGGACTGGGTATGTGGGTGAGGGTGAGCAGCACAGGATAGTGGATATTCTCATCATATGCCTCCTTTCCCTCTCTTTTCATCTAAAACCAAAAAAAAAACATAAAAATATAAACAACAGCACTTATTCTTCATATTCAGGGACTGGGAAGACGCCACAGAAACACTGCAAAAATGTACAAAAGATCTGGCAAGACTCAAGAGTCTGAATATTTTGTGGTACTGTTTTGTAGTAACATTTTCATCATGTTAATGTGCTGCTTTCTATTATATAGTTTAATTTGGTCTAAAGAAATAAATAATTTTACAAGCAAGAAATGCCTATACCATCATGAAAATTTATTTAAAAATGAATCAGAGGTGGATGGAGTTAATATGTGAACTAGAGGTGAAGTCACACATTGGATTTTACTCTTTGCAATGCTCAACTATTTTGGAGTGTGACAGTGTTTTGCTGGAGTTCTTGGCAATTCATCTACACATGCATATATGTATGTGAATTCATTTCCTCCTTTAACAGTAACAAACTGGAACAGGCACTAACTTCTCTGCACCCAGTGGATCCCTGTTTCGTCCCTCCTCTCACACATGGCTCATATCAGCACAGTGAGTACTCTGGGACAGACACCAAGTATTACACTTCATAACTGCTCCACAGTGACTCACAGCTGAGGTGTCTGGATGAGAGACATCATCTATTGCAGCCTCCAGGCCCTCAGGGGCCACTTTTCCTTAATATTCCCACAGCACACAAAATTACTGCCAGCCCGATCCTCTCTGCCAGCCGAGCCATGCCCTGTCCCAGCCAATCGGCTTGTACTCAGCACAAACACAATCTGGATGAGGGCTCAGTGAGTACTGTGCAATCCAGTTATGAAAAATCACAACCCTTCATGCAGAGAGCAAACCTGACATGCATACACTCCTAATACAAAGGCTGTGCTTTACACTCAAGTCCCGTATATGCAGTTAAAAAATAAACAGAAGGAAGAAATAAATGTGACTAAATGTTAACTTGCTGTATTCAAATTGCAAATGATTCCCTATTATAAAGTGAAGATATTCAAAGTTGAATGATCTTAACACAGCTAGACAATTAAATTAAAGCAGCATTTATTTTCATTAGAGGTTTGTTTGTTTGTTTGTTTGTTTTTTTACTGCATTTAGTCAAAAAAACTATAGAACCCATCCTCAGAGTATGTGAATAAGATTTCATGACAAAGACATTATGTGAAATCATCAATATGACTCAATATAATTCCATGCACCAAATGATTAAGGATATTGTTAATAATATTTCACATGGGTATTTTTTTGAATTTCTTAAATTTTACAGGTTGATCGAAGTGCTGTAGTTCAATTTTGTTTTATGGAGGAAACTAAAATGTGTACAATGGTGTCCTAAGATGCTGGTTATTGGGAGACGCTGTAATGCCTGTGATTGCCTGCTATGAGCGATGATTAGCGTGTAAAAGTGGTACAGAATTTTAAATATCTGGGAAGTCGGAACATTTTTCAATTGCACTTTAAGTTTCACAGCCAACACAGATTAAAACCTATGTAGCATTTGTTTCTGATTAGCTAATTGGATGCATACAATCTAAGCCAGAACATTAAGATTTGCCAAATGTGTTTTAACTTTTAATATACATACATGGTATGGACTTTCGGGAACAGAAAAACAGTCTGTCCAGAATTACAGACATGACTGATAAGATTGTTGAGATTATTTAGACAAAATAAAATTAAAATGATTCTGTTCATCCCTTTGAATACATAACACTGCCTTCTGGAACATGAAAGAGTACAGTTACAGAATATCTACATAAAGTCCAAATGCAATATGTTTGCTTAATTAAAGAACACTATGAAAACTCTTACCATGACTGATATTGCTGTCTGTACTGTCTATGATAGTTACTGTATATTCCCCTGATCCAAGTGGCATAGCTTAGTAAAAAACAAAATGAAATATTGCCACTGTCTGTCTAAGTGATTGATTTTACAAATGAAAAAAACACAATGCCTATCTGAACCAAACGGATTCTAATGTAATGTAAACTGTGTAAATGTTTTTTTTGTCCCTACAGTTGCTTAGATTAAAATAACACTAATCCAATAAATGGGAACATCAAAGAGATCTTTGCACAAAAGTGACCAACACCAACCTTTGTATTATTATCATCATCATCATCCTCACCAATAGTTATTTATTTGTTTGTTTGTTTATTTATTTATTTTAGATGCAAATGTGCATGATTGGCCAGGAATGTCCAAATATATTCCACACAGGGAAACAGCCCGCAAGCTGCAGTTTATAAATTGAGAGCAGATGAAAGACTCCCCTCTTGGACTTCATGTGTGTTATCACTCTCTCCACCTCTTCTACGCAGCGGCCTGTGGTTGAACCCGTGACCCCACGGTAATCAGGACAGCCAGTCGGCCAACACTAAACCCACTGCAGGAACCAACATGCTCTACATTCAAATCTCACAACCAAGAGAGGAAGAGAAGGAATAAAAGGGGTTTCAAAAAAGAGAGATAAAGGGTGAGAGAGTAATGTAAGAAAGCAGCTTAAGGAGAGAGAGAGAGAGAGGGAGAGGAAGAGGGAGAGAACAAGCTTGCAGAGGTGAAAAGTTTAACAAGCAAAGCTGTTCCTCCTGATCACAGACTGCTAACCAGCTTCATGGGTGGCTGGATAAATCGCCTTGTACGTCTTAAATCATACTGTCGCCAAGATGCAGGATATTTATTTTACTGCCACCTCTCTCTCAATACATTGTATTTGTCTTTAGCCGCTAAGCAGGTCCTGAGAGAATGAGGGACACATTGAGCATCAGCATGCTCCCAGAAATGGCTGGATGGCTGGATTGAGAGAGGACCTGAGGGGGGACAAGTAGTCAGACAGCTGGAAGAAGGAAAGCATACATTAAGGCACACTTGTATGTCTGGTGCGTTTGCATGTGTGATTTATGTGTGTGTTTAGAAGGGGGGATTGTCAGAATTAAAATTCATGACTCTCTCTTCACCACCAACTGAGTAACAAGATTAAGACGGGCAGGCGGAAAATAGCAGCATTATCAGGCGGCTTGCAGTCCTCCAGCTGCTGCAGCTCTATTCCAGAACAGTGGGGATAAGAGGATAACATGCAGACCCCTCACTAAAGCCGCACACACCCGTCCACACTCCTCTACATCCCTCTGCATATCTTGCAACATTGGCCTGGGTAGGGAGGAGAGTAAGGTTTTGGGGGGGGTCAAAGGAAACACCTCAATTTTCAAGACATGAGAGATTGCAACTGAGGAGTGACCGGTGTAAGAGGGTGTGAGAATACAGATAACATGAACATGCATTTAAACACTCTGTATAGTCTTATCACTACTTACGTATATAAAACTAGTAAGATCTATATACTGATGTGTGTGTGTGTGTGTGTATATATATATAT
>JAOUQZ010000039.1:9706964-9721976 GCA_028564935.1 Neosilurus hyrtlii
GTAAGCTAATCATTGTTAGTATATGTGCACATGTGCAGTAGAGTGTAACTATTTGCAGTGTGTGTGTGTGTGTGTGTATGACTGGCTAAGCATGAACTCTATTTTGCCTGATGATGTCATTCTGAGAACAATAACCTCTGTCCTGCACCTCACCTCCATACACACAAACTACTATAAGAAAGAGGGACTACAATAAATTCAACAAATTACATTTACAATAAAATAAATCATGTACAAACCGCTTTTCATTAAACTTATGTTAGGGGTTTCTACTTTTGAGTATTGTATCAAACTCATACATTCCAAACACAACAATCAACAGTGATGATGACAGTTTCCACTTTGGTATCCTGCAACACACGAGTGTAGAGAGTCTAACAGCTTCTGAGATGACCTTTAAGCTCATGTGCAGTGCTTAACATGGCACTGCTTCAATATCCAAACCACTGACCCTATGTATTGGGTGGAGCAGTTCAGAGTAGACAATAGAAGGTGAAATGCGGGGGAAAAGCAAGTAAAGCATTGACCTTAACTTAGACAAAGCTCCCTTCCAACTCTTACTATGCCACTTCCTTGTTCTTTTCCTCTTATCCACCTGTCAGTCATTCAGATGATAATATCATAATTATTGTTGGCATAGCCTAAATCTGTGGTACACTTCATGCATGAATTAAACTGTTGTGTAACAACACACTACCTGTACAAAATACATAAATAAATAAAAAAAATAAATAAAAGCCCACATGACAAATAAAAAATTCCTAGCATATAATATAAACATAAACACTAATCAGGATGTACAGACTCAAAATGTTGCCCACAGATCTAGTTCAGATAACAGAGACATTCTGAATAAAAATAAATGGTGAATTAATATAAATCCAAAGTAATATTCAGACTATTAGAGTAAAATTATGTTGTTAATTACATCTTAATTGTGTTAGCTTCAAGCTTATAATGATTTCATATTTCTAATTGTTTTGCAAAGCTGATATCGTGTGAGGAACAGTTCACAGTACAATAACAACTTTTCAGACCTTTGAATGTTTGAAGAAATACAGTGGTGTTTGCCCCATTCCTGATTTCTTTTTTTTTTTTTGCATGTTTGTCACACTTAAATATTTCAGATCATTAAACAAATTTAAATATTAGTCAAAGACATCACAGATAAATACAAAATGCAGTTTTTAAATGAAGGTTGACATTTTTTTTTCTTGATTTCAAATGAAAATTGAAATCAAGGAATCACTTAAACAGGATCTGCCTGAAGAAGTGAAGTAGACCAAAAGATCCTCAAAAGCAGACATCATGTTGAGATCCAGAGAAATTCAGGAACAAATGAGAAAGAAAGTAATTGAGATCTATCAGTCTGGAAAAGGTTATAAAGCCTTTCTAAAGCTTTGGGACTCCAGTGAACCACAGTGAGCGCCATCATCCACAAATGGCATAAACATGAAACAGTGGTGAACCTTCCCAGGAGTGGCCAGCTGACCAAAATTATCCCACGAGTGCAGCGACAACTAATCAAAGAGGTCACAAAAGACCCCACAACAACATCCAAAAAACTGCAGGCCTCACTTGCCTCAGTTAAGGTCAGTGTTCATGACTCCACCATAAGAAAGAGACTGGACAATAATGGCCTGCATGGGAGAGTTCCAAGACAAAAACTACTGCTGAGCAAAACAAACATTAAGGCTTGTCTCAATTTTGCCAGAAAACATCTTGATGATCCACAAGACTTTTGGGAAAATACTCTGTGGACTGATGAGACAGAAGTAGTTTTTGGAATGTGTGTGTCCCATTACATCTGGTATAAAAGTAACACCGCATTTCAGAAAAAATAAGTCATACCAACAGTAAAATATGGTGGTGGTAGTGTGATGGTATGGGGCTGTTTTGCTGCTTCAGGACCTGGAAGACTTGCTATGATAAATGGAACCATGAATTCTGCTGTCTACCAAAAAATCCTGAAGGAGAATGTCCGGCCATCTGTTCGTGACCTCAAGCTGAAACGAACTTGGGTTCTGCAGCACACCAGGAATTCCATCTCTGAATGGCTGAAGAAAAACAAAATGAAGACTTTAGAGTGGCCTAGTCAAAGTCCTGGCCTGAATCCTATTGAGATGCTCTAACATGACCTTAAAAAGGCGGTTCATGCTCGAAAATCCTCCACTATTGCTGAATTACAACAATTCTGCAAAGACGAGTGGGCCAAAATTTCTCCACAGCACTGTAAATGACTCATTGCAAGTTATTGCAAACACTTGATTGCAGTTGTTGCTGCTAAGGGTGGCCCAACCAGTTATTACGTTTAGGGGCAATCACTTTTTCACACAGGGCCATGTAGGTTTGGATTTTTTTTTCTCCCTTACTAATAAAAACCTTCATTTAAAAACTGCATTTTGTGATTCCTTGTGTTGTCTTTGAGTAATATTTAAATTTGTTTGATGATCTGAAACAAATAAGTGTGACAAACATGCTATAAAATTAGAAACCAGGAAGGGGGCAAACACTTTTTCACACCACTATATATATATATATATATATATATATATATATATGAAGCATAGGCACCCTTTACAATACTTAAATTATTTGCTTTTGCTAGCAAAATAATTAATAATTATTTTCAAATAACAGGAAATTCTATAAAATATGTACCAAAATTACTGACATTATTTTTTATTTGCTTTTATGCTCAAGGACCTCTGTGTTGCCTCACTAAATGCATTACCTGAGCTTCATCAAATAACTGAACAACAATTATCGTGTCTTAAGATCAGAAGACGTCAATATTATGATTTTTGTTCATACACACACACATCAACCATCAACATGAATGGTAACTTTGTTGCAATAGGACTGCACATGATATGCACAATGAAACATGGAGGTGAAACAGTGAAGCTTTGAGGCTGTTTTATGATTACTGATTCAGTGGCTCTTGTGAAGATGATCACTTCATAAACTCCGCTTTACTTCAGTCCAAAACATGACACAGCCTTGGACTTATCTTGCAACAAGATTCAACAGAAATGTCAAATGAAACATATCTTCTGCATGAACATGTTCTGCAAAGCCCATTTAAACCCCTGAATGATACGCACAAATCTAAGAGCACAGAGGAGCTTAAAAAGTTTGAAGTGAATAATGGATCCAGTGTTATCAAGCACTAAAAATTAAAAAGTCATAACAAAATTAAGTCTACAGATGCCTCTAATTTGGAAAGCGGTGTTTTATAGAAAACCAAAGCATAAATAATGCTTATATAATTATTTCATGCATAACCTGTATTAACATTAGAAATGTTACACCTATTCATTTTAATAATTTGCACAAAAAAATAATTAGAAATGTAGAGAAGCCCTACAATAGGAACTTTCTGATTTCTTGTTTTAATTGTGATATACTGTATTGTGAAGTGAAACTTCAGCTTCTGCATTTAACCCATCCAAAGTGAGCTCACACACTCAGAACAGTGGGCTGCCACACATTGCAGCGCCCAGAGAGCAGTTGGGGGATGGGTGTCTTGTTCAAGCGCACTTCAGCCATGAATTTGGAGAAAGGGAAGGTGCAGCTCACTCCCTCCGCCGCCACACATTTTCCCTGCTGGTTCGGGAATCGAACCAGCAACCTTTAGGTTCCAAAACCGGTTCTGTAACAATTAGGCCATGGCTTCACCCTTTTTTCATATCTACTGCACACTTTTGCAAAAGCTTTAGCTATACATTTCATTATATTATTAAATTTATGAATGCCTCATGGGCACATAAAGCCCTCCTTTCCTTCATGTGAAGCCTAGCTAGGTTATTCTGGATGTGAAATCCTTCAGATGATGTTGAGCACAATATATGTGAGGTTCTAGAGAGTGGTTTGCCATTCTAACCCCACTTCTACACCTAATCTGGAATAATCTTACCTGTCCCATCTTGCATCCTGCTATGGGATCTGTCAGGCATAGCACAGAAGAAGCTGGAAAATGCATTTGCTGATTAGTCCTTTGAATCATATGTTGTTGTTTAGCATCTTACTCTGATCACATGACTGACATTAATGACAATTAACAAGTAAATCTTTTTTCCTTTGGTTTTTGTGGGCTGTTTTTCCTTTGGTCATACTTGGTTCCTTTTCTTGTACTTTGACTTATGCTATTTGTGCAAAGCCGTCTGTGAAATGGAAAAAAAAGTTTCCTTCTGTCTTTTTCAGGCCATATTCAAAAACTGTGCTTAGTATAACTGAGGCACATCAGAAGACAAACTTCTCTAAAGTATTACTCACAAACTGTATAATTAATGCCTTCTCAATGAACAAGAAAGAGAAAAGTCATGAGGTGCAATTCAGTATGTGCACTCTTAAAGGTGAATGTAATGGTACAGCAAATAAGTAATACACATTGTGTTGGTAGGCAGGCCAGCGTAATGAGCAAAAGACATAAAGTGTGCTTTAAACCCATGTCTCTAAACTCCAACTCAGAGTCGTCCTCCTTCTCCTCCTGGTGCGAGGGTCTCGGCGTTAGATGCTGCGTTCCTGAGCGTCTGCCTGAAAGACTGTAATTAATGGAAGCAAAAGTACGGCTGTTGACCTTTTCGCAGGTGATCGCCGCTGCTGCGATGTTCATTAATCTCCGAGAGATCACTCTCCTGATGACAGCAATTACAGGCAAACGGCTGGCTAGAGCGACGGGGGGACGGCCACAGAGGCATGAGTCATCTTCCACACTGCTCGCACTCCCATGCATGCCCACATACACACAAACACAAAATCTTCCTATTGCACACAACTCATCCACACACGGGCCCTCTACTGTTCATGTCACCCGAGTATTAGCTGGCATTTCGTGGCAGTAGAATAATAGTAGGATTTGCTGGGTTTTTTCGAGATTATCAGCAGTATCATTATGCTGCCTGCAACACATTCATCACTCACACTAATTCTTATGTTACATAAAGAAAACTTTATACAAGACTTACTGCACACAATGAGCAATTTATTGATGCGATAATACGTCAAAATGCCAATGCCAGTTTTCGAGAAGATAATTCTTTCCACTCACCATCTAAGTTTGGAATGTCCATGTGTTGGATGGTTCACATCTTCATCTCTTATTGTAAGTTTTGCAGAAAGTCTTTGTAGATCTTTAATAATATTTAACATAACCCAAAATTATCTGAAAGTCCACATTTTTTAATTGGATCCAGCCCACTTTATCATTGTAATTTCTGAACTGCTAATCACAGGCCAATAAACCTTTCACTGTTACAGGAATTTCAGTCTGATCTAACCAGCTAATATTCCTGTGAGTTGTCTAACAGCAGTTGTGTTGCATAATTAGCAAGAATTATACTGAAACGCATTTTTTTAAACAAAGATTAAAAACAAATCAGGACTGAGATCTATGTTAAGAAGCAGGCTAATTGAAATGTTTGTGTTATTCTCTCCTGTTCTCAGTCTCTCTCTCGGCTCCTCACACCGGCATAATTATTTGCAATTTGCCTAAGACATCCATTTGCTGGGACGTGGAGCATGAAAAAGAGGCAATTTGGGAAAAAAAAATTAAAATGCCTGGCGGGGTTAGCCAAGGGGAAGTAACATGGTGCCAGCCTCAGGCTTGAAGGCTGCATCTGATAAGCATTGCACGAGTGAGGATATTAGCGCACCGTCACCAGGCCAACGAGCCATGAGCTGTTATTGAGGGTGTGGACATATTGTGTCTGAAAGAGCTGCTATGGGGTGAGACATGATATTTGTCTTATAGTGATATTAGTAAGGAAAACTCAGAGAGCTACACTACCTGTAGACAATTTATGCTTATTATTATTACTGTATATGTTATGTGCTGTTAATGCTATGTGTTGTTAATGATACAGAACTGATGAATGACTTACCAGTCAGCACACATGACCACGTCGAAGTGTCCCTCCTTTGTAGACACATCCCCCTCACTGTCCCATCTCACCACCCTGAGAAAGAACTCAGATTATGAGATTTGTGACAAAAATAAGTGAGGAAAATGGAAAGAGCAATAACACTGTCTATAGCTGACTTTTGAGATTAATGACTAACTGACAAAGCACAACAGACGAGTGAGCAAACCCATGACTTTTCCAATCTATCACTGATGTCTGGTTTAATCTCTCAGTGTCAGGTCACTGTACTTATATCCCACTTACTCTTACACAAAGTGCACCACCTGGATCTCGATCCGGATTGAGACAGATACCATGCCTGACATTTTATTCTCTCAGCTCTTCTGCCTCCTTATTTCCACTACCTATCTCCACTTTCTGAGCTATGGTTGATCTTTTTTTTCCACGCAGGAGTATGTGATTATTAATTAGCTATTATTAACACTCAGTAAACAAAAATTATGTCTTGTGGAAATACAATCTCCTGTCTCAGCAGGGGGCCACACCACTTATTCACAGAGTTGAGAAAGAGAATCCCCCCTCCCTCATCCAATCATGCACGACCTTCACCCCTCTTAAAGCGTGTGCTCTGACAGGAAGCTTAATCTCTAAAGAAAACAATCAAAGTAATGCAGGCTAATTACACATTTACTCCTCCACTTCATCAGCCCAGGGTAAATGTTGAGGGAGGAGTGTAGAGACTAAAGTGCTCAGATCACTGAATACCAAAATTATTTTAGGTTATAATATGCCTGAATGGCAGCATGCAGGCTGCAAACCTTGATGTGGGAAACCAGGAAGATAAGACACAGGGCTTAAGATTCAAACTCATAACAAACTCATACATTGTAAGCAGGACATCTTGGCTCAAAGGGCAACTTGAAGGCATGTGACAGTATTCAGCACTGTTCAAGGTTATTATATTTACAGGGTTCATGGGTTTAAATATGAGGTCCAAGTTGGATGATTATCACATTTAATTATACATTTTATCAGATGTAGGCTCTTTCTCTTTTTACATGTATGCAAAGAGCCTAAATAGTTTCAGATGGTAGATATATTTTATCAATATGGATATGTCTAATGAGGACTTTTATTATTTGGAACTGGAACCTGATGAACCATGGCTTCAGTAAAAGCAGCTGCCTGGTTCATTACAGCAGTCAGCAGTGCATGGTGACTTCAAAAGTTATTATTTGTGACACCTATTTAAAAAACCCACCCCATCGTTACTGGGAATGCATGTGTTCACAAGCAAATAGCTTTTGGGTTCCTTTTTGACAGGTGGCTTGTAGTTGATTAAACTAGCCTTATACCTATTAAACCTTGCAACGTTTCGAACTTTTATAATACTTAAGTAGTAGTAGTAGTAGTAAGCCAAGTCTGTTGGGCTTTTTACACTGAAGCCTACTGGCTCATCATAGCTGGAACTACTTCTGTAGTAGTAGAAGTAGCAATAATAGTAGTGAAAGAGTATTACCTAACTGTTTGTACTAGTGTCCAAAATAAGTTAAAATAATTTGGAATATGACTGAATTATGTCAAAGTTCGAATAAGAAGGTATCAAATCAACAGAAGTGTATCATCACCTTTATCATCACCAACATTTTAAAACTTTTATTATATCCACATTCATTGGACTGTAAAAAAAAAAAAGTAGCATTGTTATCATCTTATTTAAATTAGATTTTCGAATCAGACACAGAGAATAAGTGTGAAATTTTCATTAGTGTCTAACTGAAATTGTGTCTGTAAGTGAGAGGCCACCTGCTGGAGACATTGGTGCAGGTGAACAGTCCGGCTCGTCTATTCCTCTCGATAACCCTACGCACATCTGGAATAAGGATTAAGGCAAATGCTGTCTTCTACACACAAGAACATGGCACTCTCCTATAAACTTGTGTATTCATCTATTATATATATATATATATATATATATACGATGAATAGTTATATATGTAATGATAAAGTGATTAATAATGTATTTTTTCACCATGCATGTTGTTCTTGCCCCCTGTTTTTGACTTCACTGCAACAGAAAGCAAAGCTTTCCCAGAAACAATGAATAAGAAGGCTTTTACCATGTCACCACTGCCCCAATGAGCCTCTACTAAGTGTGCTGTACAGCAGGATTGATGGCAACCCATCTATTAATAGACCAGGCCACAGGTTTAAGCTAATTCAATTAGGATTTCTGCCTCTTCACTTTCCGCTCACTCTCACTGTGCACCAAACAGCCGTAGCAAATCCAATCTATAGCCGGGAGCGCGGTTTGGAGGCTGTGTCATCGGTGGAGGAGAGCAGGGTAAGAGAAGCTGTGGAAGTGTGTCACACGGGTGCGATCAGCCGTTAAGGAGATAGAGCAGAGCTTACAGTGTAATCTCATCAGGAGAAGCCCACTGGGGAAGAGGTCAGAAATGCTGTGTCTCACACTGGCATCCACACATGTAGACAAACACTTGAAACTCCTCTTATTTTCATGTGACATTTATAAAAAAAAACGCACTCCTTCTATTCAATGCAAATATCACATACATGGTTTAGCTCTATGGACCACTGACAGTGACAACATGGTTTAATACTGCTTCTATCTAGTTTAGTGCTTAAAAAATTCCTATCTGTATTGATATTTAGATTTAAACAGGAAGTGGGTGTTGTCTATGCCAGACTATCGTTGTCTTCCTTTCTTTTTGTGAGTCTCATCGGATCATCATTAAATTATTTTAATTTATTAATTCATAGAAATAAATTTTTTTCTATTGTTTGCACAGAAATATGGTAGCAATATGGTTTTATGGTATGGTAAGTTATTTTTGACTGGCTGCAATAGACTGGCAACCTGTTTGCCCCTATGCACCTCAACTCTTACCCAAAGTCAGCTGGGATTGGTTCCACATACCCCACAACCCTGACGAATAAGCGGTACAGATAATGGATAAATGGACCTTTATTTCTCGAGCAGGGTCACCAAATTCTGTGTACAGTGGCCACAAGAAATAACTTGTTTCTCATGAAAATGTTGAGAAAGAAGAAAGGATGTATCTATCTTTTCCTAAGTGTCTGAACATTGTGGACTAGTTACAAATTTTTTGTGCCATTTGTAAATTGTATTATTAGTGGGAATCTTGCTGAAATCTAACATTTCAGAACTATTTTACAATATTTACAAATCTGAGGTAGGCAAGTTGATGTACAACTCCTATCTGTATGCATATTAATTTATTAATAATCCTAATTTAATAATAATCCTCACAGGGGAGTTCCTGAACAGAGCACCATAAGGCTTATCCATCATTGAGGTGATGCTGATTGGCTGTTATATAATTTTTTAAAAAGAATTATTTAAAAAAAAAAAAGATGACACACAAAAAACAAAAGGCTCATAGACCACGACTCGGACTCCCAGAGAATAAACAACACAGTCAAATGGGCAAACAAATTTATAGGTAAATAAATGTTTGTGGAGTACACGTTGAGATCAGAAACTTGACAGAACATGACCTCAATAAATTGAAAAGACAGGTGATACAAGTGAAAGCGGAAATCAGCTAGTAAAAGCAAAGAAGGTGAAAAGCAAACTCAGGCTCAGACACCTAATTGTAAAAACATCTATCATGAGCCCTATTTTTATTCAGTGCCTAAATCTATATATTAATGTATTAAATTTTGGTTACTTTCCTAGTAGAGAGAGAATGTTATGAATGTAATGTTATAAGCATGTTATGGAGATGAGTAAAGCAGGAACATTTGCTTGATCCCTTTTGTTCTACAGCACAAATGTCAATCATTTCTGAGATTTCAACAGTACAAGGTTAGGTTAGTTACAGCACTGTTTTGAGTGGTTGAGCAAACCACAGAAGACAGTAGAGAACAGCACCAGCATCAAAGAAGGGTAAGGTCCTTCACTTTCCTCATGGTATATTATCTTTCTCAATGTCTTTTCTTTTTGTCAATTCATACAACATATACAGTATACAGTGATACTTCACTCAAGCAGAAACACTTCACAGCTGAGGGAACCGCAACCAAACTCAAAATCAATTATATCTGCCACATACAGAGGTTGGTAGCCACATTATGAGACAGTTATGAGATAGAGATATTTTTGTATGATTACACTTAAGTGACTCTAGCCAGCTTGTTAGACCCCTTTACCCAATACATTAATCAACAACGCCCACCAGTGATCAGATAAGGTTTGGATGGTGGGTTCATTCTCAATGTGACATTGATATGGTTGTTTGTAATTATACAGTATTTGGTGTTGAGACAAATACATTAAGAGCAAGTGCTTTACTGGAATTTCTTCCCTGTGCAATCTAATGGCAAACATTGTTAAACCCAGAATTTTATTTCATCTTGTCGGAACCAAAAAGAGATTATAAATCAGGGGTCACCAACTGAAGGACCACTGTCATCAGTATTCAAGTGGACCAAACTAAGCAAGGGAAAATAAATACTATAACAGAGCAGACCTGATCTTCTGTTGTTTCATCCAATTACATCCATTTGTGTGGATTATTTAGCAAAAGGCATCTTAGGACAGACACTAGTTACAGGGCAATAGATATCCAGTAAGAAAATGGAAAGCATTTGGTAAAGTAAGGGCTTGTATTTACAATGACAGAAAGAGAATGTTTATTAATGACTGGACAAAAAAAAAATCACATATACCTTATGTGTCCTTTTCAAGCTCAAAACAGATGTATATCCTTTATTTGGACACCATGGAATTAGTCAAAGGTGGTAACGTGAAGCACCAATGCAAAGCAAAATGACTTTAATTTGATGAATCTAATTGATAATCTTGAAATAATTGTCAGTGGTTAATAGTCATGGTGTTGCTTATACAGACCTTTGTAGACAGTATTTGTAACTGTTCACAAATTACAGCTGAATACCCCATTATAGATGCTATATACACTGCCTAGCCTTGTATAAAAAAAACATTCATGACCCCTAATATTTTGTTGGATGGCCTCTGGGCTTAATTACAGCTAGTAATCACCAAGCCATCACATGTTTTAGTTGATCAGGTTAAGGCTCAGCAACACTACAAGACAATTTAATTAAGTCAGATGATGACCTGGATGTACTGAATGACCAGGTAATCACATCGATGGACCTTATGGAGTGGTTCGGTTTTGCTCTCATCGATTCAAGATGTTGGTGCAAAATTTACGCCTCTGGATACTGTGATATTGATTAGGTTTCTCAGAACAATGCCATGGCAATTACACTCTGTAATTAAGGCTAAAGGTGGTCCAACATGGGTTTTGTTTGCACGGACTGTGTGCAACTGTTTTCTAACCAGTTATTAGTGCCAGTGTCTGACCAAAGTTCCAGTTTCAGTTTTGGAGTTAGTAGACTGTTCTGGACCCATCTGGGCTTGGGTTAGCTGGGCTACAATCAGAAACTATATGCCTACAATTTAAATGTATGGCCAATGGGTGTAACTTTACCTAATAAACATTTTACCTAATATAGGCTTCTGAAGATCTGTCTCTCATTTCAAAATCTGACTTTCACGCAATTTGATATGTAGGGGGCTGAGGAATTACATCACAGTCCAATTATAACCTAAAAGAACAGCAATCTGGACTATTTGGGTCTCCTCAATTTCTGCTT
Source organism: Neosilurus hyrtlii (assembly GCA_028564935.1). NCBI lineage: Eukaryota > Metazoa > Chordata > Actinopteri > Siluriformes > Plotosidae > Neosilurus > Neosilurus hyrtlii. The sequence continues at coordinate 9,718,499 of JAOUQZ010000039.1, forward strand.
TCTGAAAAAAAAAGCCTTAGAATGTACACAGGAGAATGTTATTTTTATGATCCAGGGACAAGCGACATTGTTCTGGCTCCAATCATATCATCAGATCTATCAGTGCTCTATTATGGCAGAAACATCTCCTGCACAAAGCGCTGCCAATTAATGCTCTATCAACCCACCGGCAGCCTTTTCTCTCGCTATAAGAAGAAACGGCTTAGGCATGGGCTCTGACTGTTGCAAGCATGTCTTTTCTGATTATCCATCTCAGTACACTTCCCCTCCATTTGGACTTCTTTCTTTTAAACAAATCTCTCCTCTCAATGGAGTATTGTGTGCGATTTTGTGTCACTGCTATTGTTTGCCAAGCACAGAGATTCAATAAAGACCCACTGTCATCACAGCGCAGGCTTTTGTACTAACGAACACTGTAATTTTGACGTATTTGTCGTCGTCTTGGTGGCTGCTGCTTTTTTATGGACTATGTTCTGGTAGGAGGAAGAATGATGGAAGAGGAGGATGAGAACTAGGGGGTAACACAACTAGCATAAACAGGATTCAACAAATACTTGGCTTTAAGTTCCATTTTCAACTTAAGAGACACTGTCACAGTGATGACTGTAAAAGCAAAATAATCACAATTTCAGTATGCTGTGATACCACTGTTAAGAGAAAAAAAATCCAAGGAATGAGTGGCTTACTGGGGATAAGTTATGTGATTAACCAGTCTTAAAAATCAAATGTAAACACTTTATTGTTCGCAAAATAAAATAAAACAACACTGCTTCATTTGGGACTCCCTCGGCTATTCTGACAATTTCCACTATTTGAAAATAGTGTCAGGTGCATTAGGCACCATTTTGACAGAGAACTAGTTTGAGTTTTTGCAGAAATGTCACAGGGGTGAACAGTTTTACTGTTAAAAAACTATACCTTTTTATTAGGTAAATGGGAGGGGGGGGTCTACATTTGCACAAAAGAAGTTCCAGGTTTCTGGTGTCAAAAACTCTTTGGTCAGATGGGAAAAAAACATTTTACATCCTGATTTCTTTCTCTTACTCCTGGTCTTTTCCCATCTGACCAAAGACAAAAAAGAAAGTTTTTGACACCAGAAACCTGGAACTTCCTTTGTGCAAATGTAGACTAGTGGCAGTAAAAAAACATATTAAGACAAAAAAGAAAACACATTCTTTGATACTAAACTTATTTAATAATTTGCAAGAAACAGTGATCCAGAGAAGCAGTAAGGCATCCATTTGGGGAAACCCTCGGCAATAGCGGAACCCACCGGAAGTAGCCAAGGGAGTCCCGAATGCCCCTGCTCAAGATATAAGAAAGTAGTACCGGCTCAACCATGGTGCCCACCACCCAAGGCATTTTTTGGTCAAAAAACACCAAGCTTTCCTGAATGAACATTTCATTTGACAGCACAAAGAGCACCGACAAATTGTTACGTTCAGTCACACTCGCCTCAACCAGGAGAGGCAAATAAACATTACTACATATTTTGAACTGGTAAAGAAAAATAATACCCAAAATTTCTTTGGTCAATGTGAAAAGACCAGGAATAAAAGATAAAAGATGGATTTTAATGTGCATGAATATGTAGATGCTTGGCCACAATCTTAAGGTGTACAGTACATGTAATGTAATACTGTAAGTGTGGGGGCTACATCTTGAAGGGTCAAAGAGGGCCCCCAATCCCTTTTTGCCTAGAGCTCCCCGAGTCCCTAGAAAAGGACTAGTGAAGTATGTAAAGCATCTTGCTCATCCCAACTGAAGAAGGTGCAAGAGTCACCCTGCACTAACAATCCACACAAACCCATTCTGTCTGAGCTCAATGCGTTTGCATTTCCTAAATAAAAAACAGGTTCATGATAAAAGAAAATTGAAACATCCTCACAATCATGCGTGCACCCACTCACTCAAATACACAGAGATTGCTCATACAAGGATACTCTCGATGGCCTTCTCATTCCCATCAGATAGCAGCACTTCCTTCACATCAGCACAAACGGCAATCTGAGGAGAGAAAAAACAGTGATGAAAAACGAGGAATTGAAACACAACAAAACACAAAACAAAACACCCCCTTATACATACAGATACACACCCCTTGGAATTCTAAAATCCCCTCGCTGCACAGACTACACACTTTGTGTCTCGTTCCCTCCCCCTGTTCTCTTTCCATCCATCGCTGCTCATCCCTGCTCTTCTGTCTCTTGGCCCGTTTTTTCATTTTACGTCTGCATTATTTTAATCATTCAATCAAATCAGTCAATACTTTTATCATTCCCTGTGGCTGGGAGCCCTCTATCTTGCTATCACTCTGTTGGGTAATTGCATTGTGACAGGAGATGATGGCGAGCACCGAGCCTTTCATTTGCAGCGTGGTGTTTATCAGGCGGGGCCATCGCGCTCCACTGTCACTCCGCACTCGGCTCGCCAGGCCTGCCTGATGTCCTTCATATAACTTTGCACTGCGCTGCCTCTGCTTTTGTTCTCACAGTCTTTCCCTTCCTTTGTTACCGTGTATTTTTTTTAAACCCATAACACATTTTCATTCTAGTGGAGGTCTTTATCAGGAGAGTGTGTGCAGATTTAAAGAGGAATTGTGTCCAGAGGTGAAGCCAGGTAGTTTTAAAAGTGTGTAGGTTTGTAGAAAGATGTGATTTTATTTATTCAGTGATTTATTTTTTGGTAGAATTTCTTGAGCTATCAAAGTAAACCCAGGTTAGTTATATGTAAGATATAGAATCCTTCAAATGCCAGTAAAAGGTCACATATGATAATGGACTACGCAACAAGCTCAAAGACATCTACTAGCATGCATTTTAATTGTGGTAAAAAAAATACTACATCCAGCTGTTTCCCTGAAAATTTTGCTCTCTCTTTCTCTAACAGTGAGAGGAATTAACAATTCAAAGGAGCTTGCATGAACAGCTGGCCACACAGACACCACAGCCCAAGGGCTCTAAGTCAACCACGCAAGAAGAACATGGCGTATAGAGGGAGGGGCAGACAAATAAGGGATACCAAGGAAGGAATCCCAGGATAAGAAAGAGGAAAATCACAGGGGTACTGAGTGAAAAAGACAAGCAGAAGCAGGTATTATTAAGGCAGGATTGATTAACTCTACAGCATCTTCCACTGGCGTGTGAGTGTGTGTGTGTGTGTGTGTGTGTGTGTGTGTGTGTGTGTGTGTGTATGGGTGTGAGAGACAGAGATAGTGTGTGTTTATGCATATGCATGGACATGTGCATGCTTGTGTGTAAAAATGCTCATGTGGAGTCAGTAGATCGCTCTGCAGGTCCTGAGGCGGAAATGCCAGTGTATTTGAACTCATTTCGCAGTGCTTACAATACACCAGTGTTTGGGTATCCATGCTGAAATCGCTCAGTTGCCTGTGATTGGGTTGGGTTTTGTGTGTGTGTGTGTGTGTGTGTGTGTGTGTGTGTGTGTGTGTGTGTGTGTGTGTGTGTGTGTGTGTGTG
>JAOUQZ010000039.1:9728620-9742689 GCA_028564935.1 Neosilurus hyrtlii
CACATACAATATATTTAGCTCTACTTCGACGTATCGAGCACTGTTTTACGGAAAATCGACTCAAGATCTTATATATACATATATAAAATACTATACACACAGTCATGTACGCAATTTCTGACTGTAGAGGAGAAACAAGAATGCTCATGTCAATAAGCTACAGCACCAAAGTCAGCTATTGTGTGTTTTGGGACATTCTCCATGGAGATATTAGAGTCAGAGGGTTTCTCTCACACACACACATACATACTTCGTGTGAGTTAGGATTAGAATCACACAGTTTAGAGACAGTATGCAGCATTATGCAATTTTATGATCATCTCATAAAGAGTATTTTACAATGTTTTTAAAAAAATAAAAAAATATTTTGATGCAAAATATGAAGCCATTTTCATCTACCGGTTCAAATTACAATTACAAAATCTCTTTAACTGTCAGATACAAAAATAATTCACAGACTGCGAAGACATTTTATCCTTGGTAATTTTAAGGCTTTTTTATTTCGTTTTTTTTCCCGACGGTTCCCAGGGCCATAATGGTGTAATTTCCACTCCCTACTTAGTATCTAATTCTGACTACAAATGTAGAAAGACGTAGATAAATAAAGCACTAAACAAATAAAAACGCAGACAACAGTACACTGTTAAACCCAGAGCAGCCATTTAATTTTTAAGTTAGAGACACGGTGCTATTCAGTACGCATTAATTAAGTGCAATGTCTGTTGAGGGAAATCTCAACCCGGGGATTTTAATAAAAAGACAGTTTTCTCGGTACAGTAGTAGTTTATAATATCATCATCTTCTTCTTCTACTTGTTTCCGGGTCGGGTAGCGGGGGCAGCAGCCTAAGCAGTGAGGTCTAGACATCCCTCTCCCCAGCCACTTCCTCCAGCTCTTCCAGGGGGACACTGAGGAGTTTCCCAGACCAGACATGGTCCCTCCAGCGTGTTTTGGGTCGACCCCGGGGTCTCTTTCTGGGTTGGACATACCCGAAACACCATACCATGGCTCCTTTTAACGTGGAGGAGCAGCAGTTCCACTACGAGCTCTACCTGGATGACCGAGCTTATCATCTCTAAGAGAGAGCCCCGCCACCCTGTGAAGGAAGCTCATTTCAGCCGCTTGTATTGAATCTTCTTTCGGTCACTACCCAAAGCTCATGACCACAGGTGGGGGTAGAAACTTAAATCGACTGGTAAATTGAGAGACTTGCCTTTCGGCTCAGCTCCCTGTTCACCACGATGGATCAGTACAAGCTCTGCTTTACAGCAGAAGTTGCACCAATTCTGCCTGTCGATTTCCTCTTCCATCCTTCCCTTACTTGTGAACAAGACCCCATGATGCTTGAACCCCTTCAGTTGGGGCAGGACCGCATTCCACCCTTTTCCAGCTGAGAACCATGGCCTCAGGCTTAGAGGTGTTGATTGTCATCCCATCCGCTTCACACTCAGCTGCAAATTGCTCCAGCGAGAGCTGAAGGTCCCGGCTTAATAATGCCAAAAGAACATCATCTGCAAAAAGGAGAGATCCTATGGCCACCAAACCAGAACCACAGAGGGTGTGTTGGTGAGATTGAGGAGGTCCTCGAAGTATTCCTTCTACCTCCCGACAACATCCCCAGTCGAGGTGAGCAGTTCCCTGCTTCCACTGTAAACAGTGTTTGTGGAGTACTGCTTCCCCCTCCTGAGGCAACAGATGGTGGTCCAGAAACTCCTTGAGGCCAACCAAGTCTCTTTTCAGGCCCTCATTGAACTCCTCCCACACAAGAGATTTTGCATTGGCAACAGCCCAGGTTGCAGGACATTTTGTCCAGTTGGTACCCGTCCGATGCCTCGGGAGACTCACAGGCTAAAAGAACCTGATAGGCCTCTTTCTTTAGCTTGTCAGCCCCCTCACCACAGGTGTCCATCACCTGGTTCGGGGGTTGCCCCCACGACAGGCACCGGTAACCTTATGACCACAGCTTCAAGCTACTGTCTCAATTATGTAGGCACGGAACATGACCCATTCAGACTCTATGTCCTCCTTTGGGATGTGGTAGTTGGAGTTGTAGGCCCTTCTGATAGGAGACTCCACCAAACGTTCCCAATAGACCATAACTACACACTTAGGTCTTTCAGGTCTGGAGGGAGACCAGCCCTGCCATCGGAGCCAGCTCACCACCAGGTTGTGATCAGTTGATAGCTCAGCTTATCTCTTCACCCGAGTGTCCAGAACAGGCGGCCGCAAGTCCAATGGCACGACTACAAAGTTGATGCATGTGGCAAAATGGCAACAGTGTGACCTGGAAGGGTGTGATTGGTAGTTTATAATATGACATTTTAAGTGGTGGCCTGTTTTATTTTACTTCAGGTGCTGTTACTTGCCAGCTTCTGAACAACATGTTACATCTGGTAACATCACAACGCCACTTCTTATTCACCGACAAAATGAGTTTCCTAGAATGGGCAGCATTTGCAAGGGCAATCAGTGGATTTAACCTCTCTCCTTATTGCCAACATGTGGAGTGCTATGCCTTTCAGTGGCTGTCATGGTATCAGCCTTGGTTTTATTTGTTGAGTTCTAGTATTCCATATCCTTGACGTTTTTTGCCCTAATGCTCATTTTGCTAGGTTTGTACTTTGCTGCATGCATTTGTAACAGGAAGCTTTTGGCTTGATCCCTTTTTGGGGATGCTGCTCAAGGTCATACTGCACAGTGCACCTAGCTAACTGCTAACAGGCAGGATGAAATGCACTAGTCCATATGTGATTTACTGCCATCCCATCAACAAATCAAACTATGTGTGCTGTCCTGTTGTGTGTCATGCATGAATGTTGTGCCATGGATTGAGGAGAAATCATCTCACTGTGTAATATACATGATGGAACAATAAGGCTGTGATCAAAAATGAGAATACTTACTATCTCACAAAAAAACACAGGTCCAATGCAAGGCTAAAATCTGAGATCTTGAATGATAATACATTCATGATATGATATGTGTATGTTTGTGGGTGCACATGCTACATATTGAGGACTGAAATAGGTTTTTAACCAACAAGTGAGGATATTTTGGCTGGTCCTTACTTCTTCAATGGGATGTATAAGGTTTAAAACTTGGTTTTGGCATTCAGGTTAAAAATATCTTTAAGTTAGGGTTAGGATAAGGGTTGGGGTTAGGCCTTTAGTTATGAAGGTTAGAGTAAGGGGCTAGGTAAAATAATTATTTCAATAAGAGTCCCCACAAAGATAGATGTACAAGACTGTGAGTGCAGAAAATGGGGAAAGGGGTTGTGGTGCACTTGAGGAAATGAGGAGCTCATGAGATGATGGCAGCTTAAATCTCCTTCTTGTGGATAATGAAATCACTTCTCACCTTCAATTACCAGATGAGAAATAGAGCTGCCTCTCCATCTTTCCTCTATCCCTCTTTTATCTCATTTTATCCACCAGTGCATCTTTCTCATGGAATAGTTATCTACCTTATGGTCTACCAATTCTGAGAAAAAAACAACATACACATCCAAAAGTTAAATCCATGTAGCCCAAGCTGATCAGTAATACCACAGACAAATAGTAACACACAATTCACACTTTCACTTTTAATCTGCACACAATAATACTAACCTTATAATCCATGAATAAATGCAGAAAAATATTTAGGTCTGATCAATGTTGTTACATTATACCGTGTTTCCCCGATAATAAGACCTACCCTTACTTCAGCAGAACGGTCCAAAATAGGCCCTACCCCGAAAATAAGACCTAGCTGAATCCAAATTTTGTCTGCACCCTCCCCTCATTTTCTATGAATGCACTCACGCCAGTGCTATTTACAGCAGCGCTGCGGAGGAGAGACAGAAAAAGATTTTCTTGATAGTTACGGGAACAAAAATGGTAAGTAAAGTATTATAAAGCAGGACTGAGGGGCATGACGAGGTTAAAATCAGGACTGGAGGAGTATAACAGTCATCATTTTACTGGTATTATCCTGTCTGTTTCGACCCCAGACATGAGAGCAGCAAGGAAGAGCTACACCGCTGAGTACCAGAAAGCAGTTGTGGAGGAATCACTTACCTGTTTATTGAAATTGCTGTTAATTGAAATAAAACCTACCCCGAAAATAAGCCCTATGGTTTTTTTTGAACCGAAAAAAAAAAAAATAAGACAGTGTCTTATTATCGGGGAAACACTATATTATATATTAGACTACACATCATCCCATCATCTAGGATTTGACTGTTAATGACTTTAGAATCCATACTCCCATGGTATACACTGCTAATCAGGAAGCTGAAGACAATCTTAGGTTGAAAATCTATTGCAGGGCTAACACAGCCATTCACACTCACACCTATGGGTAATTAGATCTAATTCACATCAGTGTACTGTAAGAGGAAAACCAGAGTAGCAGAACACCCATGTAGGCATGAGGGGAACAGGCAAAACATACAGAACAGGTTCAGACCTAGAATCTTCTTGCTGTGAGGTGGCAATGCTAAACACTACATCGACATGCTGCACATGACTTTAGTATTTACGATGCAAATCCACTCAAATAGCAATGCAGCCATTTTATAATGTTACACAGTGAACAACTAATCAATCTAATTAAAATGTTTTATTTAATTCCAAGGACATGTGTACTGTTTATATAATAGTGACCTTAAATAAAATAGATAAAACTTTTAATGTATTTAAATAATATTTTGGTATAAAACTTCTCATATACAATATAGCACAGTATGCGCGATGTGATTATCACAGTATTATCACCCAGTACCAACCAGTCAATAACTTTTTTCCTACCACCATTCAAACAAAACACAAACTTTAATCATTGTCAATCATTTCTTGGTTTTTTTCCCTCATTATTCTCTCTTCTTATTTGAAAAAGTATTATATGTGGACATTCTGGACTTACCGGTTCAAGAATTCGCACATCTTTCTATGTTTGTAGTGTATATGGTTTGGAAGAAAGGACCCTGGTGGCCATTTTCCACACATTTGCAATTTTCTTTTTATTAATACTTTTTAAGCATAAACATAACTAGTTTATACTGTACAGTCTGAGTATAGTGTTGTATTTTGAGACCTGTAGTGAAGCTGAGACTGAAGTTAACATATAATCTTCTTCCAGTGCTAAGCTGTGTGACCTCCTGACCTGATGAACTTTAGTAAAGTGCAGCAGCTGGTTAATCCTGACACCAGTGCTGGACACTAATCACATGAGCTGGGATGAGTCCAGCAGGTGCTGCACAACATGCATTCAACACGCACACACACACACACACACAGACACACACACACACACATCATGAAAAGCATTCTTTGCTGTCTTATAAATGGTGAAACTATCAGAGAGTAAGACAGTCATGAATGAATGAGCTCTGGTAGACACAGGAAAAGGGAACCATGCAGAGATAGGAAAGAAAGAGGGACATGAGTGTGGTGAATTAAGCCTGTCTGTAGGCTGCCAAGCGGCCTCAAGCTTTCTCCAGATGATCTCCACATTAACGTTGGCCTCCGATAATTCTTAAGCCTCCTCTATTTCAGATCCAATAACGGATAAGGGCACATTTCAGCATGATCAACTGCCAATCTGTTCCCTCACACCGCTTCTTTACTCCGACTCAGGATTACCAGACACACACTCACAGCTAAAAATGTGCACACTTAACTGCTGCTAAGGAAACTATACACACACACACACACACACACACACACACACCATACAACATACAACTACAGCATGGCATCCCAGTGGCCACTTCCTTTAACAAAAGACTTACCACATAGACATGTTCTCTAACTCATTTTTTTTTCTTTCACTCCGATTATGTGTCTCTCACATGCACACAAACACACAACAAAAAAGACTTGCCTGAAGCTTCTGACTAAAATGACAGAAGAGGGGAGGGAGAAGGGAAAGCTTGCCGCTTTGCCCAGCTATTCACATAAGTGTGTATTTTAAAGTGGCGGTCTGCAACACTGTGGCAAGCAGATAAGGCATGTCCTCCTCTTTCGGTAAACAACATTTTTGGCTAAGGGTGCCTGTGTGCAGAATATAACGACTGGAGGAGGTGAGCCACGGCTCCATTGGCATGGAGACATGCTGGGAGTAGACACAAATCTCTGTTCTGGTATTTATCCTCCAGCGTGATAGTTTACTTATCAAAAAGCGCAAAAATGCAAAATCTCATCTGAGTGGGTGGCATGGATTTGACGGCAGGCTAATAGATATATCAGCAGCACAAACATGAGGCTAAAGCAGGCCTGGATGAGCATACACAAGCTATGTCTGTTTGATTAGCATAGTCAGAAATGGCGATGGGTCGTTGACAACCACGGATTACGGGTGCCGCACAGCACGCTGCAATTGCTCCCTCCTCTCAGAGGCAGAACGAAGCAGGGGCCTAGCTAAATTACAGCCCTGTCACCTGAACAGGCTTTATTTGGAGAATGTTAATGTATATAAACAATTAAGGCGAGAGAGGGGAGAGCAATAATAGAAATGAAAAGGGAAAAGTATAGAGGGAGAGGGTTAATGGGAGAAAGAAAAAGAGAAAGGTACAGAACTGAGCAAAGCTTTTTGGAACAGTCGAAAGCTCTGCCTCATGATGAGATTCTCTGTTCTATGAATTTTCTCGTTGCTGCTTTAGGTTTGGTCATTCTTTTCAGAGAAGAACCACCAAAACAAAACCTAAAGCATTATTCTTATTATAACATATTATAATTAGCAATTATATGCAGACGGTAAGGTGGATGAGCCTGAGGTGCATAATTGTTTTACTATACGTATACAACACAGGAACAGAAGTAAAAAAAAAAAGAAAAAATAACTGAGATTTTTATAATTTATATTTTCACATTTTGCTCATGACAGAGACTGGGCAGTCGAACTGTGCGCTTTGAGCTAAAGCCAATACCATTGCAGAGCCAATGGAGTGTTTTCACCATATTCATTCAGAGCTTAGTAGCCAACATACTATACGGACACGTTAGCAAACTGGCTCCATAAAGGTGTGTTTGCACACTAATTTAAAATGTTAGTAAATTCCACCTGGAAATACAAAATAAAACAAGATTTTTATGGTTTATTTTTGCATTTTAAAGCATGATGATGATGATACCAATTGAGTGACCATGAGAAATTGTGGCTGCCTGTCATTTTAATTCAAGCATTATCCACCCCGAATAATGTTCATTTAATTCCAAGATAGTGGACCAATCAGCCAGTCCCTGTAATATACTGTATATTAAATGTATTTACAGATTACCAGTTCAACTAGTTTTGGTTTAGGCCAGAATAATGCTCTAAAATTAACCACACTACATACAACCATTTGGCAAACTGTCCTCAGCAACAGTCTACCCTCTTATGACAAAGGTGGGCTACTTTCAAAGCGTAACCATGACAACATGCCACAGTGGTACTTCTAAAGGGTATCAAATTACCCATGTTTTCTTACTCCTCATTTCCACACTCAGGTGTCCATGATATTATATAGTCACACATTGATAACTTCTTAATCCCGTCCAGTTCGTCTTAAATTTTACAGAGCACATGAATTCATTACAACAACATTCATTAGCAATATTTGATATCCAACTAACTGTAACACTTTAGTTCATCTCAAGTTTGGGCTTAAAGTTCTGCACTCCAGTCATGAGCTGGTTTTGATAAACTGAAGGTTAGATAGGGAAGAAAATGTTTAGTTAGAAAAGAGAAACTTCACTTTACCTCCAAAACCAAGCTATATCACTGTTTAGAAAATTCAACACTATAAATTGAACACTTGAAATTGGCTACAAAAGGCAAATTCACTCAGCGATTAGACATGATTAAAACATATTCATGAGCTGCAGCCAACCCCTCGTTCGTATTGATTAACAGGCAGAAAGAGAGAAATCGCTAGAAAAGGGAAAATATTGTGAACATTGTCGAATACAGTATAACAAAGCAAGAGATAAATGGTTATACAGTGGCACAGGTCACAAATGCCCTTTAGGCTAACCGAGCATATTCATACAACCACATTCCAAAACCTAGTGGAAAGCCTTAGCAAATGAGTGGGCATTTGTCTAGAAGCAAAAAGGTCCAATTTTATGACTATGTGCATGCATTTTATTCACCCAATCACATTTAAGAACTCATGCGATGGGATGAAAAATAATCTTTGCTGTTTTTTCTGCTTCTGGTTTTAGAAATGTAACATACTGCAGCTGGAGCAAAATTAATGAAGATAAGATCATGATGTATCATGTCTTGTAATTTGTTGGAAAATGCCAGGACCAATTTCTGTTTGAAATACAGCCATAGCTAAAAGCTCTAAAATAGAGATTAATAAAAATTGCAGTCAACAAACAAGACTGACTGATGATCCAGTGCTAATTCTGAGCCAGAGATTGCAGTGATGCTCATTCTGGGATAAACAGCAATATTTCCATGACACAGAATCTCAAATTCGGCTGCATTTATTTAGTTCTAGATGGAAGTTTTAAAGTTTATGAAATTACATTAAATGTTTATTTATTTCCAATTTCTAGTATATTAGGCATTATACAATCCACTGTATCATGTAATGAAAAAATAAATTCAGGGAACCGACTGGGTAACATCCATCAGGCTTAACTAATGCAATTAATTTATCTAATGATATCTGAAGCATAAAATGTTTTTGGAGACAATCAGCGTATCAAACATTTTAAGTGAAGAAATTATTTGGAGTTGCCGCTGTTCTTTGAAAACTAGGGCAAGTATTGACACAGTAACATCCATAGCATTTTGACAACCCAAAAGATGGTCCTCTCAAAAGAACTTGTGCAGCTATATTTCCTTATCATTTGTCAAAGGATAGACTGTCAAAAATTGTATTTGTAACCAAAACCAACCAGAAAGTCAACTTTTATTTTAAGAGTCTGTCCCAGAAATATTGCTGTTTATCCCAGAATGAGGCAAATACATGTTCCCGCTGCAAAGCTCCATCAGCCAAACCTTCTAACACAGCATAATCCCAATCCATCTTTAAATATGCTGTGCATATGATATTACATTCTGTCTGTGTCATCTGTCCGCACTGTGTGAGCACTGAAATCAGCAATTACCCTCTCAATCATGCTGATCTGACTGACAATAAGTGGAATGGAAGCGCTTTATAATCAGTACCTACTATTACACTTTCCTACCACTGAGGATTCCTGCATATGTATAGTGCAATGTGTGCAGAGATATACGGACCACATCCTCACGCATACGCTTAACTTGATGAAACTCATGCGGTACATAGAAACATGTACTGTATAAACGTCAAACTATGTGCATGCCCAGTAGATTAATGAGGTCCCTAAAATGGGATGTTAAACATTTGGGAAGTGGTGAGGTGTCCACATATTTTTTCTCATATCATATGTTTCAGACTCTATTGCTGTAACTGTCTCCTTCTGAATAAATGGGTTTGTTATAATTATTAATTCTTGTGGATTTGTTCATTAATATTGTTACTATTTTTTACATTTTGTGATAAGCTCTAATCTATCACATCAATATTATAGTAATAAGTGCATATCTGGCTGTAAAATTAAAAAAATGGAATCACAATATACACTGTGCATCATGACAGCATATTATGTAACCTTGGCATTTTATTATTGTAAAATGGGCCCCATGCCACTTGTGCTATCCTCTAAGGCACACCTTAATTCAAAAAAAAAATCTAAAATAGAATGAACTATACACTTTACCAAATCAAACAACAAAGAGAATTTCAGATTCAGCAAAAAGAATAGTGTGAAACAGAAATGAACTAACACTTACATTTACACCTATGGGCAATCTAGAGTAGACAGGTAAACTAATCTGTACGTGTTTAGACTGTGGAAGAAAATTGGAGCACCTGAAGGAAACCCACACAGGCACAAAGAGGACATGCAAACTCCGCACAGAAAGGCACCAGCTGGTCATGACGTTCAGACTCAAACCTGCCTGCTGCAAGGCAACAGTGCTAACCATTGCACCAGTATGCTGCCCACCTATAATCCCCGGACAACTAATTAATGTGAGAATTCTGAGCAGTTAAACTGAAATCACTGGTCAAAAACAGAGAACCCACGCTGAAGGGCCAGCCTAGCGCAGCAGAACCATATGCTGGCTCACTACAGTTTCCCTACATCTATCTCACCATCTCTTTCTCTCTCTCTCTCTCTCACTGTGGACACGCACTGAGCCTGCAGGCTGTGCTTTACGCTGGCACTTTTCTCTCTAAACGAAGATGAGCGTGCTGATATCCCGGGGCCAGCTCAGGGGGCCTCTATCTAACCTAAAATGATTTTTAGCACGCCGACTCAAGCACTTCCCAGAAGCAATGTCAACCCACTGCCACAGCACAGCCCCCCTTTTCCCTCTCTCTCTCTCTCTCTCTCTCTCACACACACACACACACACACACACACAGCTCTCTCTGTGGGAAGAGAGAAAAACCGAACAGACAGGAGGAAGTTAAAAAGCTTAGCAGCGAGGGTCATCTTACGACACGGGGGCTTATCATTTTTCTGTCGCTCCCCCGCCAGCCAAAGAAGGGACTTCTTTTTTTTCCCCTGTTCTTCTCTCTTCATCGTTCAGGTGAAAAGATTACTACTTCCCCTGCTCTCTCCCACTCTCTCTCCCTCACACACACACACACACACACACACACACACACACACACTTTCCTCCTTTTCACATCTCAATGCCTTTTAAATGTCACTTATTTTACATGAGGTATTTTGCAGAGACGAGGAATCAGGAGCAATCAGAGCCATTATCCCTGTGGGGCAATGGCGGGTCCGGATGCATTACGACACCCTTCCTCTGGCTGGCCACTGCGTCAGTGCGCCACTTCTCAGGGAATTAAGTGGTATTATGAGGAAAAGCAATGGTGTTGTGAACAGCATGGGCAGTGAAGGTAGAGGCTACTGTCCCTCTACCCTGAAAGGGAAAAAATGCATATGATTTAGAAAAAATAACATGTTGCTGTGATAAATGTTCACGAAATAATAATAAATTACACAATACTTATTTTTAAAAAATGTCCATCAAAAAGAAAAGCAGCTGACAGTTTTGGTGAGCTTGTGTTCACTCTGTCAGAGGTGGAAGGTGATTTGTTGTAGTCCATGGGTCTCATGGCTCAATGTGTTTTGCATTCTGAAAGACTTTTCTGCTCATCACTGTTGTAAAGAGTGGCTACCATAGCCTTCTTCTCAGCTCAATTCAGTCTGCCTGTTCTTCCCTGAAATTTCTCATCAACAAGGGACCCACAGAACTGTCGCTGACTGGATGCTTTTTTGGTTTTTCACACCATTCTGTGTAAACTTTATACACTCTTGTGTGTGAAAATCCTAGGAGGTTAGCAGTTTCTGAAATACTCAATTCAAACCATCTGTCACTCTTACATAAGCCAGGATTTGAAAAAAGCCTGTTTGTCAAAACCTCCAGTGGCTTCCAACTCTTCTGCACACCTATTTATGAGTACTACTGTATAGACACATGAAAAACACACCCCATGACATCTCTCTCTAGGGAATAAAAACCCATCTGGAGCTTAATTAATCTTGTTGACTGAACAAAATTTTTTCTTCATGTTAAATCATTGGTGCTTTTTCACATAAAACACAGTTGTGAGTACACAGTGTTTTCAGAAACATATGAAAACATTTGGAACTAAAGTAAAGCAGATTTTTAAAAATAGATTTGTACACTGTGGCACATTCCCTGGCTCTGTCTGACCAAGTACATACCATACATACTGATAGCGTCACAAAGTGATGTGACAGCAGTTAGACATGAAATGGAAAGAAGCTAGGTAAGTTAGGATAGTAAGTTTAGGATAGTCGTTTAGTATGTTATGTAACAGTCAAAACAGAGAATTTGCTTTGTAAACGGTGATGGCTGGACATTTAAATTTTGGTTTAAACCAAAACAAATCACATAACTAACTCGGAACTACTTTCATAGCTGCTACTACAACAGCATCCATGTCGTTTTGTAACCAAATACTGAACAAGGAATAACTGTGACATGATAAAAATGCAATACTAGTGGTTTGGATTTATTCGCTTTATTAAATGTAAAACAGTGGGCGTTTATGCAGTCAGAACGAACACTAATGAGGAACGCTAACGTTAGCTAATGATCAGCAGCTTAGCTGTTAAGTACCATGCTATTGAGATACTTAGTAAAAATATTAGTGAAATTAGCTGTAAAATGTCAAACTAAAATGGCCTTAAATTAATAAGAATTCACATGACTCAATTTCTCTGAAATGTTACAGTGGGTTACAGGGTTTAAATTGTTAGCATTAACTACATGCAGTGTTGGAAGCTGTTCTTCAAGAATAAGAAATCAGACAAAAATCAAACCATGTCCACCTCACCTGATGAAATCAGACACCTCTCTAACTACCAGGGTCTTTAAATAGGTCTATTATTTTAAGAGGTTAAACTAACAATCCTATTCATTAATGTAGTCCATGTGGTGTACTGAAGCATTCTCAATGCAATTCTTTTCTTTCTTTTTTTTTATAGCCTTGAGATGTTTTTTTCCCACAATGTTTTCTGGCCCTTTAAGTGAATGCTTCCCACAAAGACCCAATCAAAGTGAAAGCCATGGACAAAGCCACAGTTCCAGGTATACTAAACCTCAGCCCTCTTTAGGGAGAAAGCTTGACCATTTACTGCTGGAAACACATACAGCTACAGCTACATCTACCAACCAGTCTCATACCATGTTTTCACACATATATACACATACACACATAAAAGCTCAATCTCACAAAGCTTTAAACATTGCTATCAACAATGCTGGACAAACTAAGTATAATGTGTCAAAAGGATTAGCTGTGAGCATCTAGCACAGAGACCTCCAATTGAACTGGAGGGTTTTTAGCAGTGTTATGATTCAGTAGCCTTGCATTCATATCAAGTTTTCTAAATTCTTATTTCAGCATGAATTTTAGTTTAAATAACATCACAGCAAGCATCTGAAGCACGGGGTTTTAGCTAGTCAAGTGGAGAAGGAAATAATGATGCTTTGATATACCCTGACTCCATCCCCATCATATTTTATTTCATTTCATTTAAGACATTGCAGTTTTGACTAAATGGATGACATAATATCATGTAGCTTTTGTCTACAGACCCAAAAATAAAAGAATTTGTGCAAAGATGCTAATATGTTAGATGAATATGATGCTATCGCATTTCAGTGTGTTACCAGAAGTCTTAAACTGATTTGTATGTTTCATTCAGCGCAGTCGTCTCTTTCTTAAATCAAAGGATGATGGAGAAGCTATGATTTAAAGAGTTAGCCATTCTGTAAGATGCATTTACATCTCCACGTTGTCTATATCTGTTCACTTCACTAGTCACTTTCATTACATATGAGAGTCACATGGGACCAGTAAGGCTGTAGCCACTGATTATTACAAAACCAAACTCATGGAATAGCAGCGTAGCTACATAAAAGCACAGAGGAAGCACTGTAGTGGCATTTAAAGGGTGACAGCATGGTATCTTTAGGCTGTCTACATTCACAGTTTGATCCTGCAACATTTTGCAGCCATTCAGTTTGTCTGAGTGCTGCTCGTCTATAGCTCAAAACCCCAGAAAGAGCAGTTTGAGATTCTAAAGCTTCCCATGGTTTCCAAAGATTGAAATGAACTTTTTTACATAAGTAATACCGCAAGCGTT
The DNA here is from genome assembly GCA_028564935.1 of Neosilurus hyrtlii. Taxonomy (NCBI): domain Eukaryota; kingdom Metazoa; phylum Chordata; class Actinopteri; order Siluriformes; family Plotosidae; genus Neosilurus; species Neosilurus hyrtlii. Next base: position 9,742,326 of record JAOUQZ010000039.1, read on the forward strand.
TCAGCAAAATCTGCATATTTCCAGATTATTAGCCTAAAAAAATCTGTTGAAAAAGATTTTTATTAGCAGCAGGTATAAGTGTGAGAGACCCATTTTTAGGCTAATAACAGTACTCTGCTAATATGCAGATTATGCTAAAGCCTTTGCAGTTTTGCTTACTGAAGTAAGGTAATTTCTACTTTCACAACTCCCTCATGTAGCTGGAGGTGTCAAGACCTTACAGGAGCCGAGCTGAGCCTTTCAGGAGTCGCTTGTGCACAGGCACTGAGAGCACTACAGGGCAGAACACACACACATACTCACCATACACAGACGCACACTCACTCACTTACCATACACAGACGCACACATACTCACCATACAC
>JAOUQZ010000039.1:9761645-9774851 GCA_028564935.1 Neosilurus hyrtlii
TTTGATAACCCAGTTAGCTGCACTGGGGGGACAGCAGTGACAACCCGCTGATAGTGGGGCTTGAACCCCCAACTTTGGGATCAGTAATCCAGCACCTTACCACCAGGCCACCACTGCCCCAAAATGTAAACCAAAAATTTTTTATTTTATTTTGCTTTTCTTGTGTTTCTGTGTGGTATATTAAAAATTTTAATGAGCAGACTATAAACAGATGCCATTTGTTATAGACATTGAAGTGTGCAGAACTCATGTGACCTCTCTTTGTAATGGTAAAAATAAGTTTTATAAAAACTTAAAAATGTAATTCCCCAAAACCACTGAATCTCTTGTTTGAGTCTGCTTTTTATGTTTCCATGTAGTATACAATACTAAAACTCTTACTAAATACTACAGAGAGTTAAAGAGATACTGTTACATTGATTATAACAATACAATCATAAATTGTATTATTTATATTATACTGTTTGTATAATCTCCGATGGCCTGGCGAGTTGCCCTCGCCCAGAGTCGGCTGATATGGGCGCCAGCCTCCCCACGACCAAAGGAAACCAAAGGAAAATTGTTCAGTTATTTACAAAAAGTACAAATGTTAAATAAATAAAAAAAATCACATTTAGTCTTCTGTCACCCCCATGTGATCAGGATACCGCTGCACACCTTTACACTTTGGTTCTCCAGAAGAGAAGCTGAGAGCCTTTGGTCTAATCCTTCCACCTATCTTAAAGACACATACTCCTTCCACAGAAGACCTCTGTGACATCATACACATTATATAAGTCCTGACACAGCTGAGCAAGTTTTACCTTTCAGGCTGCGGTGAATGTGACATACCACTGAGCACTGGCAGCTCCTGCAAATTGTGTCGGTTCCATCATTATCCCCGTGTGCACAACTTCTGTGTTAAGCCCAACAAGTAAAATACAATTAAGAGAAACACACACACACACACACACACACACACACACACACACACACACAGCTTCTCACATCAGTCTGCACAAAAATGTTCAACTTCTGCCCAAATGCAATATAATCTACTGCCCCCTCCTGGAATGCTGATTTATTTTTGAGGTGCATAACCCATGCATTTCAGTCACGAGCTACGGTTTTTACTCCATGATTATTATTGGGTTTATTATGTGGTGTTAGTTGTTCGACACTGGCAAGGTGTGTCATTGCCCTTAGGCTGATCTGCCTCTCTGCATCACACCGTATTCTCATCCTCTCTCTGACAGATGGCTCACACTCCTACTGAACTGCTCTTGAGCACTTGTCATGCGTGTGAAAGGCTTTTATACACAGTGATATAGCACAGTGCTTAGAGCAAAGTGAGACAAGGACTGGAACTACTGTGCAGTGTTGAGAAGACTGAATTCAACCTACATATTTCTAAGCACAAGTAATGTATTAGCTGCACAATACAATGATATCATACGCTGGCAGTATATTTACAGGAATTGTAAAATGCCAGTGTGTCTCCCATATCATGGTACTAGAGGATTCTATGGTGTGTGTGTGTGTGTGTGCGTGTGTGTGTGTGTGTAAGTGAGCCCCAGTCATTAGTGCTCTGAGGTTAGTCTTTAATAACACACAGCAAATAAACACATCATTAGCAATGTAATGAAGGCAGTGAGCCTAGAAGAGGGAGGGAGTTAAAGAGGAAGGGATGGTGTGACAGGGCACATGGGTAAGAGGGCACCAGGTTACACTAAGAAGGTTAAAGAGCAGGACAGGGTTCTTAGCCTCACCTCTCACTGCCCTTGCTGAGACATTATACCCAGAGGGAGGGGGTGGACAAAATGCCGCAGTGTCCTCTACTGCCTGTACTTAAACCCTTACAGAGAACTGAACGTGAGCCAGAGAGTGTTACTGATAAATAAACAGCAGGGTCTGGAAACACTTAGCATGTATGATGTCACTCCAACTGTTTGACAATAGATGTAGCACACAGTATTTTTTGATCATTCAAAGTGATCAGCAGATACAGCCACTACCTGTAAGATATTGCTGTGCACATTTGGCTTCACAGAAGCAATGGAAAAAAAGGTATTTGTGTGGGTCACACAAAGTTGCTCCCTAATGAAAAGTCCAAAAATTAGTTCACCTTGGAATCTTCCTTATCCCTCTGTCACAACACCAGCTAACCAGTGCTCGCCAATTATGGTCATATGAATAGAGGTAGAGGCTTTGGCAAATGGGCATGGGTCGAAGGGGCCAAATGAAGGTCCGTAGGGGCCATGGAAAAAAATGGATGGGGCCTTTCCCTACACAGCTGCTCATTTTGCCCAGAGAAAGGACTGCATGGAAAGAGCGAAAGGAGAAAAGCAACCCAATCAAGACAGGAGATGGAGGTGGTTATACAGAGTCTGCCAGGGTCACACACACTGAAAGCATTTCAGCTCTCTATTGTATACTCAGAAATAAGCAAGGACCAAGCAGTACGACATGCACAGTAAACCTATGGGGATGAGAGCAGAGCCACACACACACACACACACACAAAACTCTACAAAAAGAAATTTACAATTTTTACTGCATGATAAGCTAAAACATAACAGTTGCAGTGTATCATGGTATTTGAAATAACATCAAAAGCACAGAAAGTTGAAGTGTATAACAGTTATTATCTCATTACAATGCCATCGGCCATGGCAGGTGTATACTAGGCAGCAAGTGGACGTTCAGTTCTTGAAGTCGATGTGCAGGAAAAATGGGAGAGAGTAAGCATCTCAGTGACTTTGACAGGGGCCAAATCCATCTCCAAATCCAAGTGGTATAAGAAACGGTGAACCAGGAACAGATTCACAGGCACCTAGGACTCACTGACGTGCATGGGGAGTGAAGACTAGCCCATGTGGTGCGATCCCACAGAAGAGCACAAATTAAAACTGTGCACACACCACTGAAACTGTGCACAATGGACATGTCAGAATCAAAACTAGACCATGGTGCAATGGAAGAAGGTGAAGTAGTCTGATGAATTATTTTTCATCATATTGACAGGTGAGTGCATGTGCATCGCTTTCATAGAGTTGAGACGGGAACAGGATATACTACGTGAAAAAAGCAAACCACCAGATGCAGTGTGATGTTCTGGGCAATATTCTGCTGGGAAACCTTGGTTTCTAGAATTCATGTGAATGTTGCTTTGACACATATTATCCACCTAAATATCACTGTAGACCAAGTGTAGGCCAATCTTTCAGCAGGATTAATGTACCCTGCTGTAATGCAAAAACTGTACAGGAATGGTTTCAAAATATTTGGCCTCCAAATTCTCCATCTGATGGATATGCTGAACAAACAAGTCCAAACCATGGAGACTTTACTTTGCAACTTACAGGAATTAAAGGGTGTGTTCTGAACTGCTTGGTGTCAGATACCACAGCCCACCCTTTGAGGTCTAGTGGAGTCCATGCCTTTGTAGGTTAGAGATATTTTGGTAACACAAAAGCAGGACCTTCACAATAATAGGCAGGTGGTTTTAATGTTGGCTGGTGTGTGTATATATCACCCACCCACCTATCCTACCCATCCTAGAAAATATCTTCTTAGAAGTTCTTACACTTTTTGACACAGATATGTAATATTGGATATTTTTTCTCAATATATAAATAAACAATATGATATTGTTGTTTCATTTGTTTAATTGGGTACTTGTAATCAACTTTTAGGACTTGAAAACTCGGATAATGTTTTAGGTCATATTTATGCAGAAATGTAAAAAAAATAAAGGGTTCAGAAAATTTCAAGCACCATTGTAAGTGGTTAGGTGTTAAGTTATACAGTGTTATGAAGAAAAAAAATTCTTTGAAGAGAAAGTAGTAGACAGAGTACAATTCAATACTTTGAGCACACCTACTCATTCTAACTGAAAAAAAAAATTACTGGGTAGAGAGAAATGTACTTTAATCAGTAAAAGTCAACAGTCTTCCAATTTTATACATTTCTGCATTAATATATCTTCAAAAGTCCTAAAAGTACATAAAGAGAACCCAGTTAAATTAATGAAAAAGTAATTTTACTTGATCATTTATTTATTGAGGAAAGTGATCCAATATTACATATCTGTGAGTGGCAAACCTATGTGAACCTCTAATTGCAGTATCTGGTGTGACCCCCTTTTACAGCATTAACTGCAACTAAACGTTTCCGGTAAGTGTTGATCAGTTCTGCAAATTGGCTTGAAGGAATTTTAGCCAATTCCTCCAAACAGAACGGTTTCAACTCTGGAATGTTCCAAAACATTAACTTTATTGTTCGTTAACCATTCTTTCGTAGAATGACTTGTGTGCATAAGATTATTGTGTAGCTGCAGCTACTTTCTCTTGAGATTCGGTTCATGGACAGATTTTTTGACATTTTCCTTTAGTATTTGCTGGTATAATTCAGAATTCATTGTTTCGTCAATGATGCCAAACCGTCCTGGCCCAGATGCAGCAAAACAGGCCCAAACCATGATACTACCACTATTATGTTTCACAGATGTGATAATGTTCTTATGCCAGAATAAAGTGTTTTGCTTTCTCCGAACGTAACATTCATACTCAAACCAATAAGTTCTATTTTGGTCTCATCCGCAAGATATTTATTTAATAGCATTATGGTTTGTCCGTGTGATCTTTAGTAAACTGCAGACAAGCAGCAATGTTCTTTTGCAGCACAGTGGTGTTCTCCTTGCAACCCTTCCATGCACGCCATTGTCGTTCAGTGTTCTTCTGATAGTGGACTCTTGAACATTAACATTTGCCAATGAAAGAGAGGCCTTCAGTTAGAACTTACCCTGGGGTCCTTGGTGACCTTGCCAACTATTACATGCCTTGCTCTAGGAGTGATCTTAGTTGGCCGTTCACTCCTGGAGAGGGAAACAATGAATTAAATAAATTTCCTCCATTTGTACACAATCTGTCTTACTGTGGACTCGAGATCTTTAAAAATGGTTTTGTAACCTTTGCCAGCCTGATGACCATCAGCAACCTTATTTCTGAGGTCCTCAGAATTCTCCTTTGTTCATGCCATGATACACTTCCACAAACGTGTTGACACTTTGATAGATCCATGTTCTTTAAATCAAACAGAGCGCCCACTCACACCTGATTGTCATCCCAGTGATTTATGCTACTGAAAACACCTGATGCTAATTTCACCTTCATATTCCGGAGGTTCACAAACTTCTGCCATATGTAATATTGGATGATTTTCCTTAACAAATAAATGACCAAGTACATTTTTTGTCTCATTTTTTTAACTAGGTTCTCTTTATCTACTTTTAGGACTTGTGTGAAAAGCTAAGCGACAACAGCATCTATACCTCACTTGGGTCTTGATTAGACAGAATAGACTGATTAGACTTAAGACACTGCGCATCAAAAGTGACATTTCAATATATGAATATTGTATCAGAGAGCTCAGCCGTATTCTCTGTAGCAATATGCTTATCTTTCATCCAGGGTGGGTCCCTTCTAGTTTGTCCTTTCACCCCTCCCTTCCCACCTCATCCTTCTGAAGCTTCACTTTAATTCCCCTTGCACTTGCCTCAGATAAAAGAGTGTCTGTCTGCTCTTTTAGTTCCTAAAGCAGCTGAGCCTTTGATGTACCTTCTCATCCTGCACCGACCGTCTATCTCTCACTTTATCCCATTTTTAGATTTTTGGAAGAAATAAAGATGTGTAAAATCCTGAGATCTGTCTTCAGGGCCATGTCAAGTGGTGTGTGAGATTCAGGAGGTATCAATCGCAGGGCCTGGGGATTGTGGGATGTGCGCTGAGGGAATGTATTTTGTGTGTAGTGTATGGGTGCATACAAAGAAGCTGCACAGCCTAGGGTGAGAAGAATCAACACACATGACAATATAGATAATTAACCCTGGGTTTACACTGGGGCACAATGTCCATGATCTCCACAATTTGAGAGAATTGTGATGAGTGTGGGGGATTGTGGGATCAAATCATGATGATCTTGACAGTACTTGTTGGATTCGTGATAATCGCACTGATTATTATGTATTATTACTGCTTTATTAGGATTTTATGCCAGAAGGTAGGACTCATAGTAAAGCGCAGTAGATCTTAACAGACCTTAACAGAGCTTAAGAGAGCGTAGCAGAACTTGATGACCCATCGTAGGAGAGCTTGATGAACTTGGCAACACAATTTCTTCTGGTTTTATTTTCCTGGATGTGCCCTGCCTCCTTTTTAATACCCCAATCGTGCTCCAGGCATGATCATAAATCATGGACTCCACGCTTTTGTTAATCGCAGAGATCATGGATATCGAGCCCCAGTGTAAACCCAGGGTAAGCATTTCATACATACCTGAGCCATGCACCTGGCCTTATTTCTATAACAATGGTAGATGACAATGATTAGTTTATACCTGCATGCCAAATACCTGCGCTCTAAGCTGTGCAGAATGAGGCAAGAAATGTGCACTGCTATGCTGACATATACTTGGGCTGTCTTCAGGAATCAGAGACTGTATACCATTTAAAAGCCATCTCAGCTACCCTGCCAGATATTCTACTCAAATTTGGTGGCTGCATTTCAGGAAAAATATTAGAAAGCAGTGTAAATGGTGGTATATGACAGAGAGTAAGTATGGAGGCCCATTTATAATGCTATTAAATGTGTTTATCTGCTTTTGATATAAAAACATGTTCAGCATTTTCTGGATCTTTGCAGTTTGTGTGCAAAATTTCAAACTGTAATTGCAAGCCATTTTATTAAAAAATGAAAGGCACAGAAAGGTGCAGGTATAAGCAAGAGAGTGAGAAGGACAAATATTTGCTCCAATATTTTCAACATTTAATAGCACTTACATGTTTAAGCCATAAAACAGACCATTACACTTAGCATATTTCACATAGCACAGGAGGCAGCAAAGTGATCTTGTATATCGTTGCCATATCTTTCTTCTTACAACTCATTTTCTATGATGATGGCAACCCAATGGCTTTTTTACAAACAACCGCAATGGTTCTTTTACATGCCTCTCACCACAGACAGTGAGAGACATGGCTGGCCTTTGATATCACACTTAGCTGTACAGGGGGACAGCAGTGACAACTTATTGATAGTGGGGCATGGAACCCACCACCTTAGGATCAGTAAGCCACCAGGCTACCACTGCCCCACCTTTTTCATATATTTAAGTCTATATACTTTGAATCAGGTGTCCTTTTGTTTAGAACCTCCTGCAGGTGGAACCTGTCTTATTTAGTAACCCCAAAATTTAATCACAGGTTCCACAGTTAACTCTTGCAATTGTTGGTGTGAAAGTGCAAACATCTACATTTTGCTGCACAAAAAGAACATTACCGCAAGACATTAGTTTGCAAATAACCATTTAAGCCAAACCCAGGTCTTTTAGAATAATGTGCTCTAAACAAAAGAAACAAATGTAGAGTTGTCTGGCCACAGTCATGGTGGTACATGTAGCCGTGAACAGAAGAAGAATGTCATATCAACTCTAAAGCATGACAGTGGAAATGTTATGGTATGGAACTTGGCAGCCTAACTTTTCTTGAGGTTCTCTTTAAGTATATCACCTTTGTCTGCAGGCACTGAGTTAAAGAGAGTGAAATATCTGCTTTTTAATAATGCTGAAAGACAAACAATTTCTATAGCATGTTCTATTTTTTTACATGATTACTTCCTCTATCACTTAAGATGAAAAGCCTTCCCTCAATGTCAAATCATGGCTTTTCCATTTTCCAATACAGCTATGTCTCTATATCTGTGTAAATAGACGTCTTGTGTGCCCTGTGATTTTTGACGGTTAGCGTGCCTCTAATGATAATCAGCGTCTTGAAGTTTTGTATTGATGAATCAGTCCTGTGCAACAGTTAGAACAGGATAGGACTATTTAACAAGACCTCTGAAATAACACAGTGAAGATGTTGCTGCATAATCCCTTGTTAATGAGCACTGGGATCATTTTAATTGATTAATCAGAACATTATCGACACATACAGTTATTAATTGACTACTGGAGTTAGTACTCAGGTTATAAACACTATACGTGTATTAGCTGTTACAGGTATTCTGTAACGACTAGACAGTATAGGCACAATCAACCTTATTTTATGATTTTATGCTGCAAATAGCTAAGTGTGTACACTTGACCATCACACCCATATATTCCCATTCCAAAAACCATGTGCCATTAAAAAAGAGTTGCTTCCTCTTTGCTGTTATAAAAGCCTCCTCTCTTTTGAGAATGTTTTCCACTTGATTTTAGAGCGTAGCTGCAGGGATTTGTGCTCATTCAGCCACAACAGCATTAGTGAGGTCAGGCACTAATGTCAAATGAGAAGGCCTGGGGTGCAGTCTGCGTTCAATTTCATCCCAAACGTGATCAGTGCGGTTGAGATTAGGGCTCTGTGAAGACTGCCCGAGTGCTTCCATATCAACTCTGCCACAGGCAATTATGTGCTTACAACTTTGTGGCAACACTTTGGGGAAGGCTCATATATGTGTGTGATGGTCAGGTGTTCAGATAATTTTGGCTGTACAGTGTATATCAACACATCGAAAGAACCCAGCCCTGAAAATGACCCATATTCAGAGCAGTGTCAGTATAATTAGTTTATGGATACATTTGCGATCTACATAAGTGATGTTTTGTGAAAACAAAGTGATCACAGTTCATGTCACATGTTGTTTTATGGTTACTAAACTTGAGATTTCCTGTTCACATACAGCTACAGGATTCTGCCAGCTTTAAGATAAAAACCAAAGGCAGACCTAGGGCATGCCAATCTCCAAGGGCATCCATGGGTACAGGTCATTGGAAGGACTGCAGCAACATAAATTGCACACATTGGTCTATAGGGGGTGCTAGAGAAAGAAAGAAAAAGAATGAAGAAAAAAAAAAAAAAAACACACACATTTTGGCCTGTATTTCCCAAACCATATATTGTACATTCAAAAACCCTATATCCACATATATTCACTGAACTCAAATATCGAATATGCGAAATCTACTTTTTCAAACTTCTCCTAGAGTTTTTGCTCAATCAGCATTAAAATTTTGTATATAGAATCTTGACCTTACAAACAGTTTCATAACTAGCATGATAATTACAAAGTGCTGCACATCTTGGCCATAGTAAATGCCTGAGATGAGACTCATGCTTTGGATCAAATTTGGCAGGCACTGGCCAACTTGGGTGCTACAAATATGACAAGTCTGTCTATGAAGAGTAGTCCATCTGATTTGTACAGAAGTTAAAGGGCACAATCAAGGGCCAGTCCTGTGCTCATCACTAAAGTAGTGTTGTGATTGCTTAACGTGGATGTGGCCCATTATGCTATCAACTTAAATGTTTAGAATTCACCAGTTACGTTCAAGAGAATAAAGTAAAATTTATAACATGGATAGAAAATGCATCCTAGAACCTACCTACTAAGGAATGGCACATTTGTGCACCAATGGGCCATCGAGAGGGACTTTTAGTTTTTGCTGTCTCAACTTTTCATATAGAATTAAATGATAGTATTATGTACACTGGAACTTTTATTTTTGTGAGAACAACAAACCTTTTTAAACTGATAAATGATAAAAATGTCCAGAAAAAGAAATTAGCTCCCACTTATATTGGGCACTGAGGTAGATTCATCTATAAATTTGACTAGACAATTATGTTCAAAAAGACACATACATGCAAAACAGTCAAGACTGGGGAGCAGTGTCAATTTCCATCTGTCTCTATTAGGTTAAACAAAATTTCCTTGATGACTTTTCACATACAGTTAAACTGTTTGTGATTGAAACATTTTTTAAAGCCTGCTTTATCAAAATTTCCCACTTGTTTTGGACGTTTCATATTTTGTATTTAAAGCACTTTTAGAGTTGAAACTTAAAAGCAAACGTGCAAAATAAATTAAGATTTTTTTTTAATTATAATTAACAGTTATGCACCAAAAGCAAGGTGGGTGTTGTTAAATACTCCCTGAGACTATTCAACTCAGCAACATTAACCAAGCCTGAGGTGCTACTGTTTTAGTATAACTAACATACTATTTTTAGATAGTAAATTTAGATTTTAATGGTTTATCTCTTACATTTTAATTATGACGAATGCAAATGAGATCCTAGCGCATGTGCAAGCAGGTATCATTTTAATGTCCAAATGTCTAAATATGGATTAAAGTAAAAAGAGATTTCTATAGCTTATGTCATGTCAAATAATTTTCTGAGCTGTTTTATCCTTTATTAGGGTCACGGGATGGCTGGATCCCATCCCAACACAAACACAACCATTCACACTCACATTTACACCTAAGGGCAATTTGGAATACACAATTTGAGCACGGCTTTGATACGCCCTCACCAGACACAGACCTCAAACAAAGGACCTTCTTGCTGTGATGCGGAAGTGCTGGCAAGCACTGTGTCACCCTTCAATAGTTTACATTTCCATATTATAACCATGGCAGAGGCAGGTCAAGTGAAATCTGCACTTTGAGCAAAGATAAGTGCTGTGTAGCCAACAACATCTGTTTAGCTTACTCATTGATAAAGTAAATTGACGATGATGCTGCTGGTTCCAAGTTGCCATGACAAACTGTGAGTGTCAGTCATTTTGTTTCAAGCATTATCCACTCGGAATAATGATTTTTAATCCTCAGATAGTGGATCAATCAGATCGTGCCATTCCAGTGTAGTATAAACCCTTAGTGACAACATGTGTGTGTGAGAGAGAGAGAGAGGTGTCTGCATCGCTACTGGCGTGCCATGCTATTTTAATAAATTTTTTCATATTCAATAATAACAGTGAAGGTTTTTAATTTCAGTTTTCAATGACTGTTGTCATTGCTTGAGCCTCATTTGAAAGTGTGCCTAAAAGTTCTGCATGCTTGGTGGTTCACAAAGATGCAGTCAGGCATATTTACAGTGATTACCTTCTAAATTTACCAACTACTATTTTGACTAAAAACAGAACACATAAGCAAACTGGATTTGAAATTATATATTCACTTGCATACACTGTATGAAAGTTTGTGTATTTGTATGTATAAATAGACCAAATTATACTTGCAAAATTTTTTTAAAAACGTTCAGTTCTGGTCGAGGTTCTGCTTGTGTTTTGGGCGACAGTGTGAAAATTCGGGCACAGTGTGAAAATTGTTACATAATTATTTGAATGAGGCTGAAATGTGTGAATGTGATATTTCCTAACATTGTCCCCTCACTAATTCACATGCACTTACTCATACTATCCAAACACTTGCATTCTGCACCATATTTGAACAAAAAATGTACGGCAGGCCCTGGTCAAAACTCATCAAGAGATTATAATTCCTCTCCAGCTGTGCAATCATCATTGAAAGGTGTTGGGCATAATTTGAGTGGATTAGGAGATTAGCAGACTATTGCAACAGCTTTTTGTGGCCTTACTGACAGGCCTTGTCTGATCTAACCCCGCTGATGAAATGTTTTGTCTCTACTGAGTGCTAGCCATTGTTCTGCCCTCAGCTGGGTCATTTGGGGAAATGTTAGCAAGGGGAGCCTTTCACATTTGCACAGCATATTTTCTGATTTACTCAGTGTTGTATTATTTCATTAATTTGTCTCAGCTAATGCACTGGGATTTAACCCCCTGTCAGTGCAAGAGAATTATTCTGTCAGAAGAATGGAGGGCAGACATTTTCCTGTCTTTTTTTTTTTTTTTTGTTAATGGGCGCTACATGTTCACGAGCGCGCGCACACACACACACACACACACACACACACACACACACACACACACACAAGCAGGATTAATGGTGTAGTACTTGCGGCTGTATAGCACACCTGTCCTGAACCCCTGGGTCACCTAATATTTAAGCCCCTTCATACCCATCATATAGGTCATGAAAATGAGTTTGTATAGTACAGTGTATTGTAAAGTGTCTAAGGATCTTTCACAGAGACTGTAATTAAATTTAACCAGTATATCACTGAATTACAATGAGCAATATTCAACAAAAAAGGGCTCATAATATTAATGCTCAGATGTATAGTTAACACATTGCGCCTCACTGAAATAAACCTTTTGAACCTACATGAAGTTATCTTCATAGTTGCCATAGTTATATAGATATACAATAGACTGTATATTCTACCTATACAAGTAACCCACATGTTGAAAACATTGTAGACAGGAAATCCATTATCCATTATTATAGACAGGTGGCTCCATTATGTTTTGGAAGGTCCACTTCGACCTGACTTTTAGACTGAAGAGGCATTGCAAATCAGTACAATGTTATTCTATCCTATTCTGTTTATCAAATGACTTGTGACTTGATAGGAATAGTCCCTATCTATGGAGCACGGCAGCTGAATGAATGCCAGGGTGCACTGAAGCTGTTCTGATGGCACTTGGTGGCCAAACACTTTATCTGGCTTTGCTGGCATTTTATTTCACATTCATATTTATGTAATTTGGAAGACACCCTTCCCAGAATAACCTTCATTTTATCTCATTCTTACAACAGAGCAGTTGAGAGCTAACAGTGGCAGCTTGTTGGTACTGGTGATTGAACCCGACCTTCTGATCAGTAACCCAGAGCCTTAACCACTGGGCCACCACTTCCACTTTTATTTGTCACCCGTCCATATTTACAGAAACACCTTAACAGAAACCACCTTAACAGAAACACCTACAGTAGTGTGCAGTGAAGATTGTACACCACCACTTTTGTCTAAAAGGGCTCCTAATAAAAATAAGTAAAAAAATTACTTCTCTATAATATTTTGGTGAAAATGTATAAAAATAAGTCTCAAATATAAATATAAATATATATATATATATACATATATATATACACACACAAACACACACACACACACACACACACACACACACACATATATATATATACAATTTTTTTTACTTATCCTAATCAATATGGTCCAATATTACATGAAATAAATACTTGAATAGTACTTGGTTTCTGATTTATCTTCATTTTGTTATGTGTATAATCATCACTGCACAATACTGTATACGCATACTTGTCTATAGACAAGCACACACCAGGTTCCACACCAGGTTCCACTCCTGTCAACAACGTTACACAAGCTCACTAAAACTGGACAGCTAAAGATTGGAAAACTGTTGCCTCCGACATTTCTGATCTTCAGTCTTAAAAAGGCTTTTCCTTCAACCAAGCCCACTTAACTACTTGCATCACACTGGTTCTGTTCCAGAAATCACCA
>JAOUQZ010000039.1:9801185-9811885 GCA_028564935.1 Neosilurus hyrtlii
TCTCTCTATCTCTCTCTCTCTCTCTCTCTCTCTCTCTCTCTCTCTCTCTCTCTCTCTCTCTCTCTCACACACACACAGTGTATGTGCATTATTACACTGGAAAAGTGAATGAGTCTTTTGTTTTGCATTGAGTAGCAAAACGGTGGGTATTGTGGCCTGAAAGAGAATTGGCTTAAATGATTCTCATTGATTACTGATGTCCCAGTTTGTCGTACACCATGGGTTTCCTCTTACATGTCACATGAAGTGTGTGTGTGTGTGTGTGTGTGTGTGTGTGTGTGTGTGTGTGTGTGTGTGTGTGTGTGTGAGTCTGAGGGAGTTTTTCCTTGCCACTGTCGCCACTGGCTTGCTCAATAGGGATGTGTAGGGGGTTGTAGAGAAAAATTTTTAGTTTTCCCCCTAATTTAATTTTATCATGTAAAGCTGCTTTGTGACAATGTCAATTGTAAAAAGCGCTATACAAAATAAACTAACGTGTGTGTGTGTGTGTGTGTGTGAGATTGGTTTGGGGGGGGGGGACAGAGACAGAGAGAGAGGAATAGAGATAAGAAAAGCTGGGTCAAGATGTCAACACTAATTAGTGATAGAAAGTGGTTCATAATCCATACTGCACTTACTGTAACATCATGTGGATGGCCAGGTGCAAGTGCATGCACACCGATCAGCCATAACATTAAACTACCTGACTGGTCTGCTGCTAGACAGCCCCATACACTGCAAGCTGCAATGCACTGTGCGTTCTCAACCTTTCTATCATAGTCAACATTAACAGTTTCAGTAGATTTTTTTTTTTTTTGAGTTTTGTTACTCTTCTGTGGGATCAGACTAGACATAATAGCCTTCACTTCACACGCGCATTTATGAGCCTTCACACTGTTTCCAGTCCACTGGTTTCCTTCTGATAAGCACTTACCACTGCATACCAGGAACACCACACAAGAGCTGCCGTTGTGAAGGTGCTCTGACTCCATCTAGCCATCACAATTCAGCCCTTGCCATAATCACTCAAATTCTTACTCTACCATTTTTCCTTTATGTTATGGCCTCTAAAAGTATACTCCATCCCATAATATATTTTTAATAATTTTCATGATTTAAGTGAACAAAAACATATGAAAATGTAAGCTTACCTTCAAGTTGAAAAAAGAGTCTGGCAAGGAATTTTAAAAGATCTTCATATAGAAAAAAAAAAACTTAACTCCACTGTAAAGCCTCATTCACACAGGAAAGGACAAGCAACCATGCAAAGTCAATGCTCGCATGTGATAGAGGCGATAAGATCTCGCACAACAAAAAGTGGGCAGGTGCATAGTTTATCTGAGCTGAACTTTCATGCGATAGGCGATTATCAGTCACAGCTTAAAGATACTGTTGATTGTCAGATGCCTCCATATAAGGAGATTGCCGTATTGTTTCCGTGTGAAAACCATGAACACGAGTTTAAATGTCCCACTCACATCAACATGGAAGAGGAGCTTATAATAGCCGTGTGAAAATATTCTGTATTTTCTGACTGCACACAGAAATTTTATAAGGATAACAACCTGATATGTGATGCCTGGCTCAACATTTCTGGAACGGTCTGCATTTCCCATGAGATTTATATACAAGTTTATTTAGAGCTACATGAAATGTACATTATGTGGGTTGGGTAGTAACTCGAGTGCATGTTTTTGCTAACGTCTTTTCTGACTGAATCGTGTTAACAGTTAAATTTTAACAAAAATAAATTAATCAGTAGATTAAAAACTGTGTGCAATTCAGAATAAAGTACTGCTGAAAGTGTACTCCATTTAAACGGAGCTCCTGCACAAGACTATGATTCTCCCCGTGATACCAGACTTGTATCACTGAGTGAATACAGCAGGAGCAGTGATTCTTTCTCAAATAGAGAGCACAGATAGTGAGGAGCGTGAACTGTTCTCAGTGCATGGTGTAAAAGAGTCTCTGTTCTACACTCACGCAGTGTGATAATGATAATAATAATTTATATATGATAATGAGTTAAAATAAACTTAAACAATATAACAAACAATAATAATAATAATTATAATAAAAATAATAAAAGCTTCCACGGACCTGCAGCAAGAAAGTGCGGTGCTACTCAGTTTCATTCAGAAAGACTTCAAAGCGGAAAACATGCAAGGAAGTTACCTAGGCAACAACAGCTGAGAGGTGAGGCGATTCGCCCTTTGCCAGGCGATGCTGCGTGTCGCTCAGCGGCAAGTGTGCCACTTGTCGCTTCCTGAGTGAACGCTAAAGGAAAATAATCTATCAGAGATCAATCATCTTCAAACATCTGCCAATGTGTAAACTATTGGAGTGAAAAGTACATATATTTACAATCGGTAAGAGAATGGATTAATTTGACTAGCATGGGAGATGTACCAGGAAAAAGCCTTTAAGCTGCAAAAAAAAAAACAACATTGCAGCAAAACTTTCCTAATGAACATATACAACAAGGTCTTTTGGAATATTGTCCTCTGGAGAGACAACTCAAAAACAGACCTGTTTGACCACAATCACAGTACATACGTACTTATGTATGAGAACAGGAGAAGAACCTCATTCCAACTGTCAAGCGTGGTGGTGTAAATGTTATATTTTGGGGTTTGTTTGATGAGTCTTTTTGTAATCCCTTGATATATACTATTTGGTCAAACTGTCCTGGTAGCTGAACATCACACACATGCCTGTCCTTCCCCGAACTGCTGCCACAAATTTTGAACCACACAGTTGAATAAGATGAGTTTTTATCCTGTAGTATTGTAATTTCACTGTAACTCAGGGGAGCGTCACGGTGGCATAGTGGTTAGCATGTCCACCTCATCACAAGAAGATTCTGGGTTCGAGTCCCCGACTTAAGCATTTCTGTGTGGAGTTCTCCAAATTGCCCCCAGGTGTAAGTGTGAATGGTTGTGTGTGCTTGTTGGCTGCTCAATGTCGGCTGAGATAGGCTTCAGCTTCCCCACGACCATAACAGGATTAATTGGTTCTGCAAATGAGTGAGTACATGAGTAAGTGAGTGAAACTCAGGGGTCAAAACCTGTTCCAACATGCTAATGCCCCTGTTCAGAAAGGAGAGACCACAAAGATATGGTTTGGCAAAGTTGGTGTAGAAGAACCCAAGTAATCTGCACAGAGCCCTGACCTCAACCCCACTGAAAATCTCTCAGATGAACTGAGATGCAGACTGTGCCTCAGGCCTTCTGACCCACTAGCAGAGCCTGACTTCACTAATATTGTAGCTGAATGAGCATACATCCCAACAACCACACCACAGGATCCAGTGAAATCCAGTAAGTAATTACAAAGTTTGCGCTTCCTCTGCGCCATTTGCTCACAACAGCTGCTTCATTTAATGTCCGCCCACAACAATCTGTTATTAGCTAGATGTCACACGAGTCATGGGCAATCAATGCTGAAGCCTTGCTTTCACTCACACAACAGGAGCACAGTGTGATGCCCCATGGAGGAGAAGAGTTTGATGAGAATTTCGGTGGAGCATGGGCTGTTGCCAGAGATTGAAGGCAAAGCAACTGATGTTTCTCAAGTTAAAATATTATAGTACTCCACACTTGTGAGCTAATTCCATAATGAAAAGCCTGCCCGGTATCCCAGTTAACAGCGTCAGTTAGCAGACAGCATGTTATTCTCCCCTAAAGCCATTTCTGAATCATCGTATACAAATTACATGGAAATATGGAGCAAAATATGGAATTAAAGTATGTGAAGGGAGGAACATATTCTAATTTTTTAAGAATTAGACCTTGAATCCAATAGGATTAGTTTTGGCCACCATGGCCAATCAGCGGAAACTTCCAGTAGTCGCAAAAAAGTCTGATATAAACAATTCACTGTCGGTCATTGATAGATTTGGTGTATAAGCTAGTACAGTATACAGTACAGTCACATACAGTATGGCACTTCAGAAACATACCTGTATGACTTCAGGATACTGGCTACCAGGGCTTATTTGCAGCCTAAATCCAGACCACACACAGTGTATCTATTCTATGTCTATGGGTAAAGCTGATCTATCTCACATGATATATGTGATATCTTCAATTAATCAAATATGAATGATTGTTAAGTCATCTCATAGAAGAACACCAAGAATTAGTAGCTCAGCATCAATCAGCATCAAGAGAAAATATTATTGATTGAATATATTTTTAACAGATGCTTTATTTAAAATGTTAACATCCTTAGTTTTGGATATTTGTAATCTGTTATTATTTCATCCTCAGGGAGCTCATTTTTCAAAATTGAAATTTTCATTTTACCTGTAAACACATATAAGTATCAAAATAACGGTCATCTGCCTGATTAACTAATAACAATCAGCCCTGAAAAAACAATACTGGTTAACCCGTAATGCTGGGTGTGATGTTCAGATGTGCACATACTTTTAGTCATATAGCATAGTCTATATGTAGGAACAAAATATTGTGCAGGTACACAACAGCATTAGTCAAGTGTATTGTTTAGTGGACAAGACAACAAAACAATCTTACATAGGAGACATCGATACAAACAATATAAATTATATATATAAATATATATATATATATATATATATATATATATATATATATAAACTGTTACCTTATCACTTAGGACTGGGCAATATTTCAATATGTTATCACATTGTGATATGACCAATGATATCATCAGTCAACTCAATATCTTGAGTATTGCAATTTTTCCTTAAAAAATTAACTGGTAGCTTTAGTGTTTTTACCCTCATGAATATATCAATAGAGTCTGTATAATTTAACATGATACACAGAAGTAGCTAAAAAAAAAAAAGCACACACAATTATATATTATATTATATAATAATTTACGTCTCTGAATATGTTCAAAACATAATATATACATATTTTAATGTTTTACTATTTCCTCCGGGTACTCCAGTTTCCTCCCACAGTCCAAAAACATGCACAGTAGTCTAATTGGCTGTTCCAAATCACCCCTAGGTGCGAGTGTGAGTAAATGTCCAAAATATCCCAATAGTTCATATCACCCAGCCCTGTTTACATAAGAAACCCAGTGAAAAGATGCTGTTGACCCTGATCAGGTAATCTTAAGAATGCAACGTTGAATACTAAATCAAAATCAAAAGAATTGCTTAATTACCTAATTACAATAAGCAGAGCAAAAAATCTGGATTTGAACAACAAAAATCAGTGTACAGTGTAAGAGGTCATTGGAGGTCACTGGAGGTCACCCAAATAAAATCAAGTTGGATGAAAGTTAGTAAAACGGCTGACCACATGCTGCATTTACACACATAGTAAAAAGTGCCACCATGTTTGTCTCCCTGTGCTAAGTATATAATAGTTATGCTTGTGTTTTCACACACACACACACACACACACACACACACACACACACACACACACACACACACACAGCTTGTTTACCGTTTGACTACTTCTGATTGGTCAAATTAATCTCCAGGAAGTTTGCATATTTGTTGTTTTTTGGCTGCATACCTCTTCTCAAAATTTGATGAAAGTAAAACAACTTTCACTAAAAAAAAAAAAAAAAAACCCACTGTGCTTGGACTCAGACATCCTGACAGAGTGTTATGTTTGGAGTAGCTGTACTGGCCAGTGAAATTTTAACAGTAGTACATTGCTTGTAGTACACATCACAGCTGCTTTCGAAAGTATGAGAGCACCCCCAGCTGGACAAGCATTTACTTATTCCATTAGCCAGACTTCACCTCTCTCACACACGTCACAGTGTATTATTCTCTACATCATGCTCAGAGTGTCACAAGGGTTGTTTAGAATATAGGTAAAATATAGTTCGAAGTAACCCCAAATATAAAAACCCAATAAACTCTGTGCCTTGAACAATGTACAAAAATAATGTTTTTGGGTTTTTTTTCCCCCCACTCTGGGTTAAAGTGCAAAGGTTGTGTGTGTGAGGTATGGGTGGTCTTTCAGAGGCCTCAGGTAAAAGAGATGCAATTAGGACGCTAACATGATCAATTAACCAGCTCTCCAAATCTACAGTAATTAGCTTCTCCATTGTGCAATAGTTGTAAAAAGCCACTTGGCAAAGCTGCAGAAAAGCATCATTGGTATTGTTTCGGGAGAATGTGGGAGTGTGCATTCACGAGGAGCAGCCTGTGTGTGTGTAAGAGATGAGGGTTGATGGGAGTTAAGCGTTGGCAGCTTTTTGACTGCTACCCTTTTAGAAACATAGCGGTTGGAATAAAACAATAGTCTGTCTGTTTCCTATTGTTTAGATCCGGTATCTGAAAATGTAACACATGCTTAAAACTTGAGCATGCACGCACATGCAAACAAAGACCCACACAAACCTACAGTACATACACTACACACATTCAGACTCAAGTAACGCCCTGTCTGAGGCTTACCTTTTCAGACACACACATGCACTTAAAAAGCTCAGTGGGAAGGCAAGGCATCATCTGGCCACTGGACCAGCAACACATCAATCCCCCATAATCCTCTGGGTTGGATGGATGGAGAGGAGCTGGAGAAACACCCCTCCTTTCCATTTCACCCACCCACCCCATGCATAAAAAGGAAGGGGGGGAAAGCCCTCCGCTTTTGCTCTTCTCTGATTGGGTCATTTCTGCTCAATACAGTTTATGAAGCATGAACCCCTGGGCTGGGACTAATAAATGACTTCTCCTTATTGCAGCAGATTACTTCCCATCACGGCTCTGGCAAGACAATGAGAAAAGAAGCAACCTGGTGGAAAAAAGGAGGGCCGCTTGGCTTAAGGCTGCCTGCTCTACGGGTGACAGCGCAGATATAGAGAGAGCTGCTCTGGTCAGACTAAAAATGCCCTGGACCTTTCACACTCGTCTGCACTCATAAGAGTGATGGCTAGTTTCCAATACATGATTAGGCTGTTGCAACAGAGGAGCAATTTTCTTAAAGTCAGCCCTCTGTTGGCTCACGTTCGACTTAGGACTTGTCAGATTACTCTATCATAGGATGCAAAGATAAGCTTAAAGCCATAATTACAAAGACAGAACAGAAACAGGAAAGAAAACAAAAACACGAGGACCCTCTTCCTGTCCTGACAAGGCAGTGATGTGAAGCAACTTGTGGTCCATGTGAAAATGTGCATATAAAAGGCCTAGGCTAGCAATCAGCTCTTCTCTCCTTTCCACCTACCCCCAATCCCTGTCCCACACAAAACCCAGCTCCTTAAGCTACCTCGTCCTCTCGATAGACTCAGAGGTGTCATATTCCTCCCAAACATTCCTGCTCCTTTTTACTCTAAATGACTGTCGTTTTGTCGCCAGATCAGGGCCTTGCTAATAAACTTGGGTGGGGTGGGTGGTAGTGGTGCTGGTTTCTGTGTGAGGGAGGGGGATCTTCAGAACTCAATGACTGGACGTAATTACTTCTCTCCTTTTCTTTGCTCCCTTTCTCTCAGGCAGCTCTCCCCAGGAGTCGAGCAGGCCCCCGGCTTTCGGGATGGATAGCCAAACACAAAGACTGGGCTGGGCTGCATCTCAGCCTACAGAGAGGAGGGAGGAATGAGGGGGTTGCAGGAGGACTCAGGACCCCTTAGATCAGCTATACTGAAGACACAGGGTGATTCAGCACTAGACAGACAACCTGCTATGACCTTAGAGAAGCAGGAAAAATAGCTACGAGACTCAGAAAGAGTCAAGACAGAAAAGCAAAACAACAAAGAGGTATGAATGCAGTAAAAAGAATCATTCTAGCAACCATACGTTAAGACAGGTAGCAGAGTTTTAGACAGAAGAACTGACCTAAGCATTCACGGTTCATAATTATTGAAACCTTAGAAACCTTGTTTCTGTGTAGTTGTGTCGATGAATTACTGGGGTTAGCAAATACGGCACCCCACCTGAACATTTCAACATTTTGTAGTGTGACAACCTGAAACTAAGTTTAACTGGAATTATATGAATTTGCACAAACAAGCAGATAAAACGGAGATCGTTTTAGAAATAATTACAAACATTTTCAAACTCCGGTGAACCACACAGATTTTTTTATATAATATTTTTTATATAGGTATTATTATTATTATTACCTTGTTGCACCAGATCTAATTTAGGAGATTCCCAGAAACAGAGGTGAATGTGCTGCAATGATGACTTTTACACATTTAACTTGTTAAATAAAATCAGAACTATATAGATATGTTTTGCCCCCATTTTAATATTATGAACTATTTTGCATCTGTTTCAGTTCCAGGTTATAGCACTCCAAAATATGGAACAATTATAGGGGTGAATAATTATGCAATAATAAATATATGCATAGTAAATATGTGAATAATAACTTACAACTTCAAAAGCTTAAAGAAGTCATCAGTGTAATAAGAATGGACTAAGAAATCACAGGAGTAGAGTTTGACACCATAAATAAAAGATTTTAAAGAGTAATATGTTTACCCTTATCTCCATGACCCAGCATATCTGTTTACAGACTGCTTCAGAGTCAGCTGGGAAAAATATCAAACACAAGCTCTGCTACTCTACCACTGCCATTTGTTCCATTCCACACCCTGACTGGGTTTATTAGTTAGGCAAAGGATTTAAATTGAGGACACAGGTGGGCCCAAATCAGCACCACAACACTCTAACACACCGACTCTTCCCAAAGCTCTATCAGATAAACACACCTGACCGAGGCAATGATTTGTTCAGTAGGGGGTAAAGTAGCAATTCAGGCTTTTTTCAGTAGGTGATAGCAGACACATTCTCTTAGTGTTTGAGATTATTATCTTTTGTCTGCAGGCTATATGGTGTTAACTGATTGTTGCTGATTTTCTAGCACATTCCCAGTGCCATGTACACCCACTTTGACACCTCGCAAGATGACACACCATCACTAACCATAACGTGTACTAATTACTGCACAAAAACACACAGCGGCTGTGGAGGTTTATTCATCTGTGCAGTCATACACCCAAACGTGAGACAGTATTCAGAGAACTAGCTAACACAAAGGGCTAACCAACAATCTCTGTCAGTCATTCACACATACACATACAAATACACACACACACACACACACACACACACACACACACACACACACACACAAACCCCTCCTCTGTGACAGGTTTTTGGAGTGCTGCCCAATCTCTAAGTGAGAGGTAGCCATTTACAAGCTTCATTCTCCGCCAAGACACTAATCAGATAAATGATCTATTTGTTTTAAAACATCATCAACTACATTAATGTTGCAGG
Source organism: Neosilurus hyrtlii (assembly GCA_028564935.1). NCBI lineage: Eukaryota > Metazoa > Chordata > Actinopteri > Siluriformes > Plotosidae > Neosilurus > Neosilurus hyrtlii. The sequence goes on from JAOUQZ010000039.1 coordinate 9,810,415, forward strand.
CAAACTTACATGGTTGCCAAGCAGCTACTGGTGTGGCAGAGCTTGGGTGGGGGTGGCAGCATTTGCCCACCAATAGGGTGGCTCTGAGATACACTCTGAATGAGTAGAGCAAGGAGAGACAAATTAACTACAGAGTGTTAATCACTTATTCCTCTAATGGAAGCACAGCAACACAAACACACACAGGCCTCAAGGCACATACACTTGCCCTTTAAAACCATTGTAGGACATCACTTCTCTGTCAATGTGCTAATCTCGTTTTCAATTAGGGTGATTCGAGGCTGACTTTCAATTTCACTGGAGGAACAGTCCAAAGTTTTTCCAACAATATGAACTGCACTAAGGATTCAGGAGAACAAAAGTCACAGAGCCTGCAGTAAATATAGTCCTAAAATATGGACGAAAATATAGTAGTAGTAATTAAAAGGGTATTATATTATATATAATTATAGACATAAACAAATTATGTGCACTATTTTCTTCTTTACTGTCCAACTTTACTTTCTTCAGTAAAGTCATGCATGATGCAACTTTTTTCATCATTAAGATACATTTTTATATAAATTAATAAAGACAGATCTATGATGATGTACACAAAAGGCCTATTTCTCTCAAATATTGTTCACAGATCTGTCTAAATCTGTGTTAGTGAGCACTTCTCCTTTGCCGAGATAATCCATCCACTTCACAGGTGCAGCATATCAAGATGCTGATTAGACAGCATGAATTTTGCACAGGTATGGCTTAGTCTGGCCACAATAAAAGGCCACTTTAAAATGTGCACTTTTATCACACAGCACAATGCCACAGATGTCACAAGTTTTGAGAGAGCGTGCAATTGACATGCTGACTGCAGGAATGTCCACCAGAGCTGTTGCCCTTGAATTGAATGTACATTTCTCTACCATAAGCCATCTCCAAAGGCGGTTCAGAGAATTACATCCAGGCAGTACATCCAACCGTCCTCACAACTGCAGATCACGTGTAACCACACCAGCTCAGGACCTCCACATCCAATATTGTCTGAGACCAGCCATCCAGACAGCTGCTGCAACAATCACTTTGCATAATCAAAGAATTTCTGTCAGAAACCATCTCAGGGAAGCTCATTCTGATGCTCATCGTCCTCATCGGGGTCTCAACCTGACTGCAACCTGACTGACGGATGAATCCCGGTTTTTACTGTACAGGGCAGATGGCAGACAGCGTGTATGGCGTTGTGTGGGTGAGCGGTTTGCTGATGTCAACGTTGTGAATCGAGTGGCCCATGGTGGCGGTGGGGTTATGGTACGGGTAGGTGTATTTTATGGACAACAAACACAGGTGCATATTATTGATGGCATTTTGAATGCACCGAGGTACCATGACGAGATCCTGATGCTCACTGTTGTGCCATTCATCCACGACCATCACCTCATGTTGCAGCATGACAATGCACGGCCCCATGTTGCAAGGATCTGTACACAATTCC
>JAOUQZ010000039.1:9816374-9833985 GCA_028564935.1 Neosilurus hyrtlii
TATATATATATATATATATATATATATATATATATATATATATATATATATATATATATATATATATATCTCAGAGTACTCTATTTATCCCGGAGGAAATTGTGTGCACAAAGTTGCTTTAAAGATCTGCCTAGGTAGATAGATAGATATTTATTCTTGATGTCACTTGCCTTGTGTTACCTCTTAATTAGTGCTGTTGCACACTCTCAGGCTTTTCAAAATAGGTGTATGTAATAGATATGAGATATAAAATAGATAATTATAAACTACTATACTGATTAAAGAAGCAGTACACTTTCCTGAATAATGAATATCCTGGAGAATCAGTATTTGTGGGTTTCATTATAGGCTCAAAATAGCCAGAAAAGGAACTTTCCTATTAAATTCACCAGTCACTATTTGTTCTGGAAAATTAGGGTTATTCCATATGAGAAACTGCCAAAAGTGTCAAGATCTCAAACAAAATTGTGTACTACTCCCTTCACAGAACAGCACAAAGTGGCTCTAACCAGAATAGAAAGAGAAGAGGGAGACCCCGGTGTACAACTGAACAAGAGGAAAAGTACATCAGAGTATCTGTTTTGAGAAACAGATGCCTAACAGGTTCTCAACTGACAGCTTCATTAAACAATACCCACAAAACATCAGTCTCAACTTCAACAGTGAAGAGGCAACTCCTGGATGCCAGCCTTGTAGACAGCATTGCAAAGAAAAAGCCATAAGATGGGTGACAAAACACAGACATTGGACAGAAGATTAGAAAAAAAGGGCTTTAGATTGATGAAGTTAGCAGTGTTTGGGTCACAATGAAGAACATTTGTAATGTGCAGAATAAAGGAAAAGATGCTGGAGGAGTGCTGGACTCCATCTATCCAACATAATCTATCAAACATGGTGGGGGAATGTGATTGTCTGCGGGGGCTTTGGTGATGGTGGGAGACTTGTATAGGGTAAAAGTGATCTTGAACATGAAAGGCTATCGCTCCATTATACAACACCATACCATACCCGTACCCTTGAGTAGACTTCCTTTGAGTGGTTTCCTCTTACAAAAGACGCTCCAAGCTAGTATGCTCCAAACTATGCAAGAACTATTTAGAAAAGAATCATTCAGCTGGTATTCTGTCAATAATGGATTGGCCAGCACAGTCACCAGATCTCAACCTGATTGAGCTGTTGTGGAAGCATCTTGACTGTACGGTACATAAGAAGTGCTCACCGAGCTTCAGGAGGCATGGAGTTACATTTCTTCATCTTACCTTGACAAATTGACAGCTGGAATGGCTGAAAGGTCTGAAAGGCTGTAGCTGTATTTTTTTATGATGCATATTTGTGTTTTCATGGAAAATATGAAATTTTCTGGGTGACCGTAAACTTTTGAATGGTAGTGTATACACACACAAATGGAGAGAGAGAGAGAGCACATTAAGTATTATGCCAAAGTATTCAAACAATGTCATGGATCTAATCACAGATAAGCACACGATACACAACTTTCTTAAATACAAAGAATGTAGCACAGAACTAGAAGCTTAAATCACATCATAAAAACTAAATCCTTTCACCTCTGCTTACCCCAGCTGTCATCCAACTGATTTTGGGAAGTCAGTAACAAGAACGAAAGGCAAACTATATGGATCTACAATACCTAAGGCCTTAAAACAAAAGAGAAGACATGTATGTGCTGAAGGAAAGGTTCCTTGGAAGACTCCCCAATGAAGTGCCAGAATGTCATGTGATTTGAACTGGGGGAAAAATGTGTAACACTAATCAGTGGACATGACCTGGGTCACACCAACCTCACAGAATATGACGGTGGTGGTATGATATTATGGAGAACACTGTCAGAATAACTGTGTAGGTGCCTTGTTGTTTCCAAATTTACAAACAATTTAAATTTAGTCTGAGTTGTACACCGTGTTTTTTAAAGACCGATTATTGACCTCAAATCAGCTTTACAGGTAGATGGGACATTTCTAGATTTAATTAAAGAATAAAGACATACCATTGACAGAGGTTTATACTCTGAAAGGTACAAAATTGGGGGTAGGAATGTCCTGAGAATGTGCACATGAGCATCTTTGAGGAATGACATTTGTGTGAACTGATGCCAAAGTGAGAGTGATGCAAGCTTCAAAGCATGAACATATCCATATCTGATACAATCTGCAGTGATGGGCCCGGAGTAGCTTATGAAGGGGGAGGCGGACGTTTGAGGAGATGAGTTGCCCTAATTGATGCCTCCTTGTCTACTCAATCTTACGTCCTTCAGGCTGTGACCCGAAAATCAATCAACGTGAACCACATTTAAGGATGCATCACTTCTCTAAATGCATTGAAAGTAATCTAGGAGAGAAGACAGTGGAAACTCCTACATCAAAAATACACAGGTATAATGCCTGACACTAACACTAGCATAGGATATAAATTTTCCATCTTTCTCCCAAAAAAAAATTCCAACAAGGAAAACGATAACAAGAAGCACTAACACAAAAAAAAATTATATTATTAAATTAAGATGGCATCATTTAATGCACATATTGGAAATCACAGTAGAATTTCATATAGGATCAGCATTTACGCACATGATGTACACATGCTATAGCATGTTCACTTTTGTATGTTCAGTGTGTAATCATACACATTTGGTATGCCTTGTGACACATTATCATTAATAAATAACGATGCATTAACAAGGATGCTTCAGCGAACAGAGAAGACTTGTTAAGTAAATGTATTTGTGCTTAAGAACTTCTGTGCATGCTTCCTTGTCTTGCATCATCAGAGATTAAAGCTAAGAAGCAAGGACTGAAAATAATTAAAGCAACACAATTAAAGAAATGAAAAGCACCAGTATTGTCCATAACAGCAAGAAAATATGCACTTTTGCTTATTATTATTTGCTGTGTACTACCACACCCGCTCGTTGTTTCATAGAAAGCTTATAATTTGCAATGTTCCAAACATTTTGATAAATCATTAGACACAAATTCCAGGAATTCAACAGTTTGTTTTGGGTCCTTTTTAAGAACCATTTCTGACACAGATAACCAAGACCTAAGGGTCAGTGTAACACCCAGTACAACCTCACATCATGCAATCTACTACAGAACACTTCTACAAGTTACTCATAGTAGTAGAATAATTGTTCTAGTATACACTGGAACAGATGCAAAAACAACCACATTAAAACAAGACTTTTATTACTTGGGTCCTTCCATGCCAACTCACCCAGTTTTGAGAACTTTTCCTACTTCATGATATGGATTTTGCTTTACATATACACTTTCATTCTTAATGTTGTTGGTTTTAATAGAGTAACTCTAGAATAATAAATTCCAAACTGGGTCATTTCATGCTAACTCATCTAGTGTTTCAAAGTTCATGTCATGGATTTTCTTGATAAAGTTCATATCAATACCCCTATCTAAGAAATGCAACCATGCCAAACCAAAAAACTGGTATAGTTGCTATATTTCCAATATTTTTTCTGGATTCTACAGTTGCTCGATGAAAAGCAACATTCCATTTTTAAGTGTGATAATGACGACTCCATCTGCTCCAAGTGACTGTGACAAACTGTGATTGTGTTTCGTTTTGATTCAAGAATTATCCCAACAGGTTGTCACAGTTACTTGGAGCAATAATCATCATGCTTTATAATGTAAACATAAACCATAAAAATCTTGTTATTATTAGCTTTGCTGTTTTTGTGCTTCAGTGTAGTACCTATGAACTCTAAATGTGTTCTGCATATATTAATACTATGATTGAACTTAAAAAGATTCTCATAGCTACACAGTGCTTATTCTAAATATAATACTACAGTAATTATTTGCCTCAAGATCAGTGGATGCCACTGAAGTGAATAGTTCCCTCGAAACTCCGTTTCAGGAATTTTTTAATGACATGCACCAAGCCTTCTGCTTGGTTTGCTAATTTTCCCAAAATAGCAAACAAATCAGATCGCACTATTCCCAAAAATTTAGCACATACTAAATTGATTTAAACTTAAAGCACAGGATTCATTTTCTTCTCTCTTCAAAAAACACAGTGATTACTCATTAGCCTTATCTTATAAGACACAATTATATGAGGGAGGTGATGCCATCCATGTCCACACTGCTGAGCAAAAAGCCTCTTCATAGATCTTCAGGTTGCTCCAGCATGTTCTGATAAGTTCTATTGTGCTCCTCTTGAGCCCTGCTGAAATCAAGAGCACTTAAAGCAACAGCATGGTCAGCTCCTCATAGTCCTGATGAGCCAGATCAAACAAATCCATACATTTGTACAGCTAATCCAACATCCAATCCCTCAGAAGACACAGAGACTTCAAGGCTGGTCAGGTATTTAGGCAGGGATTTAGAAGGGAGGATATGTAATAGATGGGCATCCCCCTTCTTTGTTGACAATGAAGCAGGCCAGCTGAGCCGTGAAGGACATGGGGAAATGTTTGGACCCACCAATGCGTGAGATCAATTAGGGGTGGCTGAGAGGACTGTTTGAAAGAAAGAGGGATGACCCTTCCTCAAAGAGGGACAGAAGGCCAAAAAGAGGGGTGATGCTGCCAGTGCTTATTAATCCAAGAAGAGAACAAGTTGCTGGACAGACAGCAAAAGGATGATGAATGAACTAAGTGATAGCATCTTTCTTTTAACACATGTTCAGCTGTACATTTCTGGTGATTGTTTATAAAGAGAAAGGACTAAGCCTCTCTCATTACCACTGTTTGTATTCAAGACTAACAATATTAAAAAAAAAAAAGAAAAGAAAAGAAACCATGCATTTCTGCCATATGCCTGAAAACATCAGGCCATCATCAAGGTTTTTTCTTGTAAGAGTTCTTGTATAAGTCACAGTATAAATACACCATTGAGCAACATTTGGAAAGAGAGCCATTTCTTTTAGGTAAAATATTCCAACAGAGAGACAACTATACAAATATAACGTGTTAAGCATCATAATGCTTTGCATAGAGCTCTAGAGATTCTGCACATGGCCTTAATAGTACAGGTGCCACAAACTGTATGAGAATCCTGACTGACTGATTGTCTAATAGACAGTTTCATTAATCCAGCATTACATTCTCCTCTTCTTCCCACTCACTGACAGAGTAAATTAGATGTCTGTAATTGCTCAATTGTGCCTGCCAGTGGCTTCTGAGAGATCTGCAACTTGAAGCAGAGCCCAAAAGCAACACCAGTTTCTCAGCTAATTTCAGATATAAATTTAAATGTCCAAGACACAAATGATTGCCACAAATTAAATAGTGGCCATACAGAAAAAGACATGTTCAATGCAGCACAGTGCATCCCTGCACAACAGTACAATGTTAACTTCAATCTGAAGCATACTGTAAATGATGGGTAATCTATAAATATTTGTAAATAGTCAGTGTGCTTGTCTGGTGTGTTTAGTATGTTACAGGTCATCAAAATAACAATAATAATAACAATTCCTTGTACGTGGAACATACTTGGCAACAAATAAATAAATAAATAGATAGATAGATAAGACTAAAAAGGGAGACTCTGATTCAGATCAAACTCTGGATACATGTGAAATGTGTTAAAAATTCTCACAAATTGTATGCACTCCGAGATGGTTACTCACAGACATTTCCGGTGTTGTCAAAGCTGTTGAGCACCTCCTCCATTTTAACAGGACCACGGCTATCTCTAAAGAATAGAACATTTATAAATATAAAAGAACCAGCAATACAGAGATGTGATCGTGTAAAACTATCTGTAGGAGTGGTCTATCTATGGTGTAATGACCATCCATATTATACTCCACCTGATTAAGGCACTGTACTGGGGAAAGCAGGCACTTCTGTACTCAATCCACTGGCCACCAGGAAGGCCATCGTTCTCAGGTGGGGGAACCTCAGTCCTGGAGAACAGGTTGAAGGAGGAGAACCTGCGTACTGATACTGGCTGAACCTTGATACCTTCGAGTGCTTTCTGTCTTAATACCTGGGAGGGATTGTAGTGTATAGACGGATAACTAGACAGTGCACTTATACAGTCACAACTAAGAGACACTGAATGAAGTATAGAGCATAATAATTATAAAAAGACGGGAGTTAAACAGTGCATTCCGCTTCAAACATGATCCTGGGTGTCTTATCTGGAGAATAAACTAGTCACCTGTCGGAGAATAGTCCACCTGGCGCGAGCAGCATCTGTGCCACAGTGTGAATCCAGAGCCTGGTGCTTGTTTACATGCGTTTCCGGCGATGGAGCATCTTTGAATTTTTCAATGCCCGGGCTACCTGTTGGGTTTGATTCCATTTCTCACTTAAATAACTAGTATAAACACTGTCTGTAAATTAAATAACCTAACTGGTCAAATACTATGGTTACCAACTCCTTATATTATACAAAAACAGGCACAATGAGTTATAAACAAACTGTCACAATTTGCCGGTAACCAAGGCACCCCTGTAGCCAGCTTATGGAGCATGCTACTTCCGCATACTTCCTGTCGTTTAAGCTGTCAGGCAAATACAATCCATTACCTATCTCATCGAGCGCCGTTTGCCCGTAGTCATGGATAGCAATTACATGTATTGTATTGATTATTTTGGTCCGATCAAAATGTCATCCTACACTAGAGTTGTTTTCAAGAGGTGCATGTAGTAGTAAATTCAGGCTTCGATATAAAGACGCTTTGCGTTGACAGGAGTTTATACCGCCTCGCATGAAGTGTCCTTTTTTGTTGTACATTATGCCATTTACTACCAGGGTCGGGTGTTTGTTTCTGCGATCAGTATCACGAAGTTTAAACCCGTCATATTGTAAGAGGCAGTGTATCCGAATGACAACACGTGTTTATACTGTGGTAAGGGACAGTATGGCTTCACCCAGTTATTATTATTATTCTCATTCATTACACTTGCTGAATTTTCTTGTGTAGAAATCAATCTGGGAGAAGTAATAATTCATGCTGTGAAGGTTTGAAGGTTTAAAGAGATCCTTTCCTGTGTAGGAAGCAGTAAACTCTGATCTGAGGAGACTGAGAAGGTTCGAGAAGCGCTTTGAGAGAAAGCTGCGCTCAGTATATCAACAGTTTGCTGATGTGCCTGACAGCACTGTGGTGAGTGATTTCCTCTGTGGATTAAAGGGATCCAGACCACATGATGCACTGGCACTTAATCTTACTCTGATCCTTAAGTTCCAGGGACTCCATCATGTGTACACTGTGGAGGAGCATGGAGTGTTCAGAGCAACACGTGGAGGAGGTAATCATTAGTTACAATCCTCAGGTTGCCACTGTATGGGTTATTATTAAGGAACACCCCTAGGTGTTCGTGTGAATGACTGCGTGTGTTGCCCTGCGATGGTCTGGTGAGCTGTTCGGGGTGTATCTTGCTGTCGCCCAGTGTTGGCTGAGATAGGCACCAGTCTCTCCGTGACCCTAGTAGAATTATGCGGTTCAGCAAACGAGTGATCAGCCTTGCTCACAATGTGCAGTACATCTTACTTAATTTGCAAATGAGTATCACTTTACTAGCCTATTTGCACATAAGTGTGTGTGTGTGTGTGTGTGTGTGTGTGCACGCTCTATCTTACCGTTACTGTTTATGATTTATAAGTCAATTAATTTAAAAGTATAGCAGATCACACACATGCAAGAATGTAACAGAACTGAGGTTTTTTAGGAATTAAACTGAAACACAAAGGAAGGACTCACAGATTACTGCTCAAACTCACACATAAACAAACAAAAAATCTTACTCAGAGTATATATTTTCAGACAGATGTTCAGGTAACAGTTCACAGAGTAAACGCAAAGTTTGAAGTAAGTATGGCAGCTCCAGTTAAGGTGTGCAAGCTTAAATACACAATAACGAAGCAGAGCAGAGATCGAGGATGTGACACACGCTTTCCCGAATTAATATTCCATTACATTTTATATTTAAAAAGTATAAAAATTGTACAACTTTTCAATAGTTTTCTGAAGCCTTTTTTCACAGGTTTCCAGCCTGTTCCCAACCCCTGCCTTGTACAATGTATTGTTTTCCCTGATTCAAACATTCAGCTAATTAACGGCTCTTTCTGGGTTGAAATGGGTTTGTTCAAGCATGGGGGATATTCTTCCACAAAAATCCAAGACTATGGTTGGGAGCATGTGCTTTGCATGAATCTATGATACAAGTTGGTTGGTGTAAAACATTCTGAAAATGAAAGATTTTGTGTGTTTCCTCAGATGAGCCGCACATTGTGCCAGTGCTCAGTGTTGGCTGGGCAGCTGATGTAGACGGAACTATTCAGAGGGTTAGACTCTCTCCTTCTGAATGCCTGCTGGCAGCGACACTGAAGAACAAACACAGTGAGGCTACTAGATGCATGCTAGTGCGATTAGAACCCCATGCTATTCCCCAGGAGCCCATGCTCATCCTTGACAATGTCCTCAGCTTTGGTAAGATTGAGAGACTTACAGCTTTGTAAGGTTCTAGACATATTTCTCAACCTTAATAATCTGTACAGTAGATTTTGTCTTTTTTTTTTCTTTCCTTCTAACACAATAGGGCTACTTCAGGCGTAGTTTTAGGAGGCATAGTTAAAGGGTTTGGTTTTTTTATTAACTGTGGTTTGTGAGTGCTGGTCTACAGTAAATTTTGATTTTAAATAACAGCATAGACAAGTCTACTGTTTTCCCTATACACTGAAGACTTGATTTTGAGTACTTACATCAGGATGCATTATAATAGTTAAATGATCTTTTTTTTTTAATCTATTTTGATAAAATGGTAGATGTCCTTCATGCTTTTGTATTTACAACTATCCTGTCTCGGTACAGAGTGGGCCACTGATAATGTACTGTACTACACCACTCAGGAAGGGCTTCGGTGCAGACATGTTTTTCAGCTTCACCTTACAAACACTGGAGCACAGAGCAAGCTGGTATATGAAGAGCAAGATCCTAAGTAAGTGTGTGTTGAGAAGGGATAGGAATCACAATCGACCACCAGATATGATATTATCACAACACCTTGATGCCGAATAAATTTATACTGGGATTCTGCAATGATCATCATTCTGTAAACATCCTGATTTAGTATTACAATTTTTCAAATCTTGAAAAAAAAAAAATAAAATTTGTTTATTGTTATTTCTACACAAAGTTGGCAAAGTTGGCTCTTACCACACAGGATGCTGTGCTGCCTGCCAGTGATTTTAGTGTGCACCACCTGTATGGCTATAGGAGAACATAATGTTTTACCACCTCGATTTAAATCATATAAAATAATAAAAACATATTAATAATAAAAATAAAACATTAATTAAAAATGTATTAAAAAAATCGATTTTGCGGCTAGTGTGATAAATGAATCGCCACACAAAAGAATGATAATATGTAGCTGAGACAATTGTTTTTCCCATCTCTAGTTCTGAAACTCCTAACACTAACACACCACGGCTGCTGATCTTGAAGGCGTGTTGCCATGAGCTATAGTAACTCATGTGCCTTTCCTTTCAATATAACTGACATTTGTATATATTGCTTGGGAACGGTGTGATATGATTGGTCTACTATCTTAAAAATCATTATTCTGAGTGGATAATGCATGAATCAAAACGATGGACACTTATAGTTTGTCACGGTCAATTAGAGCAAGTGGCATCATCATTATCATACTTGAAAAATTAGCCATAAAATTTGGGGGGGTTTTCATGTAGTTTGCTTGAGTGTGGTTATAGAATATTTAGCCTAGTAAATCTTAAAACATTCTCAATCACAACAAATTACCCAGTCTGCATCTGACTGAATCACTGTTTATGGCTCACAACTAATCAACTTTGAAGAGATTAATGGACTCATCTAGGGACCCTCATTACTGTAATACAGTGACTCAACTGAAATAAGTGATGTTTCTCATTTTAATGGAAATGCAATGACCAGATATACGTTGATGGTTTGCATTGCATTGTTGATGTGCTGTGTAGGTTCTTTGTGGAAGTTACTCGGTCAAGAGACCAGAGGCTTCTGACTATAAATTGCAGCAGTAAGAGCAGCTCTGAGGTTTGGATGATTGACAGCAGGTATCCTCTCTCACCCCCTAAACTAGTACAGCCTCGGCAGCCTGGTTTGCTGTACCATGTAGAGCACTCTGACAACCAGCTCTACATTCTTGCCAACACCGGCACAGGACACGAGTATGAGGTAAGCATCTCCATCTCCTTTCCCCCTGATCTAAGTTAGGAGCTAAGGTGAAAAACTAGTGAGAGCAGTGATGTGGAATCAGGGGTCAGAGAGGTTCACAGACTCCTTCTTCCACGTAATCCATGTTTTTACTCTCATTCTTTTTAGCCTTCATAATAAATTCTGATCTACAAAGCTGATTAAGATATAGTATCTAATTTCTCTCAGAAACCTTTTTAAGGAAATGTTCATTATTATACAGATCACATCTGTTGACATTTTAAAAGAATCATTCATGTCATGTGAAGTTGTATGTTGTTTAGGAAACTTTAATTTGAATAAAGAAAAGAAAAAATAATTCACTGGTTTGATGAAGGAAGTGATGTGTAATTATGCGTAGCCTGCTGTGGGCTAAGGACTAGATTGAAGTTGAGCTCAGGTTATTCTGTTTTAAGTGTTCATGAGTTTACAGGTTTTCTCCTAGATTTTAATTCCTGGCTTTTGCTCTGTCTTTTTTTGGAGTAGCCTCTGGATTTGCTACAACTCTGTCCATGATAAAGAATATCGTCAACCATCCACATTCAAATTTTGTCTGGTCTCTGATTTCCAAAAATTGCTAGAAGGATCATTCAGATATTTTGCATGCAGGTTTCCTATGGCGTGTAGGTGCACATAGACTTCAGTTTCTCTGTTTGAACGTTGACCTTGTCAAAATGACCTAAATGTTTTGTGCAGGATATTTCTCCAGAACTGCTGGGCAGCTGAGGGGGTTTTAATATTTAGTGCCAGTATTGCAGTAATGATTGCAGAATTCCACATAAGTACCTCTACTAAATCTCTGTCCATGTCTACTTATTAAACCCATGCCATTTGGCCAAAGAGAAACAAAGAAGCTAAGTGAGTATGCAGCCAGAAACATTCAGTGCTGATATAAAAGTAAATACATTTTATATATTGACATGTATGTCTGTGTATATGTTCACCGTGTGTGTGTGTGCTATGTCTGGTGCAATCCCAACGCATCCCATCACCCTAAGAACACCATCCCCACAGTAAAACATGGTGGTGGCAGCATCATGCTGTGGGGATGTTTTTCAGGCATACAGGTATATTCTTGAGCAAAACCTGTTTCAGTCTGCCTGTGATTTGAGACTGGGTTGGAGGTTCACCTTCGAGCAGAACAATGACAAAGCATACTGCTGAAGCAACACTTGAGTGGTTTAAGGGGAAACATTTAAATGCGCTGGAATGGCCTAGTCAAAGCCCAGACCTCAATCGAATTGAGAATTTGTGGTCAGACTTGAAAATTGCGGTTCACAAGCGGAAACCATCCAACATGAAAGAACTGGACCAGTTTTGCCTTAAGGAATAGGCAAAACTCCCAGTGGCAAGATGTGGCAAGCTCATAGAGACATATCCAAAGCTTAACTTTAGGGGTTAAATAGTTATGCATGCTAAAGTTTTCTGTTATTTTGTCCTATTTGTTGTTTGCTTCACAATAACAAAAACACATCTTCAAAGTTGTAGGCATGTTCTCTAAATTAAATGAGGCTTACCTTCAAACAGTCCATTTTAATTCCAGGGTGTGATGCAACAAAACAAAAAATGCCAAGGGGGTGAATACTTTTGCATTAATTCTAAATGCTGCCTTTCTTATATACATACATACATATATATATATATATATAAGATCTTAAGTCGATTTTCCGTAAAACAGTGCTCGATACGTCGAAGTAAAGCTAAATATATTGTATGTGGTAAAAAATAACAGTACAACAATTTCATCCCGACAAGCCTGTTTTTATAAATCCCCTGATGATTTATAAATCCCCTGATGAGTGGGCAACCACGAAACAGGCTTGTCGGGATGAAATTGTAGTACTGTTATTTTTTTACCACATACAATATATATATATGGCTTAATCTCTGCATGTGTGCATAATTTGTATGTTGCTGTTGTTTTGGTTTATTCTTGAAGCTGCTGAGGACCCCACTCTCCTTCCCTACCATGTGCTACTGGGAGCCTGTGTTCAACCCCAGACCTGGAGCAGTCATTAAAGACATGGAGATGTTACCAGACTACTGTGTGTTCACACTGAGGGGGCCTCAGGGTCAACTCCAGCTGCAGACCTTTCCATTAAAAACTCCTAATAAAATAGCCATTCACCATGTGAGTGTAGTCATTTAAAGCTGTTCTCAGTGCAATACTGTTACTGTGCATAAAAAAAAATAATTTCTTGACTTTATATGATAGCTGTTTGAATCTTATAAGTGTGATGTCAGATTTTTGAACTTTTCCTTATTTTTTATTAATGACTGAAACAATATAATAAATAAATGTAGTGCTATTTATTCTAAGTTACACAAAAATGCACATTCATAAAATTTCCCAGAGTTACCTGTTAACTTTATTATAAGCATGTTTTAGCAACAAATTAAACTTGATGTGTAGAATGCTCTTGCTATGCTATGAGGTGATAGCTTTTTTGGTATGTTTGTTTATTTATTTATTACTATTACCTTAGCTACCATCCTGGGCTGGATCCATAGAGATTGAACGTGTAGACACATTGAAGAGAAATGTGTTCCACTTCCTCCTGTCCTCCCCAGTTCACCCCCCTGCCCGCTACCTCTTATCTCCTATGGATGAGCAACCCCTCTCCTGTGAAGAAGTGCTTCAACGCACTGTACCCCCTGAGTGTCACATCACCCGCCTGCAGGCCATCAGCCAGGTCTCTGTTCAAGTATATATTGCACCAGCGTGACAGAGTTCACTCTTAGGGATCCACAATCTGGTCGGTTTATTGCTTAAGACTGAAGTTTAACACTGGTTTAAGACACATACACATTGTTTTCTGTGTGTCTCACACACACAAGCAACCCACATTTCTTAGTTCACTAGGGCCAATACAGAAATTTACCATTTAATGTCCTGAGTAAATGTATGCTACAGTCATGTGAGGAAAAGTTTTTCGCATAGACATTGACTATATGGACAAATGCCTGTGGACACCATCGGTGTGTTAAGAATGCAACTGTGAATGTCTTTGTACACTGTAACATTAGGATTTCCCTTAACTGACCTAAAACTGCTTTTACACAGGCACTTGTGCCTGGAACAAGTTGCCTGACGCAACTGCCCATGTAAAAACAATTTGTTACTGAGCCAGGTGTCACCACTGAATACAACTTGCTCCACTTTTTGCTCCACTTGTTCCAGAACATCCTGTTCCTGGCATAACTTGACTGAACACAATCAGTGTCAAGTAGGAGGGGCTACATGTGTGTCATCCAGGTTATTCGGTCGTTTCGTGGCTAATGGGCAGCTCTTCTTCAGTAGGTTGAGTTTTCTTCACATTATCAAGCCTGCTAGTTGGACAAGGAGAGGAATTACTACCATAATTCTCTTTGTTCATTGGCGTTCTAGAAAATTCTGAAATGACTCTGTGCAGTTGCGTTTATATTTATGATCTTTTGATCTGCCTTTTCCTTGCCAAGGCTTTGTATTCACTGAAAAATGTAAAAGCACACCTTACATCCTCGCCTGATGTTTTGTTTCTAATCACTGATTTGCATGCTTACGATTTTTCCCTCTATCTTCTGGCTTGGCGTCAAATTGAAAGTGACAGTTCTAAGTGACATGTTCTTGCATGACATTGCCCCAGTGCTCAAAGCAGGACATTGATCGGTTCTTGTTAGAGGTGAAGAGCTGAAGTGCTCAGCACACAACCCTCACCTGTCCCCCACTAAACACCTTTGTGATGCATTGGAATGCTGAATCATTCAAAGACTCCTCACATAACATCGGTTCCTGACTTCACTGTTGCTTATGTGCCACAGTGAGCACAAATCCCCTTGATCGCACTCCAAAATCTAGTTAGAAGGCCTTCACAGAAGAGAGAAGGTTGTTATAATAACCACAGTGGTCTGCATAAAAAACACGTTTGGGTGATTGTTCAGGTGTCCACATGCATTTGGCATTATAGTGTATGTTGTGTATCATAATATATCATATATGAATTTGTGTTTAGGATGGGACTGCGGTGCCTTTGACACTTTTTCACACAAAATCCTTGGCTGATCTGAATAATGTTCCACTCTTGCTCCATGTGTATGGTGCTTACGGTCTGGACCTTAACATGGCCTTCAGTCCCGAGAAGAGACTGCTGCTAGAGGACAACTGGGCTTTGGCCTACTGCCATGTCAGGTACTGAACTATCGTACCACTCATGCTTCAGGCCTCAGTACAATGTAGAGTCTCAAAAAACCTGTGAGGTCTTGAAAGGGTATAAAGCTGGCATTACATGGTACAAGCAGGATTGTTGTTTGAAAATTTAATCCCTGTGTAAAGTTGCTGGGAGATATTTTCCGGTAATCTCTGCAAGTTTTGACTTGAATGATGATGAATAATTAAGGCAGAGTAACACAGATGTGTGAAAAATCAATGTAAGACCAGCTTAATACTTAAGACTAGTTTAGTATCCTGAAAGAAATTTTCACACAAATGTCAGCAATAATAACAAATCCGTGTGTTTTGTGTTCGTGTGTGTGTGTGTGTGTGTAAAATAGGGGTGGTGCTGAATGTGGTCTGGCCTGGCACCGTGCAGGGCGTTTGCAGCACAAGCAGAATGGAGTGGAGGATCTTGCTGCTTGTATTCAAACTCTCTTCCAGTCAGGTGTGTCCCAGGCTGCACTAACTGCCCTCACTGCACGCAGTGCAGGAGCTGTTCTAGCAGGTGCACTGTGCAACCAATATCCTCACCTCCTCAGAGCCGTCCTCCTGCAGGTGAATTACAATATCATGGAGCAATTTGTCAGAAGACATAAAAATACCACAGTAGAGTTGTTTCCTTTTAACATTTTTTTCTCTGAGTTTATCTATGAATTGCTAGTGTGTGTTTTGGTGTTTTGAATTACCCACGATACAGCAAATGTATCACATGCTGTGCTAAAAGTATGGATTTATTTGTCGCTATTCTTTTGCCACCAGTCTTGTGGATACTAATTATCCATACTTTTCATTGTACAGAATTAAAACAAGCTTACCTGTTTTACAGGACTAAAGGCTATTAAAGAACAAACTAATATTCAAACCTTTTTTATTTTGCACTCATTTTATTTATTGGTTATCACTATGATTTAAAAATAATAATAAAAAACTCCAATTTTGCATTAAAGTAAAATGGCATTCAAATTTCCAAACCACCATACATGCTCAGGAGCAAAACATTAACCACTTAAATTGTTTTATTTTAATAATCTGTTAAGAACTGCGTTATGTTGCATGACAGCCTATAAATAACACCAGTAACATTAGGGTGCAATTTACATATTTTAGGTCCGTTGACTGTCTTGTCAAATTTCCAACTTGGGAAAAGTTCTGTATGGAATATAGATTGATGAAAATTTCCAAACAGCTCCCTTCAAATATAAGCTGCATCTTGGCTGGAAGTGCAGAAGTTGATGTGTTTTAAGCAGGACGAACCCTGCAGATCTGAATGACTGATGAGGCCACATTGTGATGTCAAAATGACTGGGTCTATTAATCTTTAAAACTGCAGGTCACGTGGGGTGTTCCTGATATGCAGATGTAAGCAACTACAAAAGGAAGGGCAATTAGTGAAGTGACATCAACTCCTGAATGGTCTGCAGCTAGGCGGCCCCATATGGTACGGCACACAACACCTGCTGTTTTGGAGATGAATAGACCTAGTCGTTTAGCCATCACACTGACCGTTGTCAAAGTTTCTCAAATCTTTGAGCAGCTGTTCATTTTTCCTGCTTCTAACACATTAACTTTGAGAACCTATTGTTCACTTTCTGCCTCATACATCCCATTACTCGACAAGTGCCACTGTATCAAGATAATTTATGCTCACTTCATCTGACACATCAGTGTGTATAGATATATATATATATATATATATAAATTTTTGTCCATTTAGGCACCTTTTTTGGATGTTCTTAGCACCATGCAAGACTCATCCCTGCCATTAACAGTAGAGGAGAGAGAGGAGTGGGGCGATCCGATTGCATACACCCAGGACTGGGACAATATTGCCTCTTACTGTCCCTGTCATAATATTACTCCTCAGGTAATACACACTTTACCAATGTCAACCTGAATGTCTTTTGATGACTTACATTTGTATCTTCTGTGCTCCAGATCTATCCATCCATGCTAATCACTGCATACTCTGAGGACAGCAGAGTGCCTTTGGCAGGCATCTTGAAGTATGTGGAAAAAATCAAGAAAGCCATCCAGACTCATACCAGCAAGCTTAGTGTCAATGGTTAGTCTACACTTTTTCTAGAAATGGTGGTTCTATTTCTGAATCATGCTATTACTATTCACATAATTAGAGCTAGGTTTGCAAAGGTTTTCCCCTTGGCATTTTTTCTCTTTTATTGCCGTACAATCTGTAATCTAAATGATCTTTATCTTTGACTTTATGTAATAGACCTGCACATAAATCAAATGGCATATTGGTGTAGTGAAATTTTGGGGGGGTATAAAAACTGTAAAGTGATGAATATGTATTTACCTCCTATGCCATGAAGCCCCTAAGTAAGATCTGGTGCCACCAATTGTCACATCATTCATTAAATAAGGTCCACTTGTGCTAGAAAAATGCCATTGCATATAGAAACAAAAAGAGCATGTTTTGAATTTGCCAAAATTCATGTGAAAGTCTCTTCAAACACATGGAGGAAGGTCCTCTGGTCAGATGAGTCTAAAAATGTTACTTTTTGTCCATCGTGGAAAACACTGTATCTGACGACAACCCAACACCCCTTTTCACTATAAGAACACAATCAGTGTGCTTTTTTTGCTATATTCATGTATAGTAAACACTAAATCAATTATGCAATTACTCTGAATTGGTAACCTTACAATTATGCTGAATTTAATAGTTCCCTTCACATTCCATCTCAGAGATTATTCAGCAACATCCACCTGGCCTTCAGTGCATAATTGTTCATCTACCTTTCAAAATATCATGCTTTAAAAATAAACCAGAAAAATCTAATTTTTGTTTGCTTCTCTTGTTACCATTTAGTGTATATATATACTAAAACAAATCATTCACCTCTGGCTCAGTTTATATCAATGAATAGATCCGACCCTGGGACCATTTAGCAATATCCACTTTTGGTGAATAATTATGTCTTTATGTCTTTAAATGGATAGATTTTTTTTAAAATTGCAGACTCACACAGTTTAACAATTTGAGTATCGATAAAGCCTTTCAAATATATGTCTCAGTTCTAAATGTCTAATCTCAACTGTTAGTTACTTATTCTGCAGAATGAGATATGTCAAGATATCACACTGTGATAAGGGCAGCAAGCAGAATAATATGAGTGGCGAATGATATAACTGCGGCGGCACAGTGGCGTAGTGGTTAGCACGTCCGCCTCACAGCAAGAAGGTCCTGGGTTCGATTCCCAGCTCGGGCGT
>JAOUQZ010000039.1:9835902-9861098 GCA_028564935.1 Neosilurus hyrtlii
GTAGGCTGCATAGCCGTCAGCGTGTTTCTGCCCTGTGATGGCCTGGCGAGCTGTCCGGGGTGTACTCTGCCCTCGCCAGGAGTTGAGATGGGTGCCAGCCTTCCTGCGACCCTAATTAGGATTAAGCAGTTAGGAAAATGACATGACATGACTCTTCTCTGTTCTGGCTCCAAGGTGGCGAAATGAACTTCCTCTGGATGTTCGGACAGCTGAGTCACTGGGTATTTTCATACAACGGCTGAAATCTGTATCACTGTTGTCTTCATTCAAAAAGTTTCCTCTGAAAAAAATCAGGTCTGGGCAAGGTATAGTTTGAAAATAATGTCAATTTAAAATGCTGGTAATATTGGATAATGCTGTCCACAAATCTTTCTGTCTTCAGTAACGTTTTCACAAACACACCTCCATCTGCTTGTAGAGTGCTGCATACACAGTGAGTCAGAAGCAGCCACAAAATCCCTCCAATTTATTTAATTTCACCTTAACCAGTTGCTAACAACTGTAACTTTTCTGTTGCCATCATTACTTTGAAGGACAGAAATTAATAGAAGAAAACTGACACAAACTAATACAGACAATCCACCATTAACCTGCCTCCATTTTGATATAAAGTGAAGGTGCAGTGTGTGTTTGTTTTAGATACGAGGTTTGTGATAAAATTTGGAATGGCGCAAAATGTTGCAAGTATTATGTGGCCCTGAAGGACGGAATTAACGTAAGCAATGCAGCATTGATTTTTAGGTCCAGTGCCTGTATATGTGTACTCTGATTTGGCGTGTCAGTAAAGAGAATCTGACAAACGAATGCTTTATGCAGAATTGGAAGGATTTCTGTATGATGACATTGTTGAGGGGTCTTGTTGTGAGCCCTGTTACTGTACAGAATGGAACAAAAGTAACATTCTTAACTGGTATAATCCATAGGTTGTGAAAGTGGGACCATTTCCATCCTCTTATGACTATTTCAAAATTTCCTTTGAGAAAACCCAGAAACTATGAAGACTATAACAGCCTTGCTCTCACAGGAACTTTACTGCAATAATCACCTGGGTGATTTATCACAATTTTTAAAACAAAAACTTCAGTGAGACTTTTTTGAAGACTACTGTTTTTGAATATAAATGAAGAATGGATGAATGGATGGCTGGGTGGTGTTTTATGGCCACAGGTGGACTGTTGTTCTATAACAGTTTATCCCAACAGTGTTATAGTTTTTATACCAAAGTAATATTATTTAATTTATTTACCAAACCACTTAATTATACAATGGTCGCAGGAAGGCTGAAGCCTATCTCAGCTGACTCCAGGCAAAAAGAGGGTGCACTCTGCAGTGTACACACAACTATTCACATTCTCAGTCACACCTAGGCTAATAAATAAGCCTAGACTAGACAATACTAATCTAATGTGAATGTCTTTGGACTGTGGGAGAAAACCAAAGTACCCAAAAGAAACCTAGTTAAAACACCGGAGAACATGCCAACTCAAGGCCAGGACTAACTTACAGCTAGGTAGATGTACTAACCACTTACACCACTGTGCCACCTTTTAGTATTTACTGATATGAATTATTCGTTTATTCCACAGTTTCAGTGTTTCATATGCTCAATAATTCCATAATGTTTTCTATCTTCTTAGATATTTAATTTTGGCATGAATAAACTTGTATACTTGACCCTCCTTGTGTTATCTTTGAAGACTTTGGCATGTGGTGTTAGCTCATGCGGTGGGCCTGATGCCCAGGTGAGACACAGTGTGCCTGTGAGCTTGAGATAAAGCGGCTACTGTGACTCACCCCCACTTAAAACACCTGCAAGATCACAGCCTGCTCATGCTCGTGCATTCAGTTACCGTCTTATCCTTGAGAACAGTGTGGCTGCTCTTTGAAAAAACAGAAAGCTCGGCAGTTTGAGCACAAATCCAGGCTTTACATTGATGACATTTTAATATGGAACATGTTCTATTACCCATAAGTTGCTATAGCTTTGTCATAGTAAACTGCATGTGATGTTAATCTTTAAATTGTTCTTTATTCAGGACATGTCCCAACCATCATTCTGGATCTTCAGCCAGGTGGAGATCACTTTGGTCCAGAAGATTATGACCAGTCCATGTGTGAGGTGCAGTATTCATTCATTTTTTTCTCTTTGCAATGGCAGACTAGTTATTCTGTAATCCACTATTCTTTTGCAGTTTTTAAAAAATCAAGCATAATTTTATTATTTCTTCAATATTTTATTAGAAAGCTATAAACTGGTGTGTTCCTAGCCTTGCTTTAACTTGCATACCATCACCTCCTTTGAACTACAATTTCTAATCTTACAAGTGGATTTGAAATTGAAATTGCCCCCCCCCCAAAAAAAAAATTACATTTAAAAAAACACAAGACATTAGTTGTATATGTGTTCACCACCTGGTTCAATACTGATAGAACTGGCTGCAGTTAGAGACATATCCCAGATGATGTGTAGCTCTATCAGCTTTACACACCTGGATCCAGAGGTGGGTTTTGTTTTATTTTGGGGGTTTTTGCCCCGTCTGTTTGGAAGATGTCAAATGAACACACTTGAAGTCTTGCCACAGATTTTCACTCTAAACTATGTGTGGGATTGGGCAATTCTAACACATGTAGCATGTTTGGTTTTGAACCAGTCCAGTGTAGTTTCTCAGGTTCATTCAGAGTTAGTTTTGCCCCCTTGGTTTCTTCTCTAACTAGTGTGTTCCTTACCAAGTCACTGCCTATGGATAATCCCCATTTTTTTCTGTTTCATAATTTTTTTTTTTCCCTGAAACAGGTGTATTAATACTGAGATCCGGTGACACTTTATGGTAAATTGTGACCTCAGATTGCAGCTGATTGCATCTGAATGTTTCATAGCAGCAGTGCAAATACCTATTTATATCCTTTTTTGTTAATAATTTTGAAACTATATTGATCCACCCACATCAATATTCAGTGGTGTTTGAAAGTTTGTGAACCATTTATAATTTTCTGGATTCTTGCATGAATATGATTTAAGACAGCATCAGGTTTTCACACAAATCCTAAAAGTAAATAAAGGAAACCCAGTTAAACATACCGATATATTTCAGAATTAATTGTTGCATCAATGATGACAAACTTTCCTCACACAGATGTGGCAAAACAGGCCAAAACAATGATACTAGCACCACCATATTTCACATATGGGATAAGGTTGTTATGCTGGAATGCTGTGTTTTCTTTCTTCTAACAAATAACTTCACATTTAAACTAAAAAAAAGTTTAACTTTAGTCTCTTTCATTCAGAAAATTTTACCAATAGCCTTCTCGCTTGTCCATGTTATTTTTAACAAACTGTAAAAGTGCAACAATGTTCTTATTGGCTTTCTCCTTGCAACTCTGTCATGCACACCACGTTTGTTCATTGTTGATTTGTTTCCTGATAGTGGACTCAAGAACATTTAATATTAGCCAATGTGAGAGATGCATTTAGCTGTTCAGTAATTACCAAGGGTTCCTTTTAGGGCTCATGGACTATCATACACCTTGCTCTTGGATTGATCTTTGTTTGTCAACCACTCTTTAGAGGGTGAATTTACTCCATCTGTCTAATGGTGGATTGGTGGAGTCCGAACACTTCAGAGGTGGTTTTATAACCTTTCTCAGCTTTTTCTGCCCAGTGAACATTGACAACTCCTTTTCCGATGTCCTCACAAATCTTTGTTTGTGCCAGGATAAACTTCCATAAACACGTGTTGTGAAGATCAGAATTTGTAAGATCTGGGTTTTCTTGTTTTTGTTTTTAAAAACAAAAACAACAACAAAAAATAACCAGGTTGCTCATTCACACCCGATTGTCATCCAATTAATTGAAATCACCTGACTCTTTCACCATTCACCTTCAAATAACAGCTAATCACACTACTAAAAACACTACTTTTCCCACCCAGAGATGTAATTTTTCTCAGTAAATTACCTAGTATAATATTTTAGTCTATTTTTGTTTAACTGGGTTGTTTTTATCTGTTAAGGACTCCTGAAGTTTTATGCAGAAATAAAAAATATGTAAAGGGTTCACAAACATTCAAGCACCACTATAATAGTTGTACAATGTTCTGATAGTCACACAAATAAAGACTGTGTAACTCATTAACTCATTCTTAGTTGTCAGTCATGGCCATGTGTTAAGCAATAACTAACAAAGCCTCTTAGCCATGTTTAGCAGTAAAACACTAACACTTTTACTGAACTAAGACATCGAGTTATAGATTTATTGGGTCATAAACTCATGCAAGAATTCAATGTTCACATTTTTTTAATGTAGCAAATCTGTTTCATAAAATGATTTACTGAATAAGACCGGCCGTCACAGTTGGAGCTGGTTCTTCTTGGTTTTGCTGAAGTGTGTTTTTTTTCCTCTATCCAATCTGGAGGTTTCAGCAGGATAGTTAAAGAAATGTGGCATATCACCAGCAAACTTTCACAATGTCTCAGTATATCCAAAACAAAGATTTTTTTTTCACTATATATCATGTAATCCTAACAACATGTTCAACAACTTAACACCTTAAAATTACATAATTACGCCTCAAGCACAACAAATGTAGAAAACGCCTACATTACATTAAGTACATTGTGCAGTATCTTTTTTTTATTTGCAGACACTGTTCATTTAGTCTCAATTATTGCTATTATTAGTACAAATTGAATATACATCATTATTAAAATGATTCACAAAATTGGTTAAATGTAATCTTTAGTGCTTCTTTCATTTAGAAACCCTAGTTTTCAAGCATAACTATTGGTTTACAGTCAAACTTGCCCCTTGCAATCAACTCTGACATATCGTGTCTCTGAGGCAACAAAGCATCAGTGGTGTACAAGCATGGTAAATCGCTGACTGCTTACTATATAGTGCATTATAGTGAGTTTGCCATTTTTGTAGTAGTGTCCGAATGTATAGTGAGAATTATTATACACTATATAGTTCTGAACGCCTTACTGGTGGGGTGTTTCGGGCATGTCAAACCAGGAGGAGAACCCAGGGTCGACCCAGAACACATTGGAAGGGTTGGATCTCTTAGCTGGTCTGGGAACACCTCGGTGTCCCCCCCAGAAGTGCTGGAGGAAGTGGCTGGGGAAAGGGACATCTGGACCTCACTGCTTGGGCTGCCACGACCCAACCAATCAAGCGAATGATGTTATATAGTGCACTCCGCGTTGCCCATGATGCATTGTAAAATTTAGTGTACAATTGATCACTAACTAAGAAATGCATACCATCATTTATTGCACTCTTCCTTATGTTGGGAGGCACAAGAAAATCCAGAAGTTAATTAGGGCATGAACATTAAAATAATCACTAACTAAGCATGCATTGCATTTGGTCTATTGGCAAAAGAGAAAAAAAAAAAACAAACAGCCGGACACATGGGAGGGGCGCGAGCAATGGGGAACTGCGAGCCCATTATATAAATGCAAGTTATTTTGCATACAGCACTGAGGTCACAACAGAGTAGTCATCTGCATTTAATTTCCTATATAGTGAGTAGGGGTAGTAAATAAGTCAGCGATTTCGGACACGGGGTGTCTGTGTGTCTGGAAGGTCTTTAAATTAATTGCAAGTCAATTTGGCTTGAGTTTATTTTGAACTTTTTTTTTCTTTGCAGATTGCTCGACAGTTGGCTTTCCTTTACTCAGTACTGGGGCTAGAACTTCATGGATCCAGAATAATAAGAGGGTGTTAATAATGAAGATTTAATGGAATCTCATACCCTGAATTGTTGAACCAGTTGAATTGTGAATAAAATGTAAATTTTTTAACCAATGCATTTCTAGTGAGTATATGTGCAGTTTTAATTAGCATGCAATACGTTTGTTTTAGGAAAATACAGTGAGATTGTGCATGTTAAGCTTCGCAGCTGTATTTGGCACTGCAGCTTTTATTCATTTCACATTCTCAGCACTGGTACAAAATATTGAGGGCACTTAGGAAGCAGGCCTTCTCAGAAACATAACAATCAGACTCATGATTAGTGTGAAAACGCTTGCTAGTAGAGAACTTCAGCAACAGTCCCTGGCCCTTTGAGGTTCTGATTTTGGATTTGGAGAAGCTGCTTGCCGTAACAGGTTGCGTACTGAAATGAACTGTGAGATGATCCGGCAACTCTTTAATAGCTGAGAGGTTTGTTTCTGTATCTTCCCCAAAGTTCAGGAGTACAAGAAAAGCCTCATTAAGTCCATCTAGCTCACGCAAAAAAGCAAACACGTTATTATCTGCCAAGACGTAGCAAAGCCAGCCTCGATTCAGTGCCATCTCATTTTCTCTGAGCAGAGACAGAGTGCGATACTGCTCCAGCACTGAAGTAGGGTCGCTCTGTTGAACCTACACACACACACACACACACAAAAACTGTACACTTCATGCCCCCCATATGTTCAAATTCATCAAGAGAATAGTAATATGTAATGCTATGGTAGTTTAATAGAAAACTACGTTATTCATTCATCCATTTTTTGACCACTTTAATTGGGCATCAGGAAGTTGGCAAGTGTAAACTCGGTGGATGCCAGTCTATTGCAGGGCAAAATACACAATACAGACACCTCAGGGCAGTGTAGAGTTGGCATGTTCTCTCTGTGCTTGCATAGGCTTCATCTAGGTACTCCAGTTTTCTCCCACAGCTCAAAGGCATGCATATTAGGTCAATTGCCAACTCTAAATTGCCCAGGTTCTGTGTTAGCCTTGGCGACCCATTTACCCCACCTCTCGCCTGATGTCTACTGGGATTGGCTCCAGCTTCCCCTCTGACCTTGACAGATAAATGGTACACATAATGGATGGATGAAGTCCACTGTCATGCCAGCTTATGTGTGGAAAGATTTTCTGAGGTCATCTATACCTATGACTTTATTATAACAAAAATGATGAAGCTCATTGTCATACCTCTACATTGATGGTAGGGAAGTTTGGATCTATGTCCAACCAGGTACCATTCTTGCTATCACTAAAGCCAGCATTGAGATCACTGTTCCACTGCATCGGTGTTCTCTGAGGATCCCGACTTTTGCTCTAAACAAATAAAATAAAATAAAAACAGGAGTGTGTTTAAAGCGGTTTTGATATGAGGTAAATGCACCATGTAAAGTGTTCTCACTTACTGGATCAAATTTTCCAAAAGGATCCTGAATGACAGAAACATTGACATTCTCCATGCCAATCTCCTCTCCATAGTACGTTGTGGGGGTTCCAGGTAGTGTTAGCAACAGCATGTTGACAACACGGACATATTCCTGACCAGCTCTTGAGCTCATGCGTGGCTTGTCATGATTCCCCACCTAAATGGATATTTTACAAGCATATTAGTGTTTCAATTATTATTTAATTCTTATTATGCACACTTATCAGCCATAAGATTAACACCACCAGCCCCATACACAACAAGCGGCATTGCACTTTCTGCCTAATAAAGCCCAGTGCTTGGCAGATCCAACTCTAAAAAGACGATCAATGTCACTGACTTCACCTCTCAGTGCTCATATTCTTGTCAATGTTATGGCTGATTAGTGTACGATGCTCTAACCAGAGCTGTGTGTGTGGTTTGAAAAACAGAGCAGGGAACTCACCACCCAGTTTGGCCATTTCCCCTTGGGCATATTTGACATCCAAAGTTCAACCAGTTCCTTTGCTCTCAATCCAGAGAGGCCATCGGGGAGGTCCAGTAGATAAAAGTTAAAGGGGAAATCGGCCTCTTTAGCAAAACTGGTTCCATAATAAGTCATGGTTTTTTCAATTTCTTCATAGTCATATGACTCTGTCACCATAAACCTATTTGGGTAAAGATAAACCATCACTTTTCATGAAGCAACAAAAGAAATAAGAGTTCATTCTGCAGGTTCACACAGCAGTGAGTAGGATAAAGCAAAAGTACCGGTAGCGTCCTGGTTCTCTGCTGTATTCATCCAGGTCTACTCTCCAGCTTCGGAGGATGTCATGCAGACCTACCTGAGTGTATGTGTAGTCATGGTACAGCTCAAATTCTGTATCCACTGACTCCTGTAATATGAAACCAGGAATAAATCATCAGATGGGAATCTCAGAATGATGACCTCAGAACACATCTACTCTTGTGTCTGTAGTTTTAACACCATCATTCTGTACTGCCACAAAGGTGGTGGAATGAATACACTGAAGACCTATCACTTAAAAGGTCGAAAGACTTTAAATGAAAAATAATTAAGCTTATAAGGCAAGACACTGAACTGTAGTGAGTAGAAAAGAATCTCTACATGCATAAAACATTGAGCCTTGAGGTGAATGAGCTACAATAGCAGCAGACCTCACTGGGTTCCACTCCTGTCATCCAATAACAGGAATCGTAGGCCATTGTGGGCCCAGAGTCACTGAAAAGGGACAGTTTAAGGTTAGAAAAAATGCAGGTGAGATTTTTCTTTAATCCTCAACTGTCCAATCTCAAAGATTCTATTGTAGAAAATTCACTTTCAAATCCAGTTCTTTAAAAAAAAACAAAAAACAAAAAAAACTGGGCAATACCCCTAAGCCCATTGGCCAAATTATAAAAAGCTATGTGCAGTCCCAAAATGGACACCAAAAATCGTGATGATGGCATTTGAGGTAATGCATGGAATGCAAATTCAAGATGGCAGCTGTTGGCCATATTGGATATCGCACTGTAATGAAAATCAATAGGCTTGTTGTAGTTACATAGTTCTAACATCCATAAAAAATGTTGTGCTAGAGCATGGGATACAATTCAAGGATGGCAGCTGCAGCGTGCATATTGGATATTGAACCGCGACAACAATACACAGGATTGTGTAGTTACCCGGCGCAAAAACGAAACTGGACAGACCGACATCACGTGTGAAAATTCTGACAATGTCAATACACCTCATGCCTATTGTTCCCATTGGTAAAGGTTTAAAATAAATAAATAAGTTCGCTTGTATTTTTCACCTAGTGTTTTACCTGAAAATAAAAATCTGGATTACTTATTGACTTGTGTATCAGCAGAGAAGCTCTCATCTTTACACCCATGCTAATCAGTACTACAATAAAGATTTATATTTCAAATAAAAACTGCACCTCACTCTGTAGAACACCATCTGCCAAATGCCATAGATACAAATGCAGATAAAAGCATTATTAACCCCTGCATTGCTCAGATTTCAAGCTCCTTTGTAACCATGTGACATAAGGAATGACTGCCTGGTTAAAACGCCAGGGACGTATGCACTGGTAATGTTCTAACCCCTAATCTGTTCTCCTACACTGGGAACATAAACATACAATGATATTCTCTTAAACTACATTTTTGGAATATTTGTAGTTCGTTAAAGTGTTAATTCCTTATTTTTTTTTAACAATAAAACATTTGGATAGGAGTTCATAAATGAGAACTCTATAGAACAGGCAGTACATTGTGTCTATAAATATTACAGATAAGTAACCACTTGGTGTTAAACTGATTAATGATAACTGGTTTATAACTGATCAATGACTCACAGGAGGTTGATCAGGGTCAACCTGGGGTTCATTCCTCAAATGTGTCGCTTCAAGTATGTGCTTGACTGCATCCATGCGGAACCCATCCACCCCCTTCTTCAACCAGAAATGGATTATGTCCTGTTAAAGAGAAATATGTAATCTGGTAATACAGTATGCTCAATTAGCAACATAAAGAATTTAATTAAATAATTAATGTTCTAAAAGCACAAACAAACATCAACAAGCCACATCAATAGCAATAATAATAAGTACTCTAAAAATAAAGTCAATAACATTATCACTATATTTGATGTGTTGGAAGTAGGCAAAATAAGTAAGCGTGCGAATCTGAGTGAACTTGAGATAGTGATGGCTAAACGACTGGGTCTATTCATCTCAAAAACAGCAGGTATTGTGGGGTGTTTCTGTTTCACAGTGGTAAGTACCTACCAATGATGGTCCAAGGAAGGACAACCAGTGAGCTGGCAAAAGTGTCATGGATGCCTAAGGTTCACTAAAGTACATTGAGATTAAGGCTAGTACATTTGGTCTGATCCCACAGATGAGCTGCTGTAGCACAGACTGTTGAAAGTGTTAATGCTGGCTATAATTGAAAAGTGTCAGAACACAGTGTATTGCAGCTTCCTTGAACAACAGGTTACATTGCATCAGGAAGAGAAGCACAAGCCATTTAACATGGCTAATAACACAGATATCTGTTTTAAACATAGATTGGGTCACATGCACAGCTGCTTGTATATTTGTGTTTGCACTTTATGTTTGCTACCTTTGAAGGCTTTTTCATGTGATGATATTAAACTCATGTGGTGGGCCTGATGCCCAGGTGAGACACTGTGTGCCTGTGGCCAGAGATAAATGGGTTATTGTGACTTAAAAACCATCTGAGAGAATGACAGCCTGCAGGGTATTACCCAACACAACTGCTCATTCATTCAGACACTACCTCATTCACCTGGTCCTTCTCAGAATTAGAGCATCAAGAAGCAGTCTTCAGGAACGACTTCATCGTAAGTACAGCATCCACTACCAATCGCAGGATCATAATACACTGACAATCCATATAGTACGCTAATATTACGGACACATTTACCCTAGAATATTCATGCAAGTTATGCTGTTTGTATAATTACCGTCATCTCCTTTACAACATCAGGGTTACGAAAGTTGAGATCTGGCTGCTCTTTGAGGAACTGATGCAAATAGCACTGCCCACGAACTGGGTCATAAGTCCAACTGGAGTTACCAAACACACTCACCTGTGGATATTATAGATCATGCATTAAAACATGGCTGTAATTTTCAACCTCACAAATAAAGCAGTTCCCAAACATTCATCCATCTATTATCTACTATAAAATGTTAAAATGTTACTCTATGGCTAAATTTTTTCCCCAAAAATTCTTTTCATTTTGGTATTAGAATAATTCATCAGTAACCCTCCAACCATGTTTTGATACAAATATTGCTGTCAGACTGATGTCGTGTCTGGAGGCCATTTAAAAATTTTTCATATGATGACTAGAGCTGCAGGACAAATTTCAGTGAGTAGTTTTTCAATAAAGCTACATGTTTCCTTGTAAACTAAGTAATAAATTGAGTTATCTTTCGTCAGTTGCCGATTTTGTAGTATCTTTTCTACACTTGTTTTTAAAGAAGATATTGGAGTCAAGGCTAATACTATGAATTGCATTTTTCCCCCCAAAAGCTGCAACAAATAATGAAATATGCTAGTAACTAATGTAACCGTTTCATTGTAGTAACTCACATAACATATTTTTTTCAGTCTTTTATAATTAAAATATATGTCTCTATCAATGTATATATAATTTCAAAATATCTATATTTCTACACAAAATATATGCATTAAGTGAAATAGATTCTTTTGTATTTCTCAGCCATAAAACTTTCTACTGCTTATTATTTAGTTTGTTGTTTAAATTAAAATGTGTTGCATTCTGTGTAGATACTTTGTAGTTTATATTTACAAGATGTTATAATTTTGTACAGGTTACTTCAGTTACTGAAGATGTTACATCAGTTGCTCTACTTCATATTATATAATTACGTATATTCAAATGTAACAAGAACCTATATGGTATTTCTAGGTACACACAAAATGTGTACAACTATATAAATAATAACTGTATCCAACTTTATAAGCAGTGCAATATTTCTCTGAATATCATAGTACATTGATTGTTTTTTTTTTTTAAGTTGCATCAGTTTACTTAAATGAAAGTAGGTTTTAAGCCAAGTCTAATTACAATAAAAGCAATCCTTCCTTGGTGTAACATAGACTAAGCAAGTTAAATTCAATGGTAATGTCAAAAAAACATGTCAAATTATCTAAGAAAATTTTTAAATGAATGTCTAAAATATTTGCCTAAATGTTGCATCAGTTACCGTGGAATTGCCCCATTATCCAATAGTGGGATGCTGGAAGTGGAAGCTGACTTTGAGTGAGAGGCAGGACACACCCTGAACAAGTCATTTCCAAACATATTAGATGTAATAAGGAAAAAGGGAGTTATGAGCCCTCTGATGGATTAGTGAGCATCCAAACCATGTTTTGACTTACCATACCAGGATGAAGCCTCCAGTAAAGATGAATGAGTGAATGAAAAATGCTTAACAGAATAACAGAGAATAATAATAACAATGATTATGAAACTAGTTTGTCTCCGAGTTTGCAGTATGGATTATCAAATCATACCCAGTTGTTAGGTGGTTTATTCTCAGTGCAGTTCACCCAGATATAGAAGTCGGAATAGTATTCAGTGCGGTTACGACTGAGCTGGAACCAGATGTGTTTATCACTAGTGTGGTTGGGAATGTAGTCCATTATCAGTTTCAGACCTGTGGCAAACCAAACACATTTGTTACATGCGAACACTTCTGAATTTCCGCCACAATATTTGCAATGATGCTGGTCTTTATTGATGCAAAGGGTTTCGGGTCCATGCAGACACTCACCCATGCTATGCATGCTGGACAGCAGGTCATCAAAGTCTGCCATGGTTCCAAAAAGAGGATCAATATCCCTGAAGTCTTCCACATCATAGCCAAAATCCTTCATTGGAGACTTGTAGATAGGGCTGATCCAGATTGCTTTAATGTTCAAGTACTGGAAATGCATCAGTTTTTCTTTGATGCCTGCACACAATCATGTTACACAAGATTATACTGTATTATAGATAAAATGATAGGGATTTACATATTGCAGTGGCAAGTTATGCATTTGTTCAAGCTTATCTTTATTGCCACCTTGTACATAAAGTCACTGGAATCCATTTAGCACAATTTATAAATGTATGTGATCGGTACATGTCATCTCAGTCCATTGCATAACAGTCATACTAATGAAGCTTCTGGCTAGTGGAGAAAAATGATCAATGTGGCAAAAGAACAGCCTTTCATGTACACCTATAACATACACCTATTACATAACACACAAGAACAGCCTAAGCGGTAAGAGAGAAAAAAAGTGATGCCCTAAGTTTGAATATGTTCGTGTGTATTCAGCAATCCCAAAATGTTGTGATCCATCCTTGGTATTGTTAAAGGAACAGTTTGTCATTTTCATTTCTCTGCCTCCTGTGCTGAAGATTGCAACTGCAGTAAAAACAGACAAGCCTTAAATCTTTCCCTGAATGCACAAAAACTGTGCATTTCTCCAGAATAAAATAAAAGGACAAAGCCATGGCGCTCAGTTCTACTTCAAGACAAAGCCAATTTCCAGCCTAGAAATTTAACAAATACAAAAATAAAAAAAACGGCCAAATCCATACATGGTTCCATCATAAGCTATAGATGGTTTAAGATACGTACAGTGAATTCTAATCAGTGGTAGGTGCTTACAATATTTAATGGAAGGGCCAAAAAGAAACTAAACAATTTAAAGACCGCCCAGACATACAAAGACTATCCAGTGAGTTTTGATCGATTTGGTATGCAGTGAGTGTTGAGATGCTGTTGAGTGTTGTTGTGAGGCAACAAGCTGAGGCTAACTGCTAGCACCAACTTCTACTAAAGTCACAGCTTCAAGCCAAATTCTGACAAAACTGCAGTTGCAATGTTCGTAAGTTTGACGATTCCACCACCGCGAATAAAATAAAATAGGCTTCCTTACCTGAGTGGACGAACGTATATGTACATTCGGACATGCGCTTGGCCACTACACAAATACATAGCTAGATACAATGAACAAAAATAATATAATTGATTTTAGATGCAGCCAGGACCTGAACTCAATCTGTCTTTTGAGTTTTGAGAAAAAACTTTTTAAAAAAAAAAACAACCACCAAGGAAGAAGATCACCTCTCTGTGAAATGCAATCCTAATTACATTATATGAAAATCTAAATTTAAATTTAAGTCTTTTCGCATGGGAAACACTTATCAAAAGACAACCAGGTAGCATCATGTGTGATAGTTCTATCAGGTGTCCCTTCATGTAAAAGCAAACTGGACTCATTCATTCATTAAAAAAAAGGTTTTTCTTTGTTTTTCATTGTTTGCCGTGGTAAGTATAAAACATTAGCCAAAAAAGTTATTTGTTCCAAATTTATTTCATTTATTGCTTTAGCACACAAGCACTCCTGAATAGGTTTAATTATACTAAATTATGCACAGCCAAATTAAAATGCATAAAACTATTTACTCTCAGTAGACAACCAGCTTCCTTCTCATTTCAAACACTTTTACACATTGTAAAAATATGATCTACATTAGAAGGTAATGTCCTAGTGATAAGCTGTTGTTCCCCTACAGGTACAATAATGAAACTTATTCCAAGATATTTTGTTTTGGTTTAATGTCATGTTTTAATACCAATGAGATGATTTTTTTTTCTCTTAAGAATGAGATTTTGATAATGTAGATAGATAATGTTAGATTTTTTTCCTCCCAAAGGATTTTCTTCTTCTTCTGATTTGGTAAAACTTTTAACCAGCAGTTAAAATCTAATCCTGTAAGACCACAAGATAGTGATAGAGACAGTGCAACAGAAAAGCAGTGAGACAGAGAAATAGTAAGACAGAAGTAGTGAGACTAAAATAGTGATAGTGAGACAGAAATAGTGCGACAGTTCGACAGAGAAATAGTGGGACAGTGAAAGTGCGACAGAGAGACAGGGAAATAGTGAGACAGTTCCACAGAGCGACAGTGAAATAGTGAGAGTGCCACAGTGAGACAGTAAAATTGAGAGACAGTAAGACCCTTAATGTAATATGCAGTGAAATAGTGAGACAGTTAAATTGATAGGCAGTGAAAAAGTGAGACAGTGCGACAGTGAAATAGTGAGACAGTGCAACAGTGAAATTGAGAGACAGTCAAATAGTGAGACAGATACAGTGAAATAGTGCAACAGTAAAATTGAGAGACAGTACAACAGTAAAATTGAAAGAGGGAGAAATATTGAGAAAGTTCGACAGAGAAATTTTGAGACTGTGAAATAGTGACAGAAATAGCAAAAAAGAAATAGTGAAACAGAAATAGACAGTGTGACAGCACAAGTGAGATAGTGAGACAGTGAAATAGTGAGACAATGCGACAAACAGTGAGACAGTGCAACAGAGAAATAGAGACAGAAATAGTGAGTAAAATAGTGAGACAGACATTGTGACAGTGAAATAGTGAGAGACAAATTGAGACAGAAATAGTAAGACAGTGCGACAGTGAAATTGAGAGATAAAGATATAGTGAAATAGTGTGACAGTGAAATAGTGAGACAGTGCGACAGTAAAATTCAGAGATTTTGAGAGGGAAAAATATTGAGAAAGTGCGACAGAGAAATTGTGAAACAGTC
Source organism: Neosilurus hyrtlii (assembly GCA_028564935.1). Lineage (NCBI taxonomy): Eukaryota > Metazoa > Chordata > Actinopteri > Siluriformes > Plotosidae > Neosilurus > Neosilurus hyrtlii. The sequence goes on from JAOUQZ010000039.1 coordinate 9,851,219, forward strand.
ACAGAAATAGCAAAAAAGAAATAGTGAGAGATAGTGATACAGTGCGAGTAAACTAGTGCAACAGTAAAATTGAGACAGTGAAATAGTGAGGGGAAGAAATATTGAGAAAGTGAGACAGAAATTGTGAAACAGTGAAATAGTGCCACAGTGAGACAGTGCCACAGTAAAATTGAGAGACAGTGCGACTGAAATAGTAAGACAGTAAAATAGTGAGACAGTGCAACAGTAAAATAGTGAGAAGAAGAAATATTGAGAAAGTGCGACAGAGAAATTGTGAAACAGTGCGACAGTAAAATTGAGAGAGGGAGAAATATTGTAAGACAGAGAAATTGTGAGACTGTGAAATAGTGATAGAAATAGCAAAAAAATAAAGTGAGACAGAGAAATAATGAGAGAGAGACAGTGAAATAATGCGACTGAGACAGTGCGACATTAAAATTGAGAGACAGTCAAATAGTGAGACAGATACAGTGAAATAGTTTGACAGTGAAATAGTAAGACAGTGCGACAGTAAAACTGAGACACAATACGTCAGAGAAATAGTGCGACAGTTAAATAGTGCCACGGTAAAATTGAGAGACAGTGAAATAGTAAGAGGGAGAAATATTGATAAGGTGCAACAGAGAAATTGTGACAGAAACAGCAAAAAAAAGAAATGATGAGACAGAGATATAGTGAGACAGTGCGACAGAGAAATAGTTCCACAGTGAGACAATGCCACAGGAAAAATTGAGAGAAAGAAATATTGAGAAAATGCAGTAGAGAAAGAGTGAGACAGTGAAATAGTAAGATAGTGAGACAGTAATATTGAGACAGTGAAATAGTGAGACAGAGATACAGTGTGACAGTGAAACAGTGAGAAAGAAATAGTGAGACAGCGAAATAGTGCGACAGAGAGACAGTGCCACAGTGAAATAGTAAGACAATGCAACAGTAAAATTGAGAGACAGTCAAATAGTGAGACAGATACAGTGAAATAGTAAGACAGTAAGAGTAAAATTGAGAGACAGTGCAAGAGTAAAATTGAGACATGGAGAAATACTGAGAAGGTGTGAGACAGAAATAGCGAGACAGTGAGAAATAGTAATACAGTGAGAGTGAACTAGTGCGACAGTGAAATAGTGACACAATGAAATAGTGAGACAGTAAGACTGCAATAGTAAAATTGAGAGACAGCGCAACAGTGAGACAGTGCAACAGTAAAATTGAGAGACAGTGAAATGGTGAGAGGGAGAAATATTGAGAAAGTGCGACAGAGAAATTGTAAAACAGTGAAATAGTGACAGAAATAGCAAAAAAGAAATGGTGAGACAGTGTGACAGAAATAGTGAGAAATAGTGAGACAGTGCAACAGTGAAATAGTGCCACAGTAAAATTGAGAGACAGTATAATAGTGAGACAGTGCAACAGTAAAATTGAGAGACAGTGAAATAGTGAGAGGAAGAAATATCGAGAAAGTGCGACAGAGAAATTGTGAAACACTGCCACAGCGAGACAGTGCCACAATGACACAGTGAAATAGTAAGACAGTAAAATTGAGAGACAGTGAAAGTGAGACAGTAAAATAGTGTGAAGACAGAGCGACAGTGAGACAGTGAAATACTAAGACAGTGCGACAGTAAAATTGAGAGACTGTGAAATAGACAGTGAAATAGTGCGACAGAGATACAGTGAAATAGTGCGACAGTGAACTAGTGAGACAGTGACACAGTGTGACAGTAAAATAGTGAGACAGTAACTGTGAGACAGATACAGTGAAATAGTGCAACAGTGAGACAATGAAATGGTAAAACAGTGAGACAGTGCTACAGTAAAATTGAGAGAGGGAGAAATAGTGAGACAGTGTGGCGGAAATAGTGAAACAGTGTGACAGTGAGACTGTGAAATAATGCGACTTAGCCAGTAAAATAGTGAGACAGTGACACAGTGAGACAGTGCAACAGTGAAATTGAAAGACAGTCAAATAGTGCGACAGTAAAATTGAGAGACAGTGAGACAGTGCAACAGTAAAATTGAGAGAGGGAGAAATATTAAGAAAGTTTGACAGAGAAATTGTGAGACTGAAATAGTGATAGAAATCGCAAAAAAGAAATAGTGAGACAGAAAAATAGTCCGTGTGACCGAACTAGTGAGACAGTGCCAGAGTGAAATAGTGGGACAGTGAAAGTGCGTCAGAGAGACTGGGAAATAGTGGGACAGTTCCACAGAGCGACAGTGAAATAGTGAGAGTGCCACAGTGAGACAGTAAAATTGAAAGACAGTGAGATACTTAAATAGTGTAATATGCAGTAAAATAGTGAGACAGATAAATTGATAGGCAGTGAAATAGCGAGACAGTGTGACAGTAAAATAGTGAGACAGTGCTACAGTGAGACAGAGAAATAGTGAGGCAGTGAACTGGTGAGACAATGAAATAGTGTGACAGACAGTGAAATAGTGAGACAGCAAAACTGTGAGACAGTGCGACAGTGAAATAATGCGACTGAGCCAGTGAAATAATGAGACAGTGCCACAGTGAGACAGTGCAACAGTGAAATTGAGAGACAGTCAAATAGTGAGAAAGATACAGTGAAATAGTGCAACAGTAAAATTGAGACAGTACAACAATAAAATTGAGAGAGGAAGAAATATTGAGAAAGTTCGACAGAGAAATTGTGAGACTGAAATAGTGACAGAAATAGCAAAAAAGAAATAGTGAAACAGAGAAATACAGTGTGACAGAACTAGTGAGATAGTGTGACTGTGTGACAGTACTAGTGAAACAGTGCGACAGTGAAATAGTGGGACAGTGAAAGTGCGACAGAGAGAGTGAAATAGTGAGACAGTTCCACAGAGCGACAGTGAAATAGGGAGACAGTGCCACAGTGAGACAGTAAAATTGACAGACAGTGAGACACTGAAATAGTGTAATAGGCAGTGAAATTGTGAGACAGTTAAATTGATAGGCAGTGAAATAGTGAGAGTGAGATAGTGAAATAGTGCAACAGTGAAATTGTGAGACAGTGAGTGAGACAGTAAAATTGAAAGACAGTTAAATTGATAGGCAGTGAAATAGTGAGACAGCGAAATTGAGAGACAGTGCGACAGGGAAATAGTGAGACAGATCTACAGTGCGACAGTGAAATAGTGCGACAGTGAGACAGTGAAATAGTGGGACAGCGAAACTGTGAGACAGTGCGACAGGGAAATAGTGAGACAGAGCTACAGTGCGACAGTGAAATAGTGTGAGTGTGACAGTGAGACAGTGAAAGAGTGAGACAGTGAAAAAGTGTGACAGTGGAAAAGTGAGATAGTGAGAGTGCGTCAGTGAGACAGTGAAATAGTGCGACATTGAAATAGTGCGACAGTGCAAGAGTGAGACGGTGAAAAAGTGCCACAGTGAAAGAGTGAGGCAGTGGAAAAGTGTGACAGTGAGACAGTGAGTGAGACAATGAAAGAGTGCAACAGTGAGACAGTGAAAAAGTGAGACAGTGGAAAAGTGAGACAGTGAGATAGTGAGAGTGCGACAGTGAGAGAGTGAAATAGTGCGACAGTGAGACAGTGTAATAGTGCGACAGTAAAAAAGTGTGACAGTGAAAGAGTGAGACAGTGGAAAAGTGAGACAGTGAAATAGTGAGAGTGCGACAGTGAGACAGTGAAAGAGTTCGACACTGAAATAGTGCGACAGTGCAAGAGTGAGACAGTAAGAGTGTGACAGTGAGAGAGTGTGACAGTGAAAGAGTGTGACAGTGAGACAGTGAAAGAGTGAGACAATAAAAAAGTGCGACAGTGAAAGAGTGAGACAGTGGAAAAGTGAGACAGTGAGATAGCGACAGTGAGAGAGTGAAATAGTGCGACATTGAAAGAGTGAGGCAGTGGAAAAGTGTGACAATGAGACCGTGAAAGAGTGAGGCAGTGAAAAAGTGTGACAGTGAGACAGTGAAAGAGTGAGAGAGTGAAATAGGAAAAGTGTGGCAGTGAGATGTAGATTATCTCGAAGCCATGTTTACCGATGAGGTCTCCGACACCGTCTCCGTCGGAGTCTTTGAAGGATCGGGGGTAGATCTGGTAGATCGGGGTGCTTTGCCACCAGTTGAGGCAGGCTGGAGAGAGGACGATGAGTGTGATGGTGAGCGCGATGAGCGCGAGTGTGCACGCCACCGTCAGCCAGAAGAGGATTTCTCTGGGGATCCGGTACCGAGCCTGACTGGAGTAGAGCAGCAGAACCTCTTTGGGCATCCCGGGGTAGGGTTTAATCTGCGTGTACGCGCTTTCCTCCGCGCGCCCCGACACGAGCGTCTCCGGACCGGGACTCGTGTTGTCTCCCTCGTCGTCCTGAAAAGCCGGGTTTTCCATGTATTCCTTCAGCTCTACAGGCGAGTTTTCTTCATTGCGGGTTGAGCTCATTGTGTGTGACGGAGTTACAGAACTTTCTCAGTCTCCGTACCAGCGAACAGCGCGTGCGCTTTTCTACCTGTCCACCTGCTTGAGGTCAAAGTTCACTGCTTACTGCTCATGTGCAGTCTCTCTCTCTCTCTCTCTCTCTGTCCCACCCACCCCAGCGCGTCTCTGTGCTTCTGTAATCAGTAATGCGACATGTAAACACTAACCAACACCAAACTCTCAGAAACATGTCCCCACGAAGATACAAACACACGGGACTGTGTAACTGCATGTGCCAGTCATGGTACTGTAAGTTTACATTCTGTAAACCACATGTTACATCTAACACCGACTTCACTCATCACAACACCATCTGTCGGGTCTTTCTCTTCTTATTTGGCAGCAACCACATCAACAAAATAGCACATATTATCCTGATGAGGACCTGTGTTCACAGTAAAGGTATTAAAGGAAAACATTAATATATAAATACATTAATTAATTAATTAATTAATAACCTGAGCCCCATTTTCATGTTTGTCAGTCCAATTACAAGGTTGACTGAAGTGCTTTACAGTGTAACACAATGGAACCATGGCTGTCTTCACCACTAATACACCCAGTTCTATTTAAAGTGCCTGAAAACATGGAAAGCATCACCAGTCTGTGCCTGCAAAGAGACTGAAGAAATGTTTTCTTTCTACTCTCACTGTTTTACCTTTCCCATCATCCACGCTGATGTTTTCAGGGTCATGAACACAAATCCAATCTTTTCAAATCAGATTTAAATCAATTTCATAAGTGGTCCAAAATCAGTTATGTATCCAATTCGTGGCCAACAGTGGAGGAGAGTCACACAGTCAGTGGACGGATGGGGAATTTGGAAACTAATTGGGAGACAGTTGAAAAAGGCTACAGGGAAATAAAAAGAAAAAATTGTGAAGTTTCTTGTTAGTGCTGACTTATACAATACGTTTCAGTGGACAGATATACTTAGATTACAGTTAGATACAGAACACTTGTAAGTATGAATGTAAACCATCAAGATAAACTAATGCAATCTGACCAAAAAATGGAATTGAACAGTGAGACTTTAAATGAGAACCTAGTACTAATAGGATAACAACATAGAAGGATTTCAGTAGTGGAATAATGAGGAAACAGTCCAATATTTGATGTTGCTGTTTAAACAAAATTAAAACACACACATTGCAACTGCTTAATGTTTAAAAAGAACTTTTAAACAAGGGCTGAATGTGGCCATAGGAGATTCTGGTAACCATACCAAAAATTAAAGCTGATTTTCTGTATTTTTTTAAACTTAGAAAAACTTTATACAGTGCTCTTTAAAGCATCACACAATACCTTGTTCTTCTACACATATAGGTCAGTTTAGGAGTGCAATCTGTTCAGACTAATAGCAAATATAGGGCACAGTGAAAACAATGGAAACAGTGTAACAAAATATCAGATCCAAGTCAGTTTTGCTTGTTTGTGTGTTCATAGCCTTACTGTCCAAAAGGAGAAAAGAGATTGTGCTGAGGGAACTGTTTGAAACAGCTGAATGAAACAAGTGAAAAGTGATCAAATGTAAATAATATATAATAAACGTAATAATCGACAGATTCATTAAAATATCATTACCAAAATTATTTAAGAGTGGACTCTTATTTTCTCTACTTTCAAATCTCAATTAAAACCTAAAATCTTCTGTGAATTTTCCTCTTCCTCCTTTACTGCTTAATCTGATCACTTTTCTTGTTTTCTTTTGGCCTACGTAAAGCAAACTTGGATTTGTAAAAGGCGCTATATAAATCTAATTTTATTTTTACAATTAAAAAAAAAAGGTGAGTCTCAATCTAGTTTTAATTAAATAATTAAATAATATTTAAATAAAATAATTTTAACTTTGATTACAGCAACAGTCACCAATGCATTGTGTCGACAATCTTATGCAAACAAATATTTATTTCCATCCAGAGTTGCATAATTTTTTTGCTGAGATATTTTATTGACAATGTGTTGGAAACAGCAAAATAGGCAAGTGTATTTTGACAAGAACCACACTGTGATTGCTAGACCACTGGGTCAGTGCATCTCCAAAACCACAGGTCTTGTGGTGCGCTCCAATGTGCACTGATCTGTACCTACCAAAAGTTAATTGCTGAAAATGTTCATGCTGGCTACGATAGAATGGTGTCAGTACACACAGAGCATTGCAGATTACTGCATATGAGGCTAGGGTTCATGGACACAAGCAAATGGGGTTTAAAGAATTAAAAGACGTGCTGCAAACTGCTTGGTACCAGATACCACAGCACACCGTCAGAGGTCTTAACAGTCGATGTCTTGATGGGTGAGAGCCAAAAATAGAACCAATACGATAACAGGCAAGTGGTTTTAATGTTATGGCTGATTGGTGTACACTGCTGCAGCACATTGTTTGCACACATCATGATGAAATTCTATCCAAAAAAAACATGTATGAGAACATCCAAAGATGTTGGCACATGCACAACATGAAGGCCAACGTCTTACCACGTTTTTTAAATTTATCAAGGAGCTCTTTGTAAACCACTGACAGGCCAAGTAGAGCCACACCATCATTGTTTACATCAATGGGGCTCAGGTAAAGTGTGTAGCCAGCTTTAATTTTAAAGGCCTCTCCTGTCACCTTGCTGAAGGGCCCAACAGTGGTACTGGAAATTAAACTTCTGACCTTCGGATCAGTAACCCAATTGTGTTAACCACTAGGCCACCACTACCCCTCATTAATTACAGATGTCCATGCAGGATGAAAGTTCATTATCAATGACAATACACACCCCAACAATAAAATACTTTCCTCTATCCATGACACTACAAAAGCCTTCACAGCCATACAAGTAGGCTAAGGAATCCCCTTACAATCAAATTCCTGTAATCCTCACACCACCACTAATCCCTGTTTTTCAACATTGTGGTTTAGACTGTTTCACAATTTGCACATATTTCTCCTCTGCGTGTGAACTAAACTCAAGGAGTTTGCAGTTTTGTACGTTCTCCAAACAGCGCTGTTCTTTTTTTAATTTGTCCTGTTCTGGCTTGGGGGGCATGGTGTTGTAGTCGTCAGCATGTCCGTCTCACAGCAAGAAGTTCCTGGTTTCAAGTCCCCGGCTCGGCAAAGGCATTTTTACATGGGGTTTGCATGCTCTCCCCATGCTTGCATGGGTTTCCTCCAGGTTCTCCAGATTCCTCCCAAAGTGCAAAGGCATGCACTGCATGTGTGTTGGCCCTGCAATGAACTGATGAGCGGTTCCAGCCTCCCCATGACCCTAGCAGGATTAAGTGGTTCGGCAAATGAACGGATGAATGCTCTGGCTTGGACGCCACTCATTTCAGTGTAATGTCTAAGTAATGTTAGCCATGTCCCCTGCCTCGTGTACACCCAACACTGCATTTTTCATATCTTATATTCCCTTTGTACAGCACTACAAACTTTACCTGCCACAAAGTAGCATTTGTATGTTTTGTGCTGCTTTTTCACAATGTTGTTTTTACACTTCTTGTTACATGCAAGATGCATTTATTTTTGGCTTTGTACTAGTACTGTGCTCAATTGCAAAATCAGCTGTGTTATCTGAGCATTTTGCTGAAAAGGGGCTCAAACAATTTCCATAGCAACCAAACCAGTGTTTAACTCAAGGAAATTCATTTTGAAAAGCAGATCAGTCTCAGCCATATGATATGGCAATAGATGTTAGATTAACTTAAATCCTAGCTGCACACAGATGAAACAATACTAAAGTTTCCCCCCAACCCAACACCCCACACACACACATTCTTTCTTCTAATACAGCAGAAAAGCCCATCTGGGTCCATATCAGAACATTCTACTTCTTTTCCAAAGAGTTAAAAAAAAGGAGTACCAGGTAGTGATATAATTGGCGAACATGTTGAGGTTCAGAAGCAGAAAGCCTGTTCGTGTTGTATTTTAAGTGCCACTCCCAATGTACCTGAGAACACTGTTTTGGAACAGCTTCGTAATGAAATTCAAAGAAACAGTTCATGAGAAATACAGACATCTTAACCTCAGAAAATACTAATTGTTCCTTTGACATTTACTAGGTCAAGGCATAAGGCAATTTACATAAGGCATTTAACACTAGAATACAAGATGAGAAACAGCTTTTACTTGAACTTTATTGTTCTGCTCGAGTTCACCATTAGCCATGATTATAGTCATCTGTGACTCTTGGAAATGCATTTGAGCAAAACAAGTATTACACTTGTACGCCAAGTTTGAAAATACGCAAATTTTTCATAAAGCTTGTATTCGTGTTTAGCTAAATAAACAAAACAAAAAAAACATTTTACAATACACTCTGGGGGGGCGTGGGGGTTTAAGAAAAGCTCATTGAAGAGTCCTGTTGTGCATGATAAAAGTCAGAACTGAGGCCAGAGGGAAAGGCAGAGATATGATACAGGGAAAATTGGAGGAGGGAAGCAGAGTGGCTTCACTGGGCACCAAGAATTTCTTTTAACCTACTGTTCTTGGAGAGCCATGTTACATAAGCACATAACTTGCACAATCTCAGTATGTTTAACACAATTCACACTCCTTTCTTCAGATGCCGGCCAACACACGGCCACATACTGGTCACTGGTCATTCTATGGTAAATCACTTGAAGGGTTTCTAAATCACCCATTAGAGGAACCGCTGTAAAAGAGTAATAAATCAAGGACACATAATAAATGAAAAAACAAATCCAACAAACTGTCATTTTTGTGCTGATAGTCATCGTTGATCTCTCAGTAACAATGTAATACTTCCATACTGGCACAGAAGTTAGTTTTACAAAGTTCAACAAAATTAAAATATGAATTCAAACCAAAACATAAGACAGCTGGAATTACAGAGGGTCTTAAACAGCATTTTTGTCCCTTTCCTTTAAATATTTCACATATAAAATTTCTTCAGTAAACACACACAAGATTTTTAATACGGAAAAAAGGAGCGGGCTATTAATTGCATCTTCATTTTTCACTTTTCATCTGATCCAAATCAGCACACAGTTATTTACAACTGCACACTCAGGAACTGGGTAACAAACTGAAATACCTTGACGGGAAACAACAGTCATATGGCGTCTCATCATCAACCCTCTGATATTCAATAACCGAGAGCTGAAGAGTTAACATACTTTGTTAATATATAACAGTTAAAGTTTTTTTTACAATGTCAACACACTGAACGCATAAAAAAAACAAACAAACAAAAAAAAAACCCCTAAAGCCTGTAAGGTGTTTTTGGTGGGTGACATCAAACCCTAGTAATTTCACACAGAATAACTTAAACGAACCTGTCACTTCTATTGCTTCATTAACAGTAAGCCATAAGTCACACTGTACTCAAGGAGGGGAAAAAATACATTACATATACATACATACTTTGTTTGTGTGTATAATATACATACATACATACATACACACACACAAACACACACACACACACACACATATACATATATATATATA
>JAOUQZ010000039.1:9862273-9872797 GCA_028564935.1 Neosilurus hyrtlii
TCACATTTTTGATAATAGTTTTTCATGGGACAACACTGAAGATATGACACTTTGATACAATGTAAAGTAGTCAGTGTGCAGCTTGTATAACAGTGTAAATTTGCTGTCCTCTCAAAATAACTCAACACACAGCCATTAATGTCTAAACCGCTGGCAATGAAAGTTAGTACAACCCCTAAGTGAAAATGTCCAATTTGTGCCTGAATGTCAGTTTCCCTCCCAGGTGTCTTGTGACTCATTAGTGTTACAAAGTCTCAAGTGTGAATGGGTAGCAGGTGTGTTAAATTTGGTGTTATCGCTCCTGAACTCTGTAATACTGGTCACTGGAAGTTTAACATGGCACCTCATGTCAAAGAACCCTCTGACAATCTGAAAAAAGAATTGTTACGTTACATAAAGATTTCCTAGGCTATAAGAAGACTGCAAACACTCAAACTGAGCTGCAGCATGGTGGACAAGACCATGCAGTGGTTTAACTGGACAGGTTCCACTCAGAACAGGCCTGGTCACCACACACTGCATCAAATTGGTCTGCATGGCTGTCATCCCAAAAGCCTCTTCTAAAGATTCTTCTTGTGCAAGCCTATTATGGTGGTCCTATTATTAAGCATGGTGGTGAGTGTCATGGTTTGGGGCTGCATAAGTGCTGCTGGCACTGGGGAACTACAGTTCACTGAGGGAACCATGACCGTCAACATGTATTGGTATTGTGATTCCACGATAATTGGAACACACTTTCTGCTCTGCTTTTTGACAAAGGGGAACTACCACCCTAGTTTGCCATTCCAGAGGTGCGGCCCCCAATGACCAAGCGAAGTTGCAGAGACGCGCCAACCAAGACAGTTCTACAACATCCATAGCCTTGAGGTACTCAGGGCGGATCTCATCCACCCCCGGAGCCCGGCCATCAAACACCTTCACAGAGGCCACAGGCAGACCAGGGCAGACCAGGAACCCGGGCCATCAGCAGAAACCTCTGAGCACGAACCCAAGCCACCTCACACCGAAGACAACCCCGGGCCAACCCAGAGGGTGGCAGAGAAAAGCCTCAGCCAGAGCCCCCCGCGAACGCGGGGTGGAGGCCTCAGCCAGAGCCCCCCGCGGCCGCGGGGTGGAGGGCCCAGCGAGCCAGGACCGGCAGCTGCCAACCCTGCCATGTCCCGGCCACCCAGGGCGGCTAAAGTAGAGGGTCCAGGGCCCCGGAGGAAATTCCCCTCCCCCAAGGCAGAGGGCCCACACCACACCCAGGGGAACCAGGCCCCCCCAGACAACCACCCAGCGCAGACCAGCACCCACCCTGACGCTCCGGCCGCACAGCCCGGAAACCAGGACACCGCCGACCCTCCTTCCCCACCCCTCTCCCCACGAAGACCCACACTCACACGTCCACTTTGCACACACCCCTCCCACCATGCCCTGTGGGGGACGGCCCCGGCAGACCAGAGGACAACGAGCCCCAAATCCGGTCCCCACCACCAACACCACACCCCTCCACTCCACTCAGCAGACCAGGCATTCCCCAGGGCCAGCAGCCCTCCATCAGCGCAGCCAACCTGGGTCCAAATAAACTAATTAAACCAAATAAACTAATTAAATCAAATAAACTAATTAAAGTATACAGTCCAGCATTTCCCAAATAATAACGGTCATACAACCACTGTCAGATTTATGCCCATTCTGACTCCACTCACTGTGCTTTCTAACATATAAAATTGTTGGCAAAATGATGTTTTAAAAAAAAAATAAATAAAATAAAAAATACCCATGGTGGTGCAAATCAGAACTATTATAATCATAGAATAACTTTTTTCTTGGCTTTACTTTATTAATAGATTTAAACCATTTGTAAATATATGTTGCTGGTCTTCTAGCTCGTTAGGATAATAGAACTTGTTAGTGTTTCTCCTAATCACTGTGTGATTTCAAATCACTACACAACTAACTGTGGCCGTTTAGTGAAGAAGAAAGATACAAAACAATTCTTTATTGCGCAATAAAAGTAGCACTTACTACAGAAGTCATTCCGCTAAAGGCTCCTTGTTTTGTATTTTTTATTATTTATAGCAGCTAGTTGATGGCTAAGGTGCCGGTCAGACATAGTCTTTCTGTCTATAAAAATCACTGATACACCTCACCTCTCAGTGATTTTGAAGTTATGGCTGATCTGTGTATGTTCTTTTTTGATCCACAACATCAAATTTGGCTAAAATTAAAATAAAATGCCCCTCAAGTCACCTAAGCACAGACATGAAACCTTGATTCTAACATTGGAAAAGGAATACAGAAGCTCTTCCACACCATCATCTATTACCTCTGTATTCGGCTGGTAGCCCAGGTGTGTGCATGTTCGCGCACATACATATCCTCAAAGCTTTTATTACAACATTGAGTGTGTGAGCACAGAGCAAAGTGTGGTTTCATTATATTTTTGCTAAATTTCCAAATGTGGTTTAATAAAGAGTATATCTATATAGCTGTGTTTCTTGGTGCTTTTTATACAGTAAGCATGGTTTAGGAGAGCCCTGGAATTTACTCAATGTTAATGAGGCTGAGACATTACCCAATACACTGTACACTGTGTTACATTAAAACACAGTTAAGAGAAAATGCAGTAGGGAAATAGAAAAAAAAAAATTTGTTTTGCATTTTCTTAATTCTTAGAAAAATCTAATTTTGTATTCCTGTGTCTTTATGATTTTACAGATTTTTTTTTTTATTGCACTATGGGGACTGCATATATGTAGCCCATCACAGCAAAGTGGGTATTAAGTTGTAAATTATTAATCTTGAGTTATTGGTACCATTTTGAAGCTGATATCTTAAGCTTTAAAACGATAGCAGATTTTCTTACACATATTGCTAGTTTAGAGTGACCAATCAAAACTGCCCAGAATTTTCAGCCTATTGAGTATGCAACTTTGGTGAAAATCGTGTTTAAAGTTCAACAACTTATTACATATTAGGAGTATACACTGATATTATTAATGATACCTGCTAGTATTAGCCCGACTATTTTATCTTTCTGCAGAAAGCTTGAATAATAATTAAACTTACCAAATGGAACAGGAAATCTGTATAAATCAAAGTGAACACAAAATTAGAAAAGACTAGTATTTTGACTGCCTAAACCTAGGGCATGTTTAAAATGCATAGGCAAACAACAATCAGTTACATCATTAACACCACCTGAAAGGTCCAAATAAAGGCAGCCCCATACGCAGCAAGCTACAATGCACAGTGTTCTGACTCCTTTCTATCATAGTCAGCATGAACGGATTCAGCAGTTTGTGCTACAGTAGCTCTTCTGTGAAATCAGAGCAGACATACTAGCCTTTGCTCCCCACATGCATCAATGGGCCTTGGGGACACATGAAGCTATTGCCAGTTCACTGATTGTCCTTCCTTGTACCACCTTTGGTAAATACTTAATGTTGCATAATAGAAACACGCCACAAGACCTGCAGTTTTAGAGATGAACTGACCCAGTTTAGCCATCATAACATGGCCTCACTTGAAGTGAATAGCACTGATTTTCTTGTAATAGTGACATCAAGGAATGAAAAGTATTAGGCAGAAAGTGAACACAGTTCTCGATAAACAGAACTCATTTGTATATATCCCATTACAATGTCACAAAACTTTCACACATAACACATTCTAGCCATTGTGATCACCACATTCTCAGGAAATGTGGTCGTGGTGATGAACATACAATGGTCTCTAGAGCTCTTCCTAAGGTCACCATGATCACCAACCTGCTACATTAAAGTCTCTTGTAAAATGTGAGCATTATCCACTGCAGAAATGTGTCAAAATATACCTCAGAACATGCAGAATGAATAAATAACAGAGCATGCAGACTGTACAATAACACAGAGAATGCGAGAAAATGATCAAAAGCTTAGAAAGCGGTCCTGAAGCCTGAGACATCATTGGCTTCTCCTCCTTCAACAAGCTAGTAACATTGCTAACTAGCTTGGAGACTCATAGGGGCATGGTAGCTCAGTGGTTAAGGCTCTGGGTTACTGATCCTAAGGTTGGTGGTTCCAGCCTCAGTACTACCAGGCTGCCACTGTTGGGCTCCTGAGCAAGGTCCTTAACCCTCAATCACTCAGTTGTCTGCCAAACACCATAAATGTAAATTGTTGGTACTATACCCGACCTGTTTAAAATAGCCTTTCAAACTTTCTTTTTCAGATGGATACACACTGCACAACACTCTTTACTATTGAGACTGTTGCCAGATATTGGAACTATCCTTTAATTTAAAATAAATTGGAAAACTGACATTCATGAAATGATTCTGAACAAATAGATTTTGTATTATTAAATATATAAACAGACACAACAACAGATATATAACAACACATTAATAATATCAATAATAATGATAAAAACTTCACATTTGCGCCACCTCTACTGTGTTAATGGGAATCGAAATGGCTGATACTCAAGGTGTCAGTATTGGTAAAGCAAAATCAGTATCATGTCACCTCTGCTCACTGCTCACTGTACTTAGCTCATTTTACAGTGGTAGACTAATAAACAAGAGTGCTTTACTAAGTTCTGTTCATGAAAAACTACAAAAATGTTTGAGTTCACAGCAGATGAAATAAGTGAGGGATTCAACTAAACACACAGCAACATTAACTATGTTACTGTAAAGAAGAATGAACATTGACACCAGTGTGAGAACATTTACCAAGGTTAATTAAATCTACTTAACACAAGCAATGCATCTGCATACTTCTAATTGGATGTGCTAACAATAGAACACAGGAAGGGGGAGACAGATACACACACCGAATAAATAATGTACACTAACCAGCAGTCAGTCAAGCAGACTACCAACAGTAAAATACTGCCCTTGCCACATAATTACGTGGAGGAGATGAGAGAGGAAATCCATAAATACAAAGACTGAACAAGACTCCAACCCACATGCAGACACACACCCCACACCTCCTGGTATTATTATAGCTATTATAGGATCATTACCTGCTATTATAGGAATCAAGGACCTTTATTAACACTATACAGCATTTTTTTATGGTGTATTGATATCTTCTCAGATATTTTCATAATGCAGTCTATGTTGCCTGTCAGCTGAAATTAAAATATGTGACCCATCAACCCAACATACATAAAATATGTGACCCATCACAGCAAGTTTGTATTAATTTGGAAATTATTAAATACTTTGTTGAACCTTATACGTGCTTTTCTCCAAAGATGCATGCTTAAAAAGGCTGAAAATTCCTGGGAGCTTTTGGTTAGTTAGTCCAAAACTAGACAAATATTGTAAAGAATTTGGGATAGTTTTAACACTTAGGGTGTCAGCTACAATATGGTACCAATAGCTCAATAATTTTTGACTTTGCTGTGATGGGTCACATATTTTACCCTTTGCTGTTGTATGGATGTCTGTCCTTAATTATGTTTAATATACTTTAGAACAATGTTAATCCAGCCACTTCTTTCATGGTTGAAAGTACCACTAGCTCCTGTTTGATTACTGAGTGGAAAAACACTAACTCCAAACAAAAGTCTACTGGGTACTCATTAAAATAGACATTAAGTTAGGGCATACATTTATAACCATGAACACACAGTAACACAGGTTTGCAGCTTAAAGCACAACCATGTCATGCATACAGTAACAGTGTTTCACTTGGCTGCACTGTCTGTAGAAAACATTTTCAAGAGGCTTTCCTTGTTGAGTCCTCATGTGCTTGTATGCGTGGGTGGTGTTTTTTTGTGTTTTTTTTGTTTTTTTTTTGGTGTGGTGATCTCAGCCTTTGTGCTTTGTTGCAGTAGCCCAGAGAGCTGAGCTCAGAGCAGCAGCAGGAGAGGGAACCGTAGCACAGTGTCATGATGAGATTACTAAAACTAAGCAGATGTAGTGGTTGGGAAGTACACACCAGTTACATTACCGCCATGTATGATGCATACAAGTTTATTGGGAACACAACAGAAGGATTAAGGTCATGCTCACTCACCCCGTCGTCTTCTCTTTGGGGATTGAGCCGGTTATACACAGCCTCAATTACACTGTGCCTGTAATGAAGGGAGAAAACATCTGTCATTTTCAAATGAGCAAAACTGTTCAAAGCTTCTGTTAGTGTTGCAGATTTCATGAAAACCAGAAAAACACAGAACTGTTCTTCAAAAAAAACTTCCCAGACAAATTCAATCAATAATTGGTGGTGATCAAATTCGAGGCTGTGAAAAAAACCAGAACAATAGTGCAGGGGATGTAAAAGAAAAAGTAAAAATACAATTAACAATAAAGATTTATTATAACTTTTGAACTTTCACTTCCATTGGATCTCACAGGAACTTGACACTGCTGGTGGAAATAAGTGTTTATGTGCACATGCATGCTCACTTGCTGGCGAGGCCTCCCCCTGGTGGGAGGTTTGGGATATTCTCTGTGGCAAGGTTTCTCATGATATGTACCAGATCAGGAATTCCTTCTTCTCCTGCTTTCTCAATGAGTTCTGAGAAAGAGTGAACATGACAGGTTAAAAGACAGGATAACAGTACAAATATCTTGAAATATTTTGAGAGATTGTGTTACATCCATAGTGGCTAGAAGAAATTACAGATAAGTTTAGAAACAGAGGAAAGACAGCCAAAAATAAGGAAACTGCTCCCATAAATCATTTAACGTTAAGTTAAAGTAGTAGTATCACACTTGAGGTAAAAGCATTTAGTGCATAAACTTGGTGAATGGCAACTGACAGTTTCTAGGGGAGTGCAGGGTAGTGTGAAAGTGGGGACATGGTCAAAAAGGGCAGGAGGACTGAAGGAGGATATCCTACAGCTCATTTGGACTGCTCTAGGCATGCTGCCAGATGGATGTTCAGCCAGCACATTCTTAACTCGAAGAGCAGTACAGACGACTCCCTAAGGCCCTCTCAGTACACAGCCAAACATTACCACAACGTTACCCTTACCATGGCCCAACATTCAAAACCAAGAGCTTACATAACTCACAAAACTACATTAAACATGCATCTACTTGCCAAACTATGTGGAGCATGCAAGAAAGAAAAGGAAGGGTAAGTAAAGAAAGGAAAAACAAGCAGCAGCAAAAAAATTTATCCTGGGTGGACAAGTAATACATTTATTATCTGATTCCCCGGAAAAGTGAAAGTTTCCGTCTGCTCTCTCATGTTTGAATTTCCCAGAAACATAACTAGTACAAAAAAATCCAACTTGCTAATGATGAGCTGTTTACCTGATCAAGTACATCAACACAGCTTTAAAAAAAATAATAATAATTTCTCACATTCTCAGTGAAGGCTCTGGTCTCTGATATGATAAATGAGCCATTCACAAGTTTATACACTAAATGCTTTTACCTCAAGTGCAATAATACTAGTAGTTAAATGATTCCATAAACCTGAATAGTGTGCTTTTCACTCAATAAATTCAGCACAACTGCATTATAATTTCGCTTTGTGTCCTCCTTTCTGCTCAGCCGTTCTCTATGTGGATTCTTAAATATTCCAATAAAACGGTTGTGTACACAGATTAAGAATACATCCATGGCCAATGTGCTTAAGTATATACTACATGGGAATGGGACAAACAGATTAGTCCACTATCTCAGGATTACAAAAAAACATTAGTTCAAGTGGATAATGCCTGAATGGAAATGACAAAACTCAGTTTTCCAGTCACTGAAGTTGAAATCCAATAAATTCAACAAAACACTCTCCCCCAAAAATACAAATAAAACTACATTATATGGTCTCATCATCATCATCATCATCATCTTCCACGTGATCTGGGGTTGGTTCGTGGGGAAGCAGCCTATGCAGTGGGGTCTAGATATCCCTCTCCCCATCCACTTCCTCCAGCTTTTCTGGGGTAAACACTGAGGCGTTCCTAGAACAGCCGAGAGACACAGTATTCTAATCTGATGCCCAAGCCACCTCACCTGGCTCCTCTCAACACAGAGGAGCAGCAGTTCTACTCCACGCTCCTCGCGGATGGCCAAGCTACTCACGCCCCTCCACCCTGCGAAGGAGGCTCATTTCAGCCGCTTGTATCAGCGATCTTGTTCGTTCAGTCACTACCCAAAGCTCATGACTATAGGTGTGGGTAGGAATGTAGATCGACTGGTAAATTTAGAGTTTTGCCTTCTGGCTCAGCTTCTTCTTCACCACTGGTACAAGCTCCACTTTACAGCTGAGGCTGCACCAATCTGCTTGTCACTCTCCCGTTCCCATCCTTCCCTCAACCCGAGATAGTTGGGACAGGACCTCATTCCAGACCCAGATGGTGCAATTCCAGCCTTTTCTGGCTGAGAACCACAACCTCAAGCTTGGATGTGCTGATTCTCATCCCAGCCTCTTCTCACTCAGCTGTGAATCGCTCCAACGAGAGCTGGGGTTCCCATATTTCAAACACAATATGGCCTTTGTGTTTTAAAGGCAAAAAATAGCCTCGTAAAACAGGCAAATCCCCTCAGCCTGCCACAGCCATATTGGATATCGAACTGCAGCGAAAATCAACAGGATTGTGTAGTTATCCTCTTCCAACATTGACACCAAATTGGGGAGGATCAGTGATGGCATTTTTAAGTTAATGCACGGACAGTAAAGAGATGGACAGACAAGACACTGAGCATGAAAATCCCCCTCACGCCCAATGGGCTTAGTGGTTAACAAAAAACAAACAAATAAAAAAAAAAAAACGATTTATTCAAACTGAGACTGAGTTTCAAAAGATACCAGTGATGACAAACTGTAACAAATTCTAAACTTATAGAATATAAGGTATATTTGTCCAAACTTAAATATTTCATTTCACTGTAAACAGTGGTTTGTACAGCAAGACAAGTACAGCGCAAAGTACAGCACAGGCAATTTATGGTGAACTTTTTACCGTTGACAGAGCAATATTCAAATTGTCAACTTTTTGTCGCTGGATGATGCCACCCTCTAACTGAACCACAGTTTGACCTCTCCAAAAATCTGATAATACTTGAGCTCTTGGAGTGCGAGGCATGCTTGCATAACTCTAGCTCAACTTTGTGCACCTTTATACAGCAGTCTGACTAGTGTTTATTAAATTTAAGTCATTAAATTGTCAAATTTTCAGAGAGGTGAAATTGTGGGTCAGTCAGAGTGTGGCATTAGCCAGCGACAAAGAGCAGACAATTTAAATATTCCTCTGTCAATGGTAAAAGGTTCAACAGTGAAGGTAAGACCACCATGGATCCATGACCTGGACCATCAGAAAGATACCTTCGCTCCGTGAAGAGAGCAGCGGGAAAAAAATCCCCATTCCAAGGCCGCAGACAATGTTAAAGACATCAAATCCAGATCAAAAAATGTTTCACATTATCTTCGTCAAATGGGCTATCATGGCCGAGCAGCGTGCCTCTTCCTCAACCAGCAAATGATAATTATGAAATTTTGGGTGTCTGTTTACTTATGGACATACTTGGGGACATTCAGCTCACCTTCAGCAAAGAATTGTAAAATATAGTTGAGCATGTGACAGGTAGTTGAGAAGTCAGGTAGTGCACGCATACAGTGTTGTTGTACCATGTAAGATCTTTATTTAATAATAAATAAATAAACAAACAAACAAAAAAACAAATAAATAAAGGCCGCAAGCACCTAGATGCTACCACTGAAAGGATCATTTTATAATATGCCAATATACAAAAATTCAAGTTGACAGCTACAACCTGGTAAGAAGGTCAAGGTTACCCGTATAAAATCCCAAGCAAGACCTTCCTGAGGAGACCTCATCCACCAACTCTAGTGATCCTATATCATTCCCTTCCAAAGTTAGCATACCAACAAGCACTAACAAGCCAAATATAGAAAAAGTCACCTTAAGAACTTGAAACAAGGTCAAGGTGAACCATATACAATACCAAATGAGATGTTCCTAAGGGGAACCCATTCACCAAATTCAGTCATTTCCTTCAAAAGTTATTAGACTAATAAATCCAATGGATGGACGTAACCCATATCTATAGCTTTGAATATCAGGCTTTTAACAAGACAATCTTAAATTCGTTAACACAATTGGAATTGCCATTGGAACAAAAGTCTTATATATACACACACACACATATATACATACATACATACACACACACACACACATATACATACATACATACATACATACACACACATATATATATATATTTATATATATATATATACATATATATACACACACACATATACATACATACATACATACATACATATACATACATACATATACATACACACACACACACACACACACACACACACACACACACACACACACACACACGTGTGTGTGTGTGAAAAATAAAAGGACTACAATTTCATCCCTGAAACTGTAGTCCTTTTATTTTTCTCACATACCATATATTTCACTCTACTTCGATATATTGAGCACTGTTCTATGGAAAACTGACTCAGGATTTTACACACACACACACACACACATATATATATATATATATATATATATATATATATATGTGTGTGTGTGTAT
>JAOUQZ010000039.1:9872897-9887827 GCA_028564935.1 Neosilurus hyrtlii
CATGCAAACTCCACACAGAAACGCCCGAGCTGGGAATCGAACCCAGGACCTTCTTGCTGTGAGGCGGATGTGCCGCCCTCCTCAGAAAGAACAATGATAATCAAAGTCACATTCCTGTCCCATGTACATACAGTACATATCAGTCACAACTGAAGACTCAGTTAACCATAACCCAAATCATTTGTAAATCTCATTGGTGAAAAAAATTGCTTAAACAAATATCAATACTGAATCAGACATAATGAGCCATACAGTGTTTTGGCGATGAAATACCAAACATGCCCTGTAACAGCTCACCCATTTCTTACTGAGTGTAGACACAAAACAGTGTCGTGTCTGCTAGACACACAAATGAGAGGCTGCGTCATTTGCCTACATTTTATCTTGATGGTATTTTGAAAGTAAATGTAAAAATAGAAACTAACAGAGACAGGAGATGTTTTTGAGAATCTGATCACACAAGTGCTTCATCATAAATTACAAATCTTAAACTGTACACCCTGGAGGACGAACTTTAGTTTAGGTGGGTTGGATTGGCCTTCTGCAAAACACAAACTTTCAATTTCAGATTGTTTACTGAGAAAACACACACACACACACACATGTACATTACATGGCACGATTTGAAATTCTAACAAACAAAAAACTAGTTGTTTTCAAGCTGTCACAGCCATTAAGGCAAATGAGTGGACTTGCAAATAGGGGATTTTAATCCCAGATATCGTAGTGATGTGACATTCAGGCGTAGAAAATCAAACAGTGGCTTGTAAACAGTGAAAAAATCTCCTGTGGGTGTAAAGTTGAGCTTGAAGCGCGCGCGCAGTCTGGAGGATAAACAAGCGGAGATCAGATGAAAATGTTGGCCTGGACTTGAGAGAACTGTTTTAGATGACGAGTTACTATCCAGGTCACTTCTAAAAACCCTCAGTTACACTAACCGAAAGTAAATGAGTTTCAGAGGATTTAAATGGTTACCCAGCTAAACGAAGACTAATCTGGCCAGTCAGGCAGGTAGTTAATCTCAGCCAGCGTCAGGTGTTCCACACGTAGCCTGCTAACCCACTAGCTGCTGCTAGCTAATCTTGACGGGTTTGCCAGAATAACAGCCCCTGCTTACCTTATCAAGAGATGATTATCCTTCTCAAGGCGCCACGTACCAGGGGGAATATGACTCGGCTTTCTCAACGCAAAGCCGCTCTCTGAACATCTAATTACTGTGCTGCTTACGGTGGGTCCAGTCGCTAACCGCTAGCGCAGCAAGCTAGCTGTTGGTTAGCTAGCAGGCTAGCTAATGCGGCTATTTTCACACGGTAACCTGTGACTGCTCCTTGAATAAACTGCAGCTCCCGTGATGAGGTTTTATATACATATTTGACACCAACCGACACTTATGTGCGGTGTCGGTCATAAAAAAATAAGGTTAAACGTTGCAAATTTCGGACGCTACAGCAGCGTTTAAGCTAACTAGACTACATGTTCTAACCAGATGACGTCCTCTCCATCGCTGACGGCCAGCAGGCTGCGCTGAACTGTGCGAGGGGCGTGGCCTCTGCCTGTCAGGCGTCTTCCATTGGCCAGCCGCTGCATGACGTATCATTGACTTGCTAAAACTGGTTTGCGTGTTAGTCGAGAAAGCTCTGTGTTATGTAATGAAAATGATGCGTGAACAAGACATAACCACTATACCCTGATCAGGATCACGTGAGAGCCGTACAGGTATAAGGCATGAAAACATTCCATGCACACTCAGTCATTCACACCTAGGGGCCATTCAGAGGAGCCAAGCCACCTACTGGCATGTTTTTGGGAGATGAGGAGAAACCAGAAAACCCAGAGGAAGCATGAAACTCCACTAGGGTCGTACATCTCCATCTCAGTGCATCTGTTAAAGATACACTACCCTTCAAAAGTTTGGGATCGTGCAGAAATTTCTTTGTTTTTGAAGGAAAAACCCTTATTTTAAGATTCAAGTCATCAGAAATGTAGTCCAGACACTGTGATTGTTGTACATGACTATCACAGGTAGAAACGGCTGAATTTTTATTGAAACATCTACGTATGTGTACAGAGGCCCGTTTTCAGCAGCTATCATACTTGTGTTCCAATGGCACTTTGTGTTAACTAATCCATGGTTGTCACGTTAAAAAGCTACTTGATCATTATAAAATCCTTTCGCAATTATGTCAGCACAGATGAAAGCAGTTTTAGATTATATACTAAGAATTGTCAGAAAAAGGGCTTTGTTCTGAAATTCATTAGTCTTCATTTGTTCTAAAATATTAAGGCTATTCCATATAAGAAATTGTCAAGAAACTGAAGATCCCATATAAAGTTGTATTCTACTCCCTTCACAGAGCAGCACAAACTGGCCGTAACCAGGACAGAAAGAGAAGTGGGAGACTCCGGTGCACAAGAGGACAAGTACACCAGAGTCTCTAGTTTGAGAAACAGATGCCTAACAGATCTTCAATAGCATGAGCCAGATGTTACTATACTTAGAACATGCTTTTGCGCATGCAAGTGTCAGTGGGGCCAAGGAGGACAGCTTTTCCATGCTACTCAGTGGAGATACCATGAGAAAATAGGTTTATGTGATGTAACTGACACTTACAGCCTTCAGAGGATGGAGTTATTGGACAAAATTCTATCTATAGCCAAGTGTACAGTTTGTAGATATTGTGCACTAATCGGAGCAGAAGAAAGTATACCCGTCTCTGGAGTCCTATAATTATTCCATCAGTGGATAGGTGCAGGAAATAACAGTGAAATCGTGCTGAAATGAAAGTGTTCTCATGGGTTGGGTAAGTTTTCTGTTTAATTTTAACACTAACATGCAGATAGTGATGCTGCTGTGTAATAAGCCTGACCTGTTTATGTACAAACATGGTTAAATATTAAAAAAAAGATATAACAATGACTACATTCAGGCGATTTATCTATAACTGCTGTACAGCAATTTATCTATGAGTGCAGTAGTTCTGAACTGTGGACTTCTTTGTTTGCAGTTAAATCAAATGCTAAACAAGCTAACAGCATGCATTATTTGCTGGCAATATAATTATTTATAATGAGTGTCTTATTTAAAAATGAACAGCTTATTTACTGTTAAATAAAATGGCTGCACTTTAATTGCCTGGATAAATTAAGCAAATGCTAACACTTACGAACTGATTCAGTAGAACCTACACTCATTGCAGCTAAATCAGACAAAAAAGCTCACAGCTTCTCAGTCTGTGATCTTCTTGTGATCTAATCATTTATAAGTGTCTTTCTTATGAATATAAACAAACCATGTACTCTAACTGGTTATAAAATGGTCTCATGCGGTTCTAATCCTTGTTTACCTCCAAATCCTTGGCTTCTTCCTTGTGACCGGTAGCCTCTGCATTCCAGTCATCTCTTCAGTCTATATTAAAAGTAGAAGAAAACATTATTTTAGACAAAAGCAAAGTTTAACAGACAAAATTATTATTTCAAGTGAAAATTATTATTTTTAACCTTGTCTATGTCTTTACTGTACTTATTTGAAAGGTTTAATTTTGAAAATAAGCTTGAGTTTTAATAGAAAATGTAAAATGTTTTTAGAGTCTCCAAACTTTTAAACATTAGTATACATACTTTATAAAGCAACTTCTCATACAGTACAGTAACATTCATATTACAGTGCAATTCAACACGATTTGACTCAACACAATGCCATATAAAATGATTGATGTAATGCAAGAAAAAAATGATGCTATGCAATTCAGTACTGTATTTACTTATTGGTTACATCTCAAATTAATAAAGCAATAGGCCTCTACTAATTATTATTTATCGAAAAATCATATTTTTCTAATTCAAATGTGTTAGAAGCAATGAATCTGAAGTTGATCCTAAATTGTATCCTGTGTGCATCATTTTAATCAGGGCAATCAAATTGTGAACTTATGTGCCAGAAACTGGGAGGTTACCATTCATTGTGACCAGGACCATTGTGTCCTGGTGTTGTGATGCAGCAACTCTATCCACTACACCACATTGAGAGTCTTCAATCCTGTACATTCTAGTTTTACTTGTTTAGTGATTTCAACAGATATATAGATAACATTTTAAATTTAATAAGATTTCTGATCAGTAAATCAGGAAGTCAGTGATGACAGCAGGAAGAAAAGGCTCCTTGATGTGATATGGGGAAATCATCTTGAGCTGTGATAAAACAAGCAATAAATAAATAAAAAATAATAAAAATCAGCATCTTTGTGGCACCAGATTAATCATTATTCTTTTACAGCTGTATGCTATTAAGTACAACACTAAGTGTTTTGAAAGGCTGCGGAGTGTGAGAGGATTGTGAACAGGATTATTTGGATAAGCACAAAAAAATCTTTCTGATTTCAGCAGCAGGCAGTAGATACAAGTCTACATTATCCAGGTGAGACTATCCACTGAAGAAATTGTGACTCTTGGGCAAAAAATATATTTTATAAAGTTTAGAACTTTAGGGCATCCATGTGAGACCATCCACAGCAGCAGAAAAATTAATCATAGCTGCAGGAATCTTCAAAATGAACTACAGCATTAGGGTGAATTTTGGCAGGTCTGTAAGGGGAAAGGAGTCACAGCAATAAAAATATATTTTGATCAGCATAACAGTACTAGAACTATATGCACAGCTTGATAAAAAAAAATAAATCAAACATTTTTAAAGACATTACTGTATAATTTATGAGGTATTCATAATCAGTTTGGAAAAAACATTGTTCATTATGGACCTTCGCCACATAGGAACACTTTGTAGATCCTGAATACTGACTTTCATCCTACATGATATTTTCTTATGGTGGCATATTTTTTGGACAGCAAACCAAACATACAAACAAAAAGAAAATTTGTCTGTACCTTGGGTTTTAACTGTGAGAAAAATACAGAAAAGTTCAGACTTTCTGGAAAAACATGTCAAACAGTTTGAATGATTCATATCCTAGCACAGCTTTGTGGTCATACATGCAAATGTTCTCTAAAGGCATGTATATCCTGCTTATGAAGGTGGATGTTGTGAAATAGCACCATTGCTTGTAGAGGAATGAATTTGAAGGCTTCTTAATCTAAGAATGGTGCTTTCTCAGACAGAATGAGAAAGTATGTTTTTCTGCATAACATCTTATGAGTCATGACTCTCTTGCAAATATATTTGTACCATTGAACTGCCCACCTAGATGCCAATATGAGGTCAGTGTCCCTCCTGGGCTGTGATTGGTCCACCATTTAAAGAACCCAGCTAATGTACAACGTTTGCAACATTATTGTGATGTTGCATAAAGGTCCCAGTTTGGTTGGTTGCACAAGTCATCTGAACATTGTGACAATGTTAAACCATTATGCTTATTAAGAACATGTACATGATTTTTATGTACAACTTAACACTGATAATTTCTTGCAAACATCCCGGCCCCCAGTAAAGAGCAATTTAGTATAGGACAAGGACGGTGCACATCCATACTGGGATTTCCTTTTCAGTGAATCACACAGGTACTGAAAAGGAAACCACACTACACATGCACACGGTTCCTGCAAATTAATGTTAATGTAACATCTTCTGACAACATTTTTGAGACATTTATTAAAAATGTTACCTGTAACATTTTAACATTGTTTTGGGGAATTCGCAAATAATGTTATCTTATGTTAGCTTTTGTGCACAGTTGTAGCAACATTGTTAAAACATAAATTGTTAGTTGGGCATCAGCAGTAGACCTACGGTGGTCTCATCTCAAAGACAAATGGTTTATAGCAGCAGATGGTCTATTTTTAGTGATTGTTTACCTAACTATTTTGAAATTGGTAAAAATGGTACACATTGTTGACGTGCTAAAAATAATTATCAATATTTCTTCTGTCAGTTATCTATTAAACATTGATTTTGATCAAATACAGTGATCTCTCTCTCTCTCTCTCATGACATGCCAGGGGTTGGTGATGTCGTCTGATTTGCAACACCGCTGTCTGTTCTATTTCTTGGTGTAACTCATCACAGAGTTAAAAAGGCTGCTCTGTGCTTAATGAGTGCTGCTGAAGCATTGCTATGGAGACTGCAGAGGGCCTTTCATCACCATGGAGACTACGGAGGAGTGTGTGAACACTAGGATTGTCTTATTCAGTAATGAATTTGAAGAGCTGGATTTAAGGCCAGTACCACTTCAAGAGAATTATTTTAGGAAGCACAACAGGTCTGGCACTATGCTACAGTCAACTTTGGTTCAAACATTTATAAGTTGTATCGAAATAACATAGGGAGGATATAATGAAGTGCAAGTAACGTCCGTCTGAACTTATATTAGATTAAACTGTGCATGTAAAAAAAAAAGAACAGCAAACCTCCTCATCAACTTGCCACCTTATCATATTGACAGGTTTGCATGTCCTAATGATCCTGGGAGCTATGTTGTCGGGGGCATTTTGGCCCTGGTACGGTCACCCAAGGCAAACAGATACTAGGTAAATGGTCCAGACTAAGTGTTTCAGAAGACCTCTATGAGCATCATTTCAAGGGCACAGTTTCCCTTGCCCGGATACGGGATACCAGGGTCTCCCTGGTGCCACACATGGTGGAGAGACTCGAAGGCATGCGCCTAGTTGTCGCGCTTCTGCCCAGGGAGCTTGGCTGGGCCCAGCCTGAAGAGGAGACATGGGACCTGTGGGAGGGGCAATAGGGGTCAGGTGCAGTATGAGCTGGGTGGCAGCTGAAGACGTGGGTTCTGCCGGACCGATCCTTGGCTACTGACTCTGGCTTTTGGGACATGGAATGTCACCTCTCTGGTGGGGAAGGAGCCTGAGCATGTAGTTAGGGTCTCCTGGGAATGCTTGGCAGAGTCTCCTATCAGAAAGGCCTTCAACTCCCACCTCCGGGAGAGCTATACCCACATCAAAATGGAGGTTGGGGATATAGAGTCCGAATGGGCCATGTTCCTAGTCTCCATTATTGAGGCAGCAGCCCAGAGCTGTGGCCAGAAGGTCATCAGTGCCTGTTGTGGGGGCAACCGCTAAACCAGGTAAAGAACGCTTGTGGTAAGGAAGGGTCTATCAAGCTGAGGAAAGAGGCCTATCAGGTAATTTTGGCCTGTGGGACTCCCGAGGCAGTGGACAGGTACTGACAGGCCAAACGTGCTGCAGCCCAGGCTGTCGCCGATGCAAAATCTCGGGTGTGGAAGGAGTTTGGTAAGGGCCATACCTCAGGATTGGAAAACGGAGTGGTAGTTCCCCTTTTAAAAAAGGGGGACCAGAGGGTGTGTTCCAACTATTGTCGAATAACACTCCTCAGCCTACTTGGGAAAGTCTATTCAGGAGTACTGGAGAGAAGGATTCAGCTGATAGTTGAACCTCGGATTCAGGAGGAACAATGTGGTTTTCGTCTCGGCCACAGCACTCTTGACCAGCTCTAAACACTCTACAGGATCCTGGAGGGGGCATGGGAGTTTGCCCAACATGTTAACATGTGCTTTGTGGACTTGGAGAAGGCTTTCGACCGTGTCCCTCGAGCTATCTTGTGGGGTTTGCTCCGGGAATATGGTATACCGGACTCATTGTTACAGGCTGTTCGGTCTCTGTATTGCCAGAGCCAGAGCTTGGTCTGCATCGGTAACAACATGACGAATTAGTTTCCAGTGGGGGTTGGACTCCGCCAAGGCTGCCCTTTGCCACCAGTTCTGTTCATAATTTTTATGGATAGAATTTCTAGGCACAACCAAGATGTTGAGGGGTTCTGGTTCGGTGGCCATAGGATCTCGTCTATGCTTTTTGCAGATGACATTGTCCTTTTGTCTTCACTGAGCCAGGACCTTCAAATTCGCAGCTGAGTGTGAAGCGACTGGGTTGAGAATCAGCACTTCCAAGTCCGAGGCCATGGTTCTCAGCCTAAAAAGGGTGGAATACACCCTCCGGGTGGAGGAGCGAGAGATTGACAGGTGGATCGGTGCAGCCTCTGCTGTAAAGCGGAGCTTGCACCGGTCCATCATGATGAAGAGGGAGCTGAGCCAGAAGTCAAAGCTCTCAATTTACCAGTCAATTTACGTTCCTACCCTCTCCTATGGTCACGAGCCTTGGGTCGAGACTGAAAGAACAAGATCATGAATACAAGCAGCTGAAATTAGCTTTCTTCACTGGGTGGTAGATAGAGATAGAGTGAGAAATTCTATCATCCGGGAGGAGCTTGGAGTAAAACCGCTGCTCCTCTGCATTGAGGTTTTCAGCCATTATTTGAAGATACCCAGTGACTCAGTTGTCCGGACATCCCGAGGACGTTCATTCCACACCTTGGAGCCAGATCAGAGAAGACTTTAGATGGATTTTTCCCTTGTCCCTTGGTAGAAGCAGGGACCAGTCTAGCAGTGCTAGAGGACCCGAGATAACACGATGCAGTGCAGGGTGTGATAAGTGCTTTGAGGTAGGAAAGTGCAGGTCCATTTTGCATTAGTGTTTTAAATCTAATGAGAGCAGCTACAGGAAGCCAGTGGAGAGATCATAGCAGTGGCGTGGTATGGGAAAATTTCAGAAGGTTGAAAACAAGTCATGCAGCTGCATTCTCGATCAGTTGCAGAGGTCAAATTGCGCTCAAAGGTAGACCTGCCAGGAGTGAATGGCAGTAGTCTAGTTTTGAGATGACAAGGGACTGAACAAGTATCTGAGTGGCCTTAGTGAAAAGAAATGAGCAAATCATTCAGATGTTAAAGAGGAGAAATCGACACAATTGAGAAAGATTAATGATATGAGAAGAGAAGAACAGGCAATTGTCCATGCTTACCAGAAGGCTTCGTGTAGTGACTGATCACAGAGATCACAGAGTTGTCCAATGAGATTGCAAGATCTTGGTGTGGTGATGAGTCAGCTAGGATGAACAGCAATCCAGTCTTGCTGGAATTAAGCTTCAGCTGGTGAATTGCCAACCATGAGGAGATGCTTGCCAGACATGCAGAGATCTGGGCAGAAACATCAGAGTCCGAGGGAAGAAAAGAGAGAACAAGTTGAGTGTCATCTGCATAGCAGTGATATGAGAACCCATGTGAGGATATGACAACACTGACAGACCTAATATAAAGAGAGAACAGAAGTGGACCAAGAACTGAGTCCTGGGGAACTTCAGTGGAAAGTTGGCATGGAGAAGAGGTGGATTCCCTCCATGTAACCTGATATGAGCAACCTTCCAGGTAGGAAGCAAACCATTGCCATGCTGAACCACAAATTCCAAAACACCTACTAAGGATGGACAAGAGAGTCTTGTGGTTGACCGTGTCAAATGCTGCTAAAAGGTTGAAGAGGATGAGGACTGATGACCTCTTGGCTGATCTTGCAGCATGTCGCTTCCCTGTGACAGCCAAAAGTGCAGTCTCTGTGAAATGTGCCACTTTGAAGCCAGATTGATTAGGGTCAAGAAGGTTATTCTGTAAATTAAAGGAAGACATTTAGTTATAAATAGTGCGTTCAAGAATTTTAGCAAGGAAAGAAAGAAGTGATACCAGTCTGTAGTTGCTGATGTCTAATGGATCCAGAGAGGGTTTCTTTAAGATGGGTAGAACCCTGGCTCTTTTGAACGCTGTTGGTACATGACCAGATGATATAGAGTTATTGATGATAGTGGAGGTAAATAGGAGAAGGTCTTGAGAGATAGTTTGTAGTATTGTGAAAGGGAATGGATCCAGTGAGCAGGTGGTAGGATTGCATGATGAAATTACTTGCTGGATGTCTTCAGTTGTGAGATTGTAAAACTGTGCAAGGGAAGGGGAAGTGGAATCTACCCTGTGTAGTATAGGAGTAGGGGTCGGAGTAAATGTCTGACAGATTTGTTTAATCTTCTCTTCAAAGATGTCAGCAAAGTCTTTAGCGGTCAGGGAGGATGGGGCAGGTGGAGCAGATGGATTGAGTAAGGATGAAAAGATGTTGTGGAGTTTGAATGGAGACTCTGCTGGTGGGTTCTGAATGTGAGATCACAGGCTCCACTTCAGTGGATGTTGGTCCAGGTGAGAGATTTGTAAATTATTTGTATCAATTTGAAACTATCCTTGTGAGGCTTTTATTTCTGAAGTTGTTAACCCTACAATATTTGATTATTGCTGCAAAAGCAAATGTCTAAAGAGTACAAGTTAAACATTTTGCAGATCACCAAAAGAGCATAAGAACTACTGCTTTTACTTAAGAGCCAGGTCAAATGACATCAAGCCTGAATTAAACCATCAATACCTTCTGTTTCCCTGTCAAAAAGTGACCTTGACACAGTAGGCACAGGTCAGTATCCATGCACTCCACAAATTACACAGCCGAGATGTGCCAGTCCAGCTCTGACAACTCAGGGCCTGCCATCCAGCCTCCAACTTCCAGCATCTCATGCCTGTGTTCTGGCCTCTGATTTCAGGTCAAACATTTAAAAAATTTCTTTAGTGGTGTGCCCGTCAACTGAAGCCACTTTCTCTGCGCCCCTTGTAGACATCCAGGTGCCAGGCTAGGTACCAGGCTTCACTCTTATCTGCTGCCTTATATCCATTGTTTATGTTACTGGATACAATATCTCATCAGAAATTTACCTCCTGCAGCAGCAATTCTACTTCAGAGGAAGTAAAACTTTTTCTGCTTTTAGATTATGCCACTCTTATGGATTTGTAGGTGTGTGCACAGCCCTCTGTCATTTTATGGGGATATAGGGGATATTCACCTATGCTAATTAGAGCAACAGGCACATGCTTTCATTTACATTTACAGCATTTAGCAGATGTCCTAATCCAGAGAGACTTACAGAAGTGCTTTAAAGTCACTAGTGGGCATAGACTAAGTATACCATCAGTCAAAACTCAGTGGGTAGGTGTTGTGTGGGGGATTTTTTTTTTTGCGTGAGTGTGTGTGTGTGTGTGTGTGTGTGTGTGTGTGTGTGTGTGTGTGTGTGTGTAACATAGTGGTAATCCAAGTACCACAGAAAAAGGTAGGTTTTGAGCTGTTGTTTGAAGACATCCAGTGATTCAGCTATCCAGACATCAAGAGAACGTTTATTCCACCACTTTGGTGGCAGAAAAGAGTTTAGATGCATTTTTTCCTTGTCTCTTGGTAGAAGGAGGGACCAGTCTAGCAGTGCTAGATAATTGGACAGATTGCATGCAGTGCAGGGTGTGAAAAGTGCTTTGAGGTAGAAGGGTGCAGGTCCATTTTTGACTTTGTAAGCAAGCATTAGTGTTTTGACTCTAATGCGAGCAGCTACAGGAAGTCAATGGATAAAGTAATATACCTAATATAAAGCTTGTGTACCTAAAATAAAGGGAGAGTACTAAGTCCTGGGGAACCACAGTGGAGAGTCTGCATGGAGCACATGTGGATCCCCTTATGTAACCTGATATGAGCAACCCTCCAGCAAGGAAGGAAGCAATTCCACAAGCAATTCCACAAATTCCAAGACTCCATGGACAAAAGAGTCCACAGGTGTTGCTGCTGAAAGGTCGAGGAGGATGAGGACTGATGACCTTGGCTGATCATGCAGCATGTAGCTTCGCTGTGACAACCAAAAGTGTGGTATCTGTGTAATATGCTGCTTTGAAGCCAGACTGATTAGGGTCTTGGAGATTGTTCTGCAAAAGTCATTTGGTTCTAAAGAGTGCATTCAAGAATTTTAGCAAGGAAAGAGAAGTGATAGTCTTTTGAATGCAGCTGGTACATGATCAGATGGTATGAAGTTATTAATAATAGTGGTGGTAAAGGTGAGAAGGTCTTGAGAGATGGACAGGTGGTAGGATTGTATAATGAGATGACTTGCTGGATTTCTTTAGTTGTGTTTGAAAAACTGTGCCAGGGAAGGGTAAGTGTAATATATGCTGTGTAGTATTGGAGTTTGTCTGACAGATTTGTTTAACCTTCACATCAAAAAATTCCAAGGTGGCGACACAGAGATGCAGTGGCCTCATTGGCTTATAACAGTGATGCTAATTTTGCATGTTTTTACCATGCAGAAGAACCGTACAGACAGCTGTCAATTCACTGTGTGCTACAACCAAGAGGCACTCCTAACTTTGGGCTCAAATAGTGCACTCAGCACTTTAATACGGACGTTTTTGTATGAGAAGCTACGTGGCCTGGGACTACTATGTGGACAAGGCCAGCCGGAAGGTTGCCTAATCCATCCGCCTGCGTGAAGAGGTCCCGCAAGCGGTGTGAAAGAACGAGGAGGCGCGTTAAGCTGGCAGGGGTTTGCTAAAAGGCTAACCCAACCCGACTCGCTCTCCCGTCAGTGCTGCTTGCCAATGTACGTTCCCTGGATAACAAACTGGGTCATCAGACCAGATTTCGCCTGACCACCCAGCCTGAAGTAAGGAACTGCTCTGGCTGCGGACCAACATGCCCTACACGGCTATTCGGCTGGAAGGGCTAACAGCATTCCCTGAGGATAGAGACACTATTACCTCTGGTAAGGCTTGGGGGGGGGCTGTGTGTATGTCAACAAGGACTGGTGTCTTAATGCCGTGGTTACCACCTCCCACAGGTCACAACAAATGGAGCTTTTAGTGGTTAGATGTTGTCCCTTCTACCTGCCGAGGGAGTTTATTAGCCACTGCTATATTAACAGTCTACATCTCACCCAATGCTAATGCTAACACAGCACTGTGGGAGCTCCACAATGACATCAGTGAGCAGCAAACATCCCACCCGGACGGATTTTTTATCATTGCTGGAGATTTCAATCAGGCCAACTTAAAAACTGTTGCACCAAAGTTCTTTCAGCACATGAACAAGCCACAAGAGGGGAAAACATAGTGGACTTATTTTACCCAAACATCTGCGACTCATACAGAGCCAAGCCCCACCCACACCTGTGTCTCTCTGACCACCTCTGTGTTTTGCTGCTCCCTGCATACAGAACTCTGATGAAATACTCCAGGCCAGCAACAAAGACCAACAAAGTGTGATGCCACAAACATGCTGCAGGACTGTTTTGAGAATACAGAATGGGACATGTTCAGGGAAGCAGCCATCTACAACCAGCTAACCAACATAGGGGAATACACTGACTCTGTGATCTGCTACATTACAAAGTGCATTGAGGATGTCACTGTTGTCAAAACTGTAACCACATGTGCCATCCAAAAGCCGTTGCTAGCTGAGGTCTATGCCCGGCTGAGAGACAGAGATGCTGCTTTCAGTTTTGTAGATGATGGAGCCCTCAGATCTGCCAGAGCACAGCTTTCCAAGGCCATCCACATAGCAAAGCAGCAGGATGCACAATGGATCCACAACCACTTCTCCAACACCAAGGATCCAAGGCGCATGCGGCAGGGCATCCAGGCCATGACAGACTTCAAAATCCCTCCACTGATTGACAACAGTGATGTCCACCTCCCAGACAGACTGAATGACTTTTTCGCACAGTTTGAATCTCTGAAGAACACGCAGCCTCAGAAATTAACACCAACTGTGGAGGCGCGAGCACTCTACCTAAGGACAGCAGACGTAGGGAGGATGCTATCCAGAGTCAACCAACAGAAAGCTGCAGGTCCAGAAAACATCCCAGGGAGGGTGCTCAGGGACTGTGCAGACAAGCTGTCAGACATGCTCACTGACATTTTCAATATCGCTTAGCCAGCCAGTGGTAGCTGGAAACTTTAAGAAAACCACCATCATTCCAGTGCTGAACAAGTCTACAGCGACATGTCCCAATGACTCCTGCCCAGTGGCCTTGACCCACATCATGATGCAGTGCTTTGAGAAGCTGGTCAAAACACACATCCACTCCTCTCTTCCCTCTTCACTGGACCCCTAACAGTATATGTGAGAATGCTGTTCATTGACTTCAGGTCAGCATTCAACACAATCATTCCCCTGCAGCTAGTAATCAAACTCTCCCTACTTGGCATCAGCACGTTCAACTGCAACTGGATTCTAAACCTCTTCCTCTCATGCTGTGTGCGAAGGGCATCTGTAACCACTAAAGACTCCACACACCCCTCTCATGGACTGTTCGACCTCCTTCCATCAGGAAAGAGGTTCCGGAGCATCACAACCCGCACCACCAGGTTCTGTAACAGCTTCTTCCCCCTGTCAGAGCCCTGAACAGCCACATGCACATGTCCAACATGTTGCCTCCATTGTGTGTGGAACATGCATATTGTGATGTGTATATTTAATGTATACACAATGTTTAATTTATATATGTACATATGTATACTGCATATTTGTATGTATCTACATATATATGTATATATTACTCATGTATCAATATATATGCGTATGTCTTACATATTTATCTATATGTGTATATCTTACATATGTGTATATTGGTATTATTATTATTATAACTATGTATGCATGTGTATATACCATTACGAGACTTCTTGTTGTACATTGTGCTCCTTCCACTAGTCACTTTACTGTCTGCTCATCACAGTTGCATATCCTCATTGCATGTTTTGTATTTTATATATTGTGCAATTCTTAGTATTTATTTTCCTATATTGCATGTTTTGTATTTTATATATTGTGCAATTCTTAGTATTTATTTTCCTATTTTATTCCTTTTACTTTTTTTTATTTCTTCAGATTATCTTATTCTTTGTTCCTATTTTTACAGGAGCAGAAGTCACCTGAAAGGAAAATGTGGCTAGGAAAGCATGGTAGGAAACCAGATCTGATTCAAGTTGAGATTTCTGAGTTGTCCACGATTGATTCGCAGCACCTCCAAGAGCCAGGGAGCAGGGCACAAAGTCTTCTTGGGTTTATAGATAGTGGGCAGAGGAGATCCATACATGCAGAGAGTGAGGAGAGGAAAGTGTCACTAGCAGATTCTAATGGTAGGGAAGAAAAGGAAGATTAGATAAAGTGAAACGTTTCCGTTCCGTTCAAGGCAAACATTGAGCGAATGAGGAGGAGCTTCTTCCCGCAGGCCATTTGGGCCCTGAACCAGAACACTGGTACCTGGACACTGTAGA
>JAOUQZ010000039.1:9887927-9902268 GCA_028564935.1 Neosilurus hyrtlii
TGTGTGTGTGTGTGTGTGTGTGTGTGTGTGTGTGTGTGTGTGTGTGTGTGTGTGTGCGTGTGTGTGTGTGTGTGCGCGCGTGCGTGTGGGTGTGAGGCCTCATATGTGTGTGAAGCTGCTTGTGTGATCTAACAGTAGCTGACAGGGAGGTTGGAGGGTACTCTCTGGGTTTCTGAGGCTGGATGTATTCAATGCCACATTACAGCAGAACTGTTCCCTGTCCCACTGAGCTAACAATTAATACACAAGACACACTCCAGTTGGTGGGTGTTTCTGTTTTTCTGTGTAATTTGAAATAAATAAAGAATATTAACTGGCCAATATGCATTAAAACTTACAACATTATTATTATTTTTATTATTATTATCATCATCATCATCATCATCAATCATCAGTCATCATCATCATTATTATTATAGTAATAATAATAATAATAATAATAATAATAATTATTATTATTATTATTATTATTATTATTAATTATAAATATTAATTTCCATTAGGTATTGTCTGTT
Source organism: Neosilurus hyrtlii (assembly GCA_028564935.1). Taxonomy (NCBI): domain Eukaryota; kingdom Metazoa; phylum Chordata; class Actinopteri; order Siluriformes; family Plotosidae; genus Neosilurus; species Neosilurus hyrtlii. Next base: position 9,888,443 of record JAOUQZ010000039.1, read on the forward strand.
GGTGTTGAAATGACTATGAATATTTAAATGGAGCTCTATCAGTGGTTGGTGTTCCATTCTGATGGCCAGTGTTTTCACAAAGGGCTCTGGATCACAACTCTGACCAGGATAAATCACTTACAAAAGTTAAATAAATGACAGTATTTTACCAATTTATGTTTACTCGTGTTAAAATGTTGGAATTTCTTGCTTTGTGTTAGTGTATGTAAATCCTTGATGAGTTTGGGTAATAGTTTGATCTGTTAGTTCTTCTACATTTAACATGAGGCCAGTCTGCCTCCTCCTGATTTATTCATCCAGCTATGCTTCTGGCTAGTGCTAACTTAAACCGACAGCCATGTGTCTGCTGAAGACATCTCTCTCTCTCTCTCTCTCTCTCTCTCTCTCTCTCTCTCTCTCTCTCTCTCTCTCTCTTTCTCTCTCTTACTCACACACACACACTCACTATATTTCTAAGACTACGGTTAGATGTCAGAGGAGAAAGATCGATGCAATGATCACTGGTGTGTGAGACATTCACTAGAGATATTCACTAGTGACCCCTGTCCCAATATGTCTCATGCAAGGAAGTCAACTCACTCTGGAGACACTTGGAAGGACTGTACACCAGATATGACAGGTGACTGTAAAATAGTTTGCATGCTCATGTGGGTTTTGTATCAGTGCTTGCTCTTCTGTTGTACTTAACATGTACATAAAATGGCCGCAATAATAAATGCAAATAAAATAATTAAAGAAACTATAACAATATGACATGTCTGTAATATAAAATAAAAGAACTTATTAACAGTCCCTTCTAAATATATACAAGTGTAAAGGTGGCATGAAAATCTATATCTTTATTGTGAATCCTGACCAGTATTTAGAGGTGCAATTACTTTCATGTGAGAGCATGAATGGAGTAAAACATACATTACTTAGAGGCCTCTTAGCTGTGTGTATGAGGCAGCATGGCAGGGAAGATCTGTGTATGATCATCGAAGGATGTCAGCGAGCTACGTCCCCTGGCCATGTGCATTGTGTTGGTTCAAAACTTTGGTGGCGCTGAACTAACATGCTTTTATGGGGAATCTGGAAGGGAGCTGTCCTTTCAGCACCACCAGTGCGGCACGGTAAGAAGCACCTGCTTGTGTAGAGACGTGTGCTGCCAGTACACAATCGGAGACTGGGCCAATAGCATGAACCTCCAGAAGAGGTTGAAGGGATGCATCGTTCGTGAAGAGCGTGACCTACTGTTTGGCCAAGGGTGTGAGTCCGCTACCACTCACTTGTTGGCCAGGGCTTCTTGTTCCACAGATGCTATCACTGGTGTGTCAGAGTCAGTTTTAATGTAGATGGTGGGGTACTTCTCTCTGTTGTGCTCCTGTGACAGAACCATGCAGTGCCTGTCATGCTTTGTCAGAACCAGGGAGGAGGTCAGGGCTTTCAGGGTAAGGGTTTTATGATCCTGGAAAGCCTGTGGGATCATCTCAGTTTCCCCTTTCCTGGTGAGATCAGAGAGAGGGAGCCCTAAAAGAGATGATAGAAACAAATCATCAGTAGTACCCTGACAACCCTAAGAAGGAATGTACCTGCTCAGTTTAAGATAGCTAAGGACGGCTTCCACTTTTTTCTCTTGGGGCTTAAATCTACCTATTCATTAGTGAATGTGGTTTTTCTTCCATTATCAGTTCATTTTGGCATGAACTCGGCAGTGCAACACAGATCTGTAGAGAGTGGATAAGTCTAATATTAGATGTTAAAAAACATACAATTTCAAAAGAAATATTACTAGAATAACACATCTCTCTCTGTATCTCTCTTTTCCTCTTTCTCTCTCTCTCTCTCTCTCTCTCTCTCTTTCGTTATTTCGTTCTTTCTCTCACACACACATACACACAGATTCATAGTTACTATATAGACAAAATTTTATGGACTCTTGATCATAATACTCATGTGTTTCTTGATCATTGGACTCCAGGCTCCATTTCATACATGGAGTGTAGCTGTGGGCATTTGAGATCATCCATCCTTAAGAACATTTATAAGGTCAGACAGGGGACGTCAGGCAGGGACACCTGGGGCAGCCGGCATTCTAGTTCATCCAAAACGTGTTCAGTGATCTTGAGATCACACTCTGTACAAATGACTCATTCTCCCACTCCAAGCTTGCCATGGCTTGTCTTGATTGAGCTAACTGTGTGCGCAGAGAGACTAGCATGCTAGAACAGGCTTGAGTCTCTTAGTTCTAGTGAAGTAAAATTGTAACCCAACTGGAGACAAAGATATTCTGCACAAGGCTTAGTCTAAACACCCTCCATAGGAAGCTAATTTTGGCCACTTGTATCCACAATCTCATTCTTTCAGTCACTACCCAAATCTCATGACCATAGGTCAGGGTTAGACTGTAGATGGGCTGGTAAATTGAAAGCTTTTCCTCTTGGCTTAGCTCCCTCTTTACCATAACGGACAAATGCAGTGCCCTCATTACTGCTAATGTAACACTGCTTCATCTCTAAATCTCCTGCTTCATTCTATTATCATCCATGAACAAGATCCTGAGATACTTTAACTCCGTGAAGCAAAAATTGATCCTCATCTCAGAGGCAGCAATCCACCTTTTCCCATTTGAGAACCATGGCCTCAGTTTTGGAGGAGTTGACTCTCATTCTGGCCGCATCGCACTTAACTGTGAACCTCTCCTGCATGATAAATTGTATTTCCAAGAGATTTCATGTTTATTTATGCCTGTTAAATAAATGGACACCTAAAGCAATTCTCTGCTGATGTGTTACTGCAGGTACTGAGCCTTAAACTCTGAGATGGCATACAACTTCTGGAAGTCATTGCAGAGTCTGAGGCTGCAATCATTATTGGGAACTTCCACTATATGGCTCAACCAAGGGTTGGTAGGCTCCTCTAGAATCTTATCATGGAGCATTCATCCCACTTACTCCTTGATAACCTGGCAGGCAGTTGTTAAATGGGCACTCTTTTGATGACTGCATAGGTACCTTGCCAGGTGGCAGGAATTTGCAGGTGGTGGTGGTGAGGAGTGGCAGTACCTGATAGGCTAGCTTGAACTTCCTTGGATGTAGTTTGCCAGGCAGTTGTAGTTCTGGCATTGTTCTGCTTGTGGGGCTTGCATGTTGTCTGACTATTTATCAACTCTCTTTTTGAGCTCCTAATATCAGGAGACAGTGTATTTGTAGAGGGATTTGTAGGGGGATTATGTCCTGTAGGCCCAGTAAGTTGCCAGCCAAACAAGAGCTAAAAGAGCATGAACCTGGTGGATGCATATGGTGCATGTCTCACTGTGCATGTCTCACTGCTGATACGCTGATACGCTTTCATTCATTCATTTTCTAAGCCGCTTAATCCTAATTAGGGTCGTGGGGAGGCTGGCACCCATCTCAGCCAACTCTGGGCAAGGTTGGGGTACACCCTGGACAGCTCGCCATGTCATCACAGAGCCAACATTCACACAACCATTGATTTGGACACAACCAGTGATTTGGAACAGCCAATTAGCCTACTGTGCATGTTTTTGGATTGTGGGAGTACCCGGAGGAAACCCACGCAAGAGAACATGGGTAAACTCCACACAGAAATGCCCGAGCTGGGAATCGAACCCAGAACCTTCCTGCACTCACAACTCTAGCTAATCATATTTGATACATACAAAAACTTACTGTCATGCATGTGAAGGTGGACGGTTAGCACTCTTTGCTACAGAATTCAGTAAAAAGAAATAAAAATGTACATTCAACTTTCATGGAGTAATTTCAGCCATAGTGAGGCAATGAAAAACAATTAATGGTCATGATACAGCTAACTTAGTCATCAATTATCTATAAAGTATATCCGGCAGAGTTGGGGATGGGGGGTGTGTGTGACTGGAACAAATCACAGTGTATTTTTGTCACCCTGAGCAGATCACCAGTCCATTGGAAGTTTAACACAGACATAGACAACCACTGACACTCACATTCACATCTGTGGGGAAATTAGATAGCCAGTTGACCTAATGTGCATGTCCTTGGACTGTGGTAGGGAATCATGGTGTAAACCCACATATATGCACAGGGAGAACATGTAAACTCCAGACACAAAAGCCATAATAAATGCAGACTGTTTGGTTTTGAAAAAAGCCAGGAGCCTATTAGGAGCAACAAGACTTGACTCTTTTTGGAGAGCTGAGCCAAATGATGTAACTCACTGAAAGAGGAGACGAAATAAAGGGTGAATCTGAAGTCATGGTGGATGAACAGAGAAAAACAACAGACTAAGTACAGACACTTTGTTCTCAGATCACATATGAAGAATTATTTTCTTTTAGCAATGTCATCATTGTTCTCATTGTGATTCATATTTTTATGACAGCACAAAATGGAATACTTGCACTGACTTAAATAGCTGTCAAGAAAAAAACATGTATATTGTTTAGTGGTGAATTATACATTTGAGAATTTGAAACATCTGCTTCTGTCTAAACAATGTCTCTGTGTGTATAAATGTTGCATGTTTAAAACAATATTAAGAATACAATTCTCCTTGTCTCTTACTGAATCTGCTCCATATTGAGCACATATAAAATGTGGAACAATGCAGCTGGTGTTGCTTCAAGGAAAAGAGAAGGTGATGTCCAGCTTATGATCCTAAAACAAGATGATGGCTTCTTCCACCCCCACCTAGTCCTGATGGACAGATTCACGTCATGCAGCTTCAATTCCTTCTCTATGACCAGCCAGAGGCTAGGAAAACACATGAGTGAAGGAACAGACGGTAAACTGCAGGCAAACTGGACAGACAGATCTGGAGATGCACTGAGAACCAAAGGGCAGGTGGCTTAGGAGACAGCTGTCCACTGTCATGGGGAAGATGCTCAGCTCCAGGGCCAGGAGATTGCTGTGACAAACAGATGAGTGTGAAAGGTAGGAAATAAAAGAGAGGAGGCTTGATGGGGCTTGAGAGATTCCTCAGGGAAAGCTCAGGAAAAGAGGAAGTGACTCACCTTGGCAGATGAGAGGGAGAAAGGCATTGTGGGTCAACATTGTGGGTTCAGGCCAGGAGCAGAAATATAAGACAAAAGTGAATTTCTATGAAGTAAGTGAACTGTGTATGAGTATATATATATATATATATATATATATAGAGAGAGAGAGAGAGAGAGAGAGAGAGAGAGAGAGAGAGATGAATGGAAGCTGACAGCTTGGTGTGTGGGCTGTGTGGATGATAAAAGAAACTGGACGAAATGATAAACCCTGGGGCAGTGACTCCATCACTTTAAAGATCTGGAGTATGTGCTTGCAACAGTCATATATAAATACACACCTACTATTTCCTACCATTCTGTGAAGAGATTCACAGAATGTGATCTCTCCATCACTCCCTAAAAATTGGAAGACCACCCCACGAGTATAAAAAATCCATCCCCATGACACCTCACTGAAAAGCCTCTGGCTATGTTTTCACAACACAGAGGAATGCAGCAGCAGCGTGACAGTAATCTCCCTCCCTCAGGAAAGACAAACTCTAACTGATAAGTGCCAGGGAGCAAGGGGAACTGGCTCTGTCAGTGGCGTCTTCAGTGGAGCGCGATAGTATGCGGCACCCCTCAGAGCATTGTCTGATGATGCAAAATGACACAGCTGGCATTACACTCTGCTGCCAATCATGTAGGGGATGTAAGAAGACTTGTCAGCTTGCTTCAGTAGATAATCGTACTTGGATACTGTGGACCCTTTAAAAATCATAGAAACTGCCCTGTGCTCCTCTCAGAACTTCTACTCACAATAGGATCATACCCAACACCATGCCCATCCTCTGTGTTGATTTAACACAGTTTGCCCCTTTTCTTTATATTTGTATAAAGAAAATATATAGACTGTATATATAATAAAACTGTTTGGTGTCACCTAGGGGAGGATGCCTTGCCTTTTTGAGGCTAGTTCTTTTCAATGTTTTTTACTAATGGGAGAGTTTTTTCTTGCCACTGTTGCGTGGCTTGTTGTAAATATAAATGTACAGCCACATTTAATAATAATAATAATAATAATAATAGTACAAGGGGTCCTGTTTTGGGGTTATGTCCCCCATGCCATAAGTCATTAAGAATTGTCATTCCATAAGTAACTCATTCATTCATTCATTTTCTGAACCGCATAATCCTAATCAGGATTGCGGTGGGGCTGGCGCCCATCTCAGCCAACCCTGGGCAAGGGCGGGGTACACCCTGGACAGCTCTTTTTTTTGTTTGTTTCATTTTATTATTTTATTTTCATCCTCCATATATTTTTCTTACTGCTGGTTATGCTTTCATGTGTCATAGAAATTTTTTATATCCTAGATTATGATTTTGCTACCACGTTATCATAGTTGAATGGTGTAATCTGATTTACGAGAAAATCCAATTTACACTGAGATGTAGGAATTAAACCGTCATAAGTCGAGGACGCACTGTAATAACAATAATTGAAATAATAATAATAATAATAATAATAATAATAATAATAATAATAATAATTATTATTATTATTCTTTATTAATTAATAATTATTTCCGCACCTGGAAATTGGTGCTGTTTTCCTTCTTTTTTTTTTTCTTTTTTTTTGAAAAACCTCAGAAAATGCCTCAGACAAAGTAAAAATGACACAGAACACTATTCCGTGTTAGATGCTGTGAATGTGATTCTGAAATTGGTTTATTGGTTGTTTTATGGCGCTGTAAGGCTGCTGTTCTATCGACAGATGTTCAGAGTTTGAGTTTAATACATGTTAAGTGTACATGTAAAAAAAAAGGTAATCTAGGGTGTATTGTACAGCTTTAGTCACTTAAGCAACTTTAAATGCTTTTGGGCTTTGACAGTCACCCTATTTTTTCTATTTAAAGAAATTAAAAATTATAAAAAATAAAGCGTTCCGGAGCCTAAAGTTGCTGGATGATCATATTTTAAATACCTGTAAATAAATAGAGCTTATACTGAAATGAAAATTTGATTCGATACATAATGCAAACAATTATATACATGTCTAAACTATTAACTTCACACCAGTTTACACTGACTTTGTAACTATTATTCACATATTTTAAACTTGTAGCTACAGAGGTCCAAATGCTCTTCCTGAACACTTAAAGCAGGAAGCCATCATTTTCAGCTACTAGGAACTGAGGCCATGTTGCTATAGGCTACACTGGAGAGAGGAAAAGGTCAGGTCAGATTGCAGTCTCCTCACCTTATTGTGTTTTTCCCCAAACATTTGGAAGAAGGTGAGACAAAACCAGGTTCCTAAAAAGACACCAATATAAAATTGAAAGGGACATTTTGAAAATGTCATGTACCTTAAGGCTGTGGAGGTCAGAGGGGAGAGGAGTGCTGAAGCTTTCAAGAGCACTCTTGGTGAGTGGGTGTGATAAAGGGAGAGAGACAGGGTGTAAGAGAATGGTGATGATGTTGACAACACGGTCATAAAATCAATGTTAAGGTTGCAGCTGAGTTTCAGGCTTAAGGAGACAGACTTCCTCAACAAATAGCCTGCTGCATTTGTAATATTCTTTATTGTATAATATGAAATTTCATTTTGCTGAAATGAATGATGAAGACCTCCTTTATTAAGCTTAAATGGTGCTAGAAGACCTTGCTGTAAAGTGTCCTTTAAAAATTCCTGTGGATATATTTAATGATGTGACCCATGAACACCCTGATGAAGATGCTTGATTGGGCACTCAAGCTTCTTATCCATCCTGCTCTCTCAAATACTTAATAGTAATCAACATCAGTAAATTATGCTAATGCAAAAGGTAATATACATGCATACAGAAAAACTTTTTTTTTTTTTACTTTTGCATAGCATGAATGAACTTCATATGGAATGGTTTGGTGAGTAAAGAAATAAAAAAATAGATTGATGTGCAGTGATGATTATACACTTAACAAAATGAAGATAAATCAGAAACCAAGTACAGTTCAAGTATTTAATTCATTTAGTATTGGATTTCTCATATTGATGAAAATAAGTAAACAAACAACAATATATAGTAATAACAAAAATAACAATCTCTTTTTTGAGGAAAAAAAAGTAAATATTTATTGTGGCCACCGTTTACTTTGATTACAGCAATTAACCTTTCAGGCATAGCGTTCACATATTTTTTTTATTTCATCACTCGCTAAACCGTTCCATATGGTTTGAAGTTCACTCATGCTATACAAAAGTAAAAAAAAAAACTTTTTTTTTCTGAAAAAATGGTATTTTCACTGTTTTTGTTTATTAGCTATACTTTTACCTCAATATACTTGTCAGAATTATTTTTTTGGTTCTCATTGCCTACAATAGCATCATTCAATACATTTTAACCAAAAACTTATAGAGAAGCAATTTTTTTACTTCTTTTTATTAGGAGCCCTTTTTGACAAAAGTGGGGTTACAGTTTGACTGTGGCTCCCCAGGAACAGGGTTCAAGACCCCTGGCCTAATCTATATTACATAATGTTAAACATAATAATATTTGTACACCTGAAGAATGGTGCTACCACCATCATGCTTCACTGTGGAAAAGGTTTTCTCAGGATGAAGAGCAGTGTTGGGTTTCTGCAAAAATGTTGCACAACCTAGATTTCCTACATTTTCACAAAACTTATTAGAGTGTCCATGGTTGCCCTAAGAACAGCTTCTCCCATCTGAGCTGTGGACTTCTACGCCTCCTTTACAGTTACTCTCGGCTTCTTGTTTGCTTCTGGCAAAATTAGTGTTGCAAAGCCTGTTTTAGAGTAGTTGTGAAAGTGCTAATGTTTTTTAGCTTTTAATGGATTAACAGAACAGTGGATAAATATAACTTTAAATGACAAGCCTTGCGTAGTTGATTTCCTCATGTGTATATCTCAGTGTTATCTCCTCACCCAATAAGGGCTGGAAAAGTGAGGCCTTAACAGCCATCCGTACTCACTGATCACAGAAGCATATGGTGATTATCTTGATGCCCAAACGTAGACTCTAGCCCACAGATTGTTCTTAGCACATTTGTCACAACATCTCACAGACAGTCATATAAGTGTGTGTAGACCTACAGCATGATTTATCCTTTGTTGTCATGCTCGGTCAGGCCAGGGTAGAGATTCAGCCATGGAGTTTCTTCATTTTGTCAGACTGATGTGAGTGGACAGGACTGGAGAGGAGCTGGCTAAGTGCTGAAGCCTGAGAGCCTCTAGTAATGATAATATAATGATGTAACTGGAGAATTTTGGTGAAAGTCATAGTTCTGTCATCTTCAGTGGACTGTTATCATTATCTCTGGTTGCACAGTTGCCCAGAAATACATCCATGGATGCACAAAATACATGTCACGTTTTTTAACGCACATTTGTCAGTGCAGGAGGTGATTGTATGTGGCATCAGACACCACAACAACAGACAAAAACAATGTCTTGAATAGTATACACCCATGTTATCTTGAAGAAGAAAAAAATGTGAAAATGAGTGCTGTACATGGGTCTGCATTCATGTCCGCTACAGTTTGTGATTGGGGTGTTAGTAAGCTAAATCTGGGTCAGCATACAGACTGCAAGGACAGTGAATCTTGCTTTTGCCCAGTGAGTGTGTTTGACTGTGTTGATTTCTGTGGGTTAGGTCAGATCAGACCCTGGGGCCTTTGTTATGTCTGCGGTGTCATTTCTTGCCACCAGTTCTGACCTCCATCCTCACATGTGTGACACTTTGGTTCACAGGGATCTCAGAGAAACAACACTCTTCTCACTAGGGAGAGTATTGCTCCTATCAGCACATTCACACTCTCACACTTCTTCAAATGCCTGGACATACACAAATCCTCTGGGCCCTGTCCACATATACATGGATATTTCTTAATAGGAGATTTCTCCCTCTTCTTCTACTTCTTCTATACAAAAAAAGCATTCAGGAGTCACAGAAAAAAAGCTTGGGAAAATGTCATTTAAAGGTGAAGACATTTTAAAACTTGTGTCGTGTGTGGGCAGGAAAGTACATTTTCATTCATTCTTGCATTTATTTATTTTCTGAACTTCTGGTCGTGGGAATGATAGATCCTATCTCAGCTGACACTAGGTGAAGGCAGGGTACACCGTGAAACAGCTTGTCAATCCATCGCATGGCCAACACACAAACAACCATTCACATTCACGCCTATTGAAACTGGGAATTGGGGCAGTTTTGAGCAGTCAATTAGCCTAATGTGCATGTGGCACAGTGGGAGGAAACCAGAGTACCCTAAGAAAACCCATGCAAAAACAGGGAGAACATGCAAACTCCACACAAAAACACTCTCGCTGAGCTTTGAACCTAGGACCTTCTTGCTGTGAGAATGAATTGTTGGTAAAATATTATTTTACAAATTGCAGTCTGACTTATTTATTCTTAAGGCCTATAAGTGGATGTTGTCTTGAGATGAAGTCTCTGAAGTGATATGTTAAAGTTGATGGGCAGCTCAGAAGGTGGCTTAAAGGTTAGTAATGTCACCTCATAGCAAGAAGGTTCTGGGTTTGAACTACATTTCCAACTGGGGCTTTTCTGTTAACATGTTTTGCCTGTGTTTGTGTGGGTTTTCTGCGGGTACTCTGGTTTCGTCCCACAGTCCAAATACATTTGGTCAACTGACTGCTCTAAAGTGCCTATAGGTGAGAATGTGAATGTTGTTTGTGTCTGTGTTCACTCTCTGATAGACTGGGGATCTATTCAGGGTGTATCCTGCGTCTCAGCTGAAGTCAGCTGAAATTGGCTCCAGCTTCCCCCATGACCCTGGCAGCTAAGAGGTATACGTAGATAATGGATGGATGCTAAAGTGGAGGCTGTCAGCATTCATTTTATTGTTTATACAGTTATATCAATTAAACTATGTAGGAATTAATGCACCTTTCTTTTTGGATCAATAGTCCGATGAGATAAAGGGATTAGGTGTAAAAAAGTCTATCATTTGTATAAGGTTCACCTAACATACTACATACTACATGCCTTATGCAAATTGCCTGAACTTAAAGTTGATGTCAAATGACACTGCCCTTGCTTTCACAAAAGTCTACAGAATCAATATGTTAATATGACCCTATATGAGTAGTTGGGAATAAAACAGTTGGCAAACAAGTTAAAGCTGTGTCAATAGGAGATGCTTGGTTTTAATATTGAACATATAGATATGGCAAAGGCTTGTAGTGTTATAAGTTGCTGCCATCAATAAAAGCTGTGATTCGGTATAGTATTTGTCACCTTTGAATAAATAGTATATAATATATAAAAAAATATATATAAAATAGTAAATAATAAAGCTGAATTATTATTATTACACATTTTTCCAACAACAGTTTGAAAGCTGAATATGATAAGAGTGCATGACATAGTTTTCATTTCGAGCACATGGAAAAAAAAAACCCAACAAAACTCTTTAGTAGAGAAGTGGACATAATCAGTAAATAATAGATATACATGGCATGATGAATAAAAGATTGCTAACAAATGCATTCATGCCGTAGAAAACATTATGGCATTTCATTCAGCAAAAGGGATGGAAGAATGAGCTTCAGTGCTCAGCTCACCTTTTCTTCTCTCCTTTATAATTTAGTGACCTTGAGATGTTTTTTCCTCTGAGAACCCTACTTTTAGCTCTCATGGCTGCCAAAAACCCCCCATACACTTCCACAGAGGGCGGATCCTCTCTATTCCAGAGATCAGAACATTTCCTCAGACAGGTTTAGTATTTTGATGTTAACAAGCAATTTATTAGTTTCCATAGACCCCAGATTATATTGTGTGGATTCACTTTTATAAGCATTATGAAAAATATAAATGATGCATCTGGGACACACTTATACAAGCTACATGTGAATCACAAACATTCTCACAAAATGTGTACACACTGTGATGTATAGGATAAGTGACATTTGATCTCTGAAGACTCCCTTTCTTCAGTTTACAATAACAATCTCGGAAACCAAGTGGCATTGCGAAAAATGTATGTACTATATGTCTTTCAGTGAACTCAGCATTGTCGTACAACCAATTTATTCACTGTTTAAGATAAAACAACAATAATTATTTTACAGTGCAGGACTGTGCATACCACTTGAGGTCTTCCACCCCAACCTTGACATGCCATTTCTTTATAAACCTCACTTTGTGCCCAATGGCATTGTCATGCTGGATCATAAACCATCTATTTTAGGTCAAATCCATGCGTGTGGTGTCTATTGAAACATGCTTCAGTACACGAGGAAAATCCAACCTTTCATACAAAGCAGGGTCAATATCACACATTTACTTACATTTAAATAGGGACCCAGAAATCAGAATCTTGAATTACAAATATTCCAAACATCCAATATTTTTTGCTTTAGAGATTTCAAAATTCTAAAAACTTCAGGTTATTTCTAATCTACAATGGAAAAAATCCCACATTTTACTGAGGTCTCAGACCTTTGGACCCCACTGTATGCAGTTTTCACAGTTACTATGATCACCTTGCAGTCTTTTATTATGAATGTTAATAATCTTGTTCATGCACACTAATGCTACACCAGAAGCCTTGCTTTAGTCTCAGATCAACCTGCTCACAGCCCTGCAGGAGGCCATGATGGACAAGGGTCTGACAGACAGGGTAGTCTGGGGCAGCGGGTGACTTGCTCAGCAGGAGCCAGACAAATGTGCCTGGCAGGCAGTGCCTGTTCCATGTCGCCTGTCGGCCGACTGCTGCTGTGAGGGTTATGCTGTGCTGCTTGCATGTGTGCTTGGTGTCTTCTTTAAAAGTGAGTGCAGCCTGCAATTTGTCAGACATAATGGAGCCCCCTGGCCCTGATACCCAGCATGATACACAGTGACCTGGTAGGCATCAGTTTGGGCCTGGCAACACCCCACCTGCTTGACCTTTTCAGACTCTGACCATAGCACGAGCGAATCAGCATCCAACCTCAACAGTGAACACATCAAATGTCTAAACAAGCAAGATGGATTCAGCAGAAATTCAAATAGGCCTGCTTTAATGTCTGGCATGTCAGACAAACAATTTTATCAGTAACTGAAGATATATTGCTGTGAGCATAAATAATATAAACAACAAAAATGTTATGGGGAAAAAAGGCCTCATTTGCAGCAGACTCATTTGCACCTTTTGGTGATTCTCCATACAGGATTCATTACTGGACCAAAGTATCTTTTATAGTAGCCTGAAATGAAATGACATTTCAACACTGCACATTACTCTTAACCGACAGGTGGAAAAAAAAGAGAAAAATTATATTTTATATACTTGTAATTTTATATACTTAACAATATTTCCTGCAAAGATCATGTTGAGCCAGTTTAACCAGCGCAGCCACTTAAATTACGTAAAATGTGCAAGATAAGTGTAAATTCCTCATACAGTGAATGTCCTGATTTGATTGTGTTTTTGCTAATTATAGGCCACGGTCAAATGAATATACATTGAATCAATTTGCGTTGTAAACAGCTTTAAAACTCTCCATGACTTTCCTGCTCTGTCACATCACCAAAACACACTTTATACAGATAGCAAAGGATGAAGTATAAAAATGCATGGATTGTGGAGGTTGACATTGAATTGTACTCAAGTGTCACTGAGTCATGACATGACCCAATAAACATATCTGGGATGAATGTGATTGCAGACTGTATTACAATATCTTCTAGAAGAGTTATAATACAGTATTAGTGGTAGAATAAGAGGGACTAAATCTGGATGGTCAACAAGGACATGAAAACTGTGGCTGTGTCCCCAAACCTTTGGCCGTGAGTGTGTGAGTGTGAGTGTGTGTGTGTGTGTGTGTGTGTGTGTGTGTGTGTGTGTGTGTGTGTGTGTGTGTGTGTGTG
>JAOUQZ010000039.1:9910834-9943575 GCA_028564935.1 Neosilurus hyrtlii
TGTGTGTGTGTGTGTGTGTGAGAGATGGTGCCATGGTAAAGCTCATATGATGGAATGCAGAGTGACTGGGTCTCATGTAAATGTGAGCGCTCTAAGGGAATTCACTTTGGATTATGCGCACCGCTGTGCACGGCCATGAAATATTAAGCATCACGTCACTTTACATCCACAGGTGTCACTAGCGGGCAGGCACCAACAAACCCCCCATTCCCTTTCCAAAATAAATGAGAGAGTGAACGAGGAGGGAAAAGTTCTGGTGAGGTGTGGATTTGGGCAGGCAGATTTGCGGAAGCATATGCTAGTACTATTCACCAGCCGCAAGCAAACATTGCTTGTCGCTGTGGATCAGCAGAGGTGGTGCATTGGCTGTGACACGGTGTGAGAAACACTCACTGGCCTTCCTCTTCACCCACACGTAGCTTTTAGCTCGTTAGAAACTCGCGTCGCCTGTCAGGCAGCAGGAAACATGAAACTTCTTCCTAGTTTTGTCATCTGCCTGTTTTCTCTAGCTCTACATTCGTGTATATTCATATTTTATATCCTGCTCTGTTCAACTCTTGAGCTAGATGAGAAGCAGTCTTGGGCTATCAGCAAGGATTTCAGTTGATGTTTCATTCAGATTATGAAAATGTGATGGGAGCGTTAATAAAAGCACATGCTCTAGAATGCTATCTGTTAGTCATGATCTGAGAGTTAATGATCTGAGAGCTGGACTTATTAAAGAGTTGCTAGATAAAGCAAAGGATACATAATAGGGACAAAGTTATCATCCACAGGCAGTTTTACATAAGCATAGTGATTTCTAGTTTATGCCTTTTCGCACAGTGGAATTTTTTTTCCATTTTTAATCTTTTTATATGTATAATCTGAGAATAAGGTTTAACTTTCCTTCTCTTGTGGTGTTGCTCATTGCATTTTCGGGAGATATTTTACTTCTGTGCCTTTGGTTCAGACCAAGGTACAGAGATAGAGAATTTCCAGTTTCCTCCTCACTCTACCATCCAGTTAAAAAAAAACCCTGTCCACTTCTTGATTATGGACTTTTCTGTGCTCTTAGGGATTGATAAAGCCTTGGAATTGTTTTTTCTGTCCATCTCTTGATTTGCTTAATACCAGAGATCTTTTGACAGTGACCATCCACCCATAGATGGATGATTGCTTTCACAGGTGGATGACAATTAGCTTGATGTGCAATGGAGAAGGTGATTAGTCACACCTGATTGAGTGTATAAAGTTAATAAGGATAAAGCGTCTAACCATCGAGTTGCTTTTGGAACCACATTTTCATTAGTTTTCTTTATGTAATTGTATTTGCCAAGCGAAACGGATATGGCTTTGAACTGTTGTCTTCCGGCAGATGAAGGTGCCCAAGTTTGTTTGCAATAGGTGGTTCCCTCCCTGAGATATGAAAAATTATTTATTTATTTGTTTGTAAGATCTATAGAGTCTGTCCCTCGGGGCATATGTGTTTACATGGAAACCCTGTGTTATTCTTTGAAATTTTATATTACGACAGAGGAAACATGTAAAATATTTTCTGATTGTGTAATATAGAACAAGAGGCATATAATGACTTATAAAATGGCGTGATATAAGGCGCCACCTCTCATTCAACCTTGAAAACCAACATTTTTTTAAAATACCCTACCTGATATATTCCTATTTTGAAATAATGGAGGCTGAATGAGTTTTGCCAATATATCTATCCCCACCAAAAATTTTGATGGAATCTAAAGGGGTAATATAATCAATCAAGCTGCCCCCCATGCTTTACTCAGTGATTAAATTTCAGGCTTAACTCTGTTCTTTCTGTCTTTTCTGGTGGATCTTTGTCACCTTTTCCATTTTGGTCATGAAACTTGTCAAACAGAAAACAGTTGTCTGAGCCTTTCCTGAACTCCGAATGTTGTGAGAAGCCCAATTGCCCTCTTCTGAGATCCAAAGTAAAAAAGAAAATCTGCTGATTCGGGCTGCTTGGCTACACTGCTGCTTTTCTCTTTTTTTCTGCCCCATTCACATGTTCCTGTTCACTTGGCGGTCTTTGAGCCACATTTATGGATGGGGTGATGGATTATTAATAAGGAAAGCAGGTGTGCTCCTTTCATAAAACAGGAATGAATTGATGGCAGGCTCTCAGGTTCCATTGAGGAGGAAATGTCTGATCGTCATTTGGCTTTTCCTTGAAAGTGGAGAAGCATCGTGCTGTGAAGGAGCATGAATGGAGGAAGTCAAATGGAGGGATGGATACCCCATTTCATTTATGTTTACCAGATGTGGGGTTTAATGGCAGATAAAAGCACCTCTTATATTTTATTCAGCTGTGTGGTGAGCAGGAGAGTGCGAGGCCCAGACAGGTGAATATATTTCCCCAGGGTGTTGGGATACAGAGCAGTGAAGTCCAGGTTGGAGAATGTAAACCACAGGAATTGCTAGTTCATGTGCTTCATGCACTTATAACCCCTCACATGGATATATCTGCACACTCACTTATCACACACGTAGAAACACTCATGCATGGTTTGCACTCTTCCATATGTATAAGGCCCTGTAGGAGCCTGGAGCACAGGGCACTGTTGGAGATCTTGGTAAAAGAATGCTGAAAGCAAAAAGCTGTCTGCTTTGGTATTCTGATTAACATGCGTTCTAAGCCAGAGTGTGTCAGCTTTCAGGCTAGGATACATGGTAGCCGTGCTTATGTAGCCTCATGGGACTGTGCAGGATTCCTTGCTCTGTGAAGCATGCTGAACCTCTGAGCAGTGTTTCTTAATAAGAACTTGAATGTGCTCTATGATGTTTTTTTATGCGTTGATCTGCTGTATGACTAACTGAATACCTGTTGTGTTCCCCTGATTTTGCTCAGCTACGCTGGAGGTGTTGAAGGCCATGCAAGAGCTGAACGTTCATCCTGATGTTGATACTTACTCCACCTACGTGCTGCCTAATTTCTCCACAGTGGACAGCGCCCGTGTTTCTCTGAAGGTAATGGCTTGTGTGTACATGTCTGTTAGGTATGTAACTGACATATAGTCATGGACAGTGTGGCCTTAATGGACATACTGAAAGAGTCAGAAATGTATTTTTACCTTTGCAAATTCACATTTGGACCCAGTTTTTCAGTTTCCAACATTTGCTAGGGATAGGAATCACCATAGGTGACATTATTATTTTGATTCTAATTCTGGAGGTATTGTGATCCTATAAATGTCCCGATTCAATTATTCTTTCTGGTTTTGTTTTTTCTCTTTTAAAACTTTTAACCGTGTAAAAGAAAGCCTCTACAGCTTTAAACTTTGAAAACATGGGTGTTAGCACTGGGATGCAAAAACATATTTCAGTCAATTTTGGAATTTTTGTGTCCTTGGCTGAATTTATCTCAGGCAGAAACTGGTGGACCTCAGTCCACAGCACTCATTCAAACTCATCTTCAAGCTTAAATTGCTCGCTTTATATTCTACTTTGTGTCTAACTGTTCTTTTGAACCCTTTGTCCTTCAGAGCTTTCTTTCTTTCTTACAGCAAAGCTTTCTAGAGTGCCGCCATGTTGATTTGAATACAAGACACTGGGGCTGCCGTTGATGCTATTACTATTTAGGGTGCATGTAGAGGGAGTCAACTAAGATTTTGAAGTCAGAAAAAGTCCCCGTGGTGTCTTGTTTCACGCCACATAGTGCGCTGAGATATTAGCCTGTGTCAGTGAAAGTAGGTTATTTATCAAGTTTGATATGGTTGTAAATTCTCTGGGATATACAAAGGCATTTATTTGTTTAGAAATATGCAATCAGCTTTTTTTTCTTTGTAAAGACGAGCCTGTCAGTGAAATGCTAGTGTGAGCAGTGGTTAGGGCTCTGGATTACTGATCCAAAGGTTGGGTGTTCAAGCCCCGGTGCCACCAAATGCCATTGTTGGGTACCATAAGCAAGGTAGTGTATATACATACATACACAGACTCCCTTAAATATACCGGCTGGTTATCAAATGTAGACAATTTTCTCGTGTTTCAAAAACTTTATTTATAAATTGATCACATGAGAGATTCCCCTTGCAGTCCTACTTTATGTCAACTTTTCAAGTAGGTCAAGGAGTCCACATTTATCACTGTAGAATCTTCACAAATACACGTCCTTCATCTTCCAGTACCTCCTGATACTCATCAGCACTCTCAAGGCTGGAGGTTTGCTTAAAGAAACTAATTTAAAATGTTTTTGGAGCATTGGACAGTGACGTTTCAGGTTTACCACCTTTAGAGCATAAATGACACACTTACACAAGGATATAGCTTGATTATTTCTTGTAATATTAGAAAGTCCTTTGAGTAGAAAGAAGTTTGGGACTTAACTTTATTTAGACATTTTATGTTTTCCTCTTGTAGTATATTTTAAGTGGTTTGAACGGAAATCAGACACATGAAAAACATCACCAAGCACAGTAGTGAGATGCTGGCAACAGCTATCATATACAAACCTTCTCTGGTTTCTACAGCAGCTTACCTCTGACTATATCCAAAGACTTCTGATGGTCTTTCAGAATGCCAGTGGTTTGTTAGGTGGTACCTGCATGGATTTATTCGCTGAGACCAGCAAATGTCTAAGTGCACAAGCTGCAGTTTCTTCTAGTTGTAGTAAATCCGCCATTGTGCCATTGTCTTGAACATTGTCAAGTTTTTTCCCCTTTGAGCCAAAAGCAATAAACTTGCAAGTTAAAATGAAAGATTAGTGCATTTAGAACCTAATGTGCTTCACCTATTTCCAACAAAGAAGGTCACTCAGCATTTTATCGTTCAATGTATCGCTTCAGCTTATAAAAGTGGAATGAGCTGAAACTCAGTAGCGCTTCTCACATGTGTAAAATTTCTTGCTATGGGTGTGCCCAGCCATCTCACCTACAGAATCCAAGCCTGCCATCTTCATGCCAGACAGTTGGTGAAATTAGCGTGCACATGAATGGACTGTCTTAGAAAGCTTCTATGTAATGGTTTTGATTGTGTAAATGCTCCACCATCAAGATGAAGAGGTTGCTGTAAAATTCAACCTACTGAAGATGACGACGTGGACTGGCACTAAAGGTTCACCAAAAATGATTTACTAGGACTCGCCCTTTTCACCCCAATTTTTGCCTGACTCCACACCTGAAGAATACTGCTCATATAATTACACTCCCAAATTCAACCCTACAAAAACAAGTCCTCTCTTGTACTAATAAGAAGCTGTATACACGTGATATCGGAAAAAAATTAATCGCTTGATGGACTGTAAGGTTCAACTTCAAAGGGAGATGAAACATTAGGAGAGGTTCCTGCTACTAATGGGCGAGCATCCAATCTACTGTAGGCATCCAATCCACTGTAGCAAAGGATGGAGAATCTAGATTTGCGTTAATTTTTTTGTGTGCCTAGAGTATATTTGCAGTCAGTGAGGATGCTATCTAGAATTTATAATTCAAAAAGAGACTTTCTTTTTCCCATATGTGTCTGTACCTGTTGCAGGACGCTGGCTGTGCAGTCGAAACTGACGAATTCATTGCAGCAGAAGTGCGAACAGTGGCAGCGAGTGGAAGGCTTTCCGATCTCTATTCTCTATGTGAGTGTTAAAAACTTTCAGACCTGGATTCTTTCTCAGTTGTAGAGAAATATTTTACACACACACACACACACACACACACACACACGCCAGGAACTAGCTGACACATGCACCCCCAAGATATGCAAAAACACACAAGGTTTTATCCCAACACTCATCAGGTCATTTAAGTGATCAGTAAATGACAGCCAGACTCTAGTGACACATGAACTGTAATCTGGATGAGAAAAAGGAGAATGAATGCTGTTAAATTATTAATATTCTCTCATTACAGATATGAACTTTCTCTGTTTCTTTCTCTTCATTTCAGCATGTGCTTCTCTATCTTATTTACTTTATTAACTTAATGCATGATTAGAGACAGCATGGTTTAATGCCTGTTTGAGGCTGGTGAGGCATATCCTGAAATGTTTGATTCCTCTTATACTACCATTCGGCACCGTCTCTAATAGGAAGTCATAACTTTTATGTATGGATGGTTATGGAACAGCTGTGAAATTATTTAGGTCCTGTTATTATGTAATTATAACAGCTACAAACACCAGTTTGTTTGGTTTTTTTGGCTTGTCCTGAAGGCAAGATAAAAAATATAGCTTGACATTATACGTTAGGAACAGCTGACACTTCTTCCGTCTTGAAGATTTTTTCCCTTCTTTATCTGAAAATCTCACTTCTGACAGTCACCCTGAAAACACTGACACAGAAAACTATGAATAATTGCACAGAATTATTATTCCGTTTATGCTGAACACAGGCAGATCAATATACTGTAAATCTGTAATTTGATCACAGCGAAAACTATTGTCAGAGATGTTTTATACAATTAATCATCACTGTTGGGTCAGTAAGAGCACAGATATTGAGAGCAATGCTGTACAACACAGGACGAGTTCAGTGGCTTTTGTTTTCATTTTAACCATATACAGTTGGTGCAGTTAAAAGGAAACAACCTTCCTTCATGACCACTGGATTACAAAAACTACAAACTAAAGTTCATGTGTGCAACATGTGCAGACAATGCAGATGTAATAAACGAGTGTGTAGGTTATGTGTGAGCTCAGGAGCAGACTCTAAAGATTACTGACACTTCCTGACTAATTTCTTTTTCCTGTTTCTGCAGTGTCTTCACCGTCCTTTCCAGCCATTTCCCTTAGTGCTTTCAGAGGAAGCCTGATCAGTGGCTTTAAGGGGTAAGTGCAAGAGCATGGGCTTTTGTGTTTTAGCCCAAGGCCAGACACCAACCAACACTTCTTTAACTTCATGCATATGGATGATACCTCCTGGTCATGCTGTAATGGCTCAATCTTCTTAATGCAAGTAGATGTGGATTGGTGGGTAAATAGGTGGATGTGTGATTTGAGAGATGAATTTGTGGGTGGAGAGATGGATGAGTAGTTGTGTGAATGGAGAGAGATTATCCTAAATCCATGTAGATGGAGATGTAGAGAGATGGATGGGTGGAAGAGTTGAGGTGTAGATGGAGATGGGTGGATGAAGAGATGTATGAATGGGTAGGTGGATGGATTGGTGGATGGGTGGAAGGAGAGGTGGATGGAGAGATGGAAGAGTTGAGGTGTTAATGGGTGGATGAAGAAGTGGAGAGATGGATGTGTGGATGGAAAGATGGAAGAGTTGAGGTGTAGATTGAGTGATGGAAGAGTTGAGATGGAGATGGATGGGTGGATGGAGAGATGGAAGAATTGAGGTGTAGATGAAGAGATGAAAGAGATGAGATGGAGATGGGTGGATGAAGAGATGTGTGGATGAAGAGATGGATGTGTGGATGAAGAGATGGATGTGTAGATGGAGAGGTGGAAGAGTTACGGTGTAGATGGAGATGGGTGGATGAAGAAATGTATAAATGGATATGTGGATGGAGAGATGGATGTGTGGATGGAGAGATGGAAGAGTTGAGGTGTAGATTGAGTGATGGAAGAGTTGAGATGGAGATGGATGGGTGGATGGAGAGATGGAAGAATTGAGGTGTAGATGAAGAGATGAAAGAGATGAGATGGAGATGGGTGGATGAAGAGATGTATGAATGGATATGTGGATGGAGAGATGGAAGAGTTAAGGTGTAGATGGAGAGATGGAAGAGTTGAGATGGAGATGGGTGGGTGGATGTGTGGATGGAGTGATGGAACAGTTGAGATGGAGATGGGTGGATGGAGAGATGGAAGAGTTAAGGTGTAGATGGAGAGATGAAAGAGATGAGATGGAGATGGGTGGATGTAGAGATGGAAGAGTTGAGGTGCAGATGGAGAGATTAAAGAAATGAGATGGAGAGAGGTGAATGGAGAGATGGAAGTGTTGAGGTGTAGATGGAGTCATGGAAGGGATGAGATGGAGATGGGTGTATGCAGAGATGTATGAATGGATAGGTGGATGTGTGGATGGAGAGATGAAAGAGATGAGATGGAGATGTGTGGATGGAGAGATGGATGGGTGGATGTGTGGATGGAGAAAAGAGAGATGAGATGGAGATGGGTGGATGAGATGTGTGGATGGAGAGATGGAAGAGATGAGATGGAGTTGTGTGGATGGAGAGATGGAAGAGATGAGATGGAGATGGGTGGATGAAGAGATGTGTGGATGGAAGAGATGAGATGGAGATGGGTGGATGCAGAGATGTATGAATGGATAGGTGGATGTGCGAATGGAGAGATTAAAGAGTTGAGGTGTAGGTGTATGGATGAAAAGGTGTGATTGGAGAGATGTATGTGTGGATGGAGAGATGAAAGAGATGAGATGGAGATGTGTGGATGGAGAGATGGATGGGTGGATGGAGATGGGTGGATGAGATGTGTGGATGGAGAGATGGAAGAGATGAGATGGAGATGTGTGGATGGAGAGATGGATGTGTGGATGGAGAAAAGAGAGATGAGATGGAGATGTGTGGATGGAGAGATGGAAGAGATGAGATGGAGATGGGTGGATGAAGAGATGTGTGGATGGATATGTGGATGTGTGGATTAAGGAATTACAGGCAGCGATATTTGTGTACCTCGACTAATTAAAGAAAAATTGGTCTAAAATGTAAATGACCCAGGGTGTCTCTTGACACGAGATCGTTGTTACACTCTGTGCAGCAGTGTTGAGGTGTGAGAATAGGAGTGTGTGTGGAGTGTGTGTGTGTGTGAGAGAGAGGTGACAGCCTGGTAATTGGACATGTCAGAAGACTTTAAAGGGGATGTTGGGGCTCCGTGGTGACGAGTTTTCATCAAAGTCAAGAAGGATGAAATAGTGGAGTCACTAAACTGACGTTACACCATCATAAATAAGAATATCAAACAAACTTCTGCATTATATCCGCTTATGATAACACTGATCGTTCTTTACTCTTTTATTTAAACATCTGTTTAATGTTCACACGTGCAGCAGTGTGTAAGGCTGCTGGTGTAACTGTGCTGTCATTCCTAACATCTGTAATCCTCTGCTGCCCCCTGCAGGTCTAAAGATGTGGAGAACATGGCCAAGGTAAGCCTTTATCTAATCACGTCTAATTCTTTCTGTTTCTCTGCAGTTCTTCACTTAGAGTTTTTCTGGATGTGAATTAGCTGTTACAGCTTATTGGCTTCATGTCGAGTTTATGTTCCATGACAGACATAAGGGGGCAGGGTTTAAACCCTCCAGTGGAGTAATGAAGTGAAGTCATTCTTTCACCTCTGTCTTAAGGATTAGAGCGTGAGCAGGGCTTTATCATTATTATAAATAAGAGGCTTTAACTGTGATTTCTTGTTTTAGATCACAGAGCTTCTTTATAAAGATAGCCGCTTTGGGCAGGATGAAGCGAACCGAGCAGGTATACTATTATTATTCTAACACACACGCACACACCTTATGCCTGTCAAAAATAATTGTGTATTGGTATTAAAATGTGTAAATCTGCTAAAGCACACATTTCCACTTGCATTTTAATGAACTCTGCTCAGCAGTTGAAGACTTTTCAGCCTCAGAATTTCAAACCTCCAGTGCTTAGTGGCAAAGTTCTACCAGGCGTTAGGTTGTACCTTAAGTAAAAAGCATATTTACTAAATGAACAAACTTAAAAAAAAAAAAAATTCTGGACGGATATTCTAATTCTAAGAATTCTAGGAAGTGTGAGCTCAGTTAACAGAAAAATATGTTCAACAAAACAACAAAAGTACAGTTTCTGTGTATAAATAAAAACAAAAAAAGTCGTTAAATCTTAGTGATTTTGATCAAATGTATGCAGTTTGCATATTCATCTGTGGTTTGTGATAAGAACACATTATGGTATTGCGCCTCATCTATGACTGTACGGACTTGTATTCATTAATACTCCTGAATTAACATGTACTCATTTAATTTTAATTGATGCGCACATGTTTTTGTCTGTAGAACCAATCTCCTTGATTGAACTGTGTGTGTGTGTGTGTGTACACAATGAAGAGAAAGTCAGTATCTTGAGGCTAATTTATGGATTGTGACAGCCTCACTTTGTGTTAAGTGTGTGTGCTTGATGCAGTTTGAAATGTCTGTGTATCTGTGTACACTCTTGTGTAAGCGTGTGTTGAAAAGCACTGGCAGGCTGCTGACTTTATGCTGAGTACACTTGTGCGTGAGAGAGAGAGAGACAGAAAGAGACGGAGAAATTGTGTCCATGTCTGGGCAGGTCTTAGCACTTGTGTATGAGCAGGAAGGAGATGGCCCCTCTGTGTCTCACCTCATTATGCTGCACAAGGTGTGCACGATTTCCTGAAAATCAGTCATATCGCCAAGCCCTACAGTCAGCTGACTGACGCACATTACCACACACATCAGTTGAGAGTGTAGCAAAGCTGCTTCTATCAGCAATACACACGAAAACACACACTCTGGCCCTTATTAATTCATCTTTGTTTGTTCCCCACAAACATACATCTGTGTACTTCATGACTGTAGATGACACAATGAATTGAATAACAATCATCTTTTCTGTCCTGTCCCAGAAACCACAGCTTACTTCCTCTTTAACCTCTTCGATGGAATGACTGAGAGTGAGGTGCAGGCCAAAGAGGAGGTTTTGAGACAATACCTCAATCGGCTCAGCAATATGGTGTGTCCCAAAAATCAAAAATTAATAGCAGTCATGCTCCTAATGTAAACATTGCACGTAGGCCACATAAATATTAAAAGCCACCCCATTTTTATCTTGACCTGTTAAACGAGGGAGAACGAAAAGGTTTAGTTTTGCCTGAACTTTTTGTTTGCAGAACATTGCTATTCATGTGAACATCTACAGAGGGATCAGGAACATCTTAAACTCGTACCATGTACCAGAGCTAATTAAGGTACACCTTATAAGGCAAAATACCAATCAATTAAGTAATCAGTAATGAATAAATAGCAAATGTGTAAATGTTGATCTTTTTCCACAGGACGTTCTTGTTCTTGTGGATAGTCAGACAAGAGAAGATGGCATTGAGACGAAGGTAAGCTGAAAAGTGTGCTGTCAAGGTTATCTGCTATTAACAGCTGAAATTCCTAAATATTAAGAGTGTATGTATGAATCTGGCCTGAAGAAGTTAAGAGTGAACCCAGTCCTGAGCTTCTTAAACTGCAATTTTGAAATTGGGGGAAATGTTTGTGTTCACGTCGGGCGGTTTTTCCACACAATTTGACAAAGCAACAGTTTGAAAAATTGATCATCACGGGATCGATAGAACTGCTCGCTTTATTCACTCTTTCACATTATACAGCTGCTGCGGAATGCATGTGCTGTTTGAATATGAAATACACTGTCTTGAAGTGTACTTATAACACACTTATGCGCTATAGAAATGGGCTCTGTTCAACCGTTTGTCCATACGACTTATTGGTGCAATAACTTGAAATGATTGGAATTGGAATGAAGTGACGTATGATCACCAAATGTAGTGCATGGGTTCCTTTCGGGGGCAAATAGTGGGTCACTTTGACATTGTTCTAAGGTCTCTTTATGTATTGCTCTTGTCAGGAAAGGAAATGAGACAGTCACCAAATCTGCCGCAGGTCCTTATTGGGGTTGTATATGAGTGCCCTTGAAGTTGTTTTAAGGTCACAGCAGTTAAGTTAGGGATTTTTTCTGTATTAGCCTTTTCAAGGCTTATTATCGTGATATCTCTGAAAGCACATGATTTAGGATCACCAAATTTGGTGAATGGCTTCCCCCAGGAAGTTCTCAGGTGTGATTGTATATGGGTGATTTTAACCTTGTTTAAAGATCATAGCAGTTAATTTAGCAAAATTTCTATATTGGGCTTTTAAAGGATTGTTAGTGTGGTAACTAATAGGAAATGGCATGGGATCACCAAATGTGTTGCTTGGTTTGCCCTCAGGAAGCTTTTGGTAGACCTTTTAGCAATATTCTTTATGGGTCTCAGGTTCTTGCAGGAAAATTTGCCATTCAGGAGAGAAGGCTGGAGGAGATGAAATCCAACGGGAAGCAGATTGGAAATTTGTTCAGGCAGCTAATCGCAGCACTGTGTGCTGAGGAGGTAAAGATAATTATTTTCATTTTAGTTGGGTAGGTCTCTGATTTCTCCTTGCTTTCTGTCTGACTAGTAAACTGCCCCCCCCTATTTATTAATATTTATATTTATTTATTTCTTTTTCCGCAGAACCTGCACCGTGCTCTGGAGCTTAAAGTGCAGTATGAGAATGAAATGACTGCCAGTTGCTATGCCCTGCTCATCAACCTGTGCTGTCGTCACGACAACCCGGAGGAAGCACTTAACCTGAAGAGAGAGCTGTGAGTTTAAAGTGGACCCTAACACACATGCACACTACACATAAATGACCACTGTGTTACTCGGTCACCAAGGCAACGTCTCTTATCTTTTATTTTTGTGTGACAAGCTAAGAATTAACAAGGTAAATGTTTCATCATATCCCATGTGATCCCTTTCCAGTGGTGTACGAGACCCCAATCAACATTTGCATCAGATGCAAATGAGCACGAGTTTACCTGCACCAATTTAGTCTAAAGTAAAAAAAAAAAAATATCTACACACTTGTTTTACTTCTGTCTAGAGCACGTAAGGATTCAGAGGTTACGCTGGATGCCAACAAATACCTGGGCTTGGTGAAAGTGCTCTCCAAACACGGCAGGATTGAAGGTTGGTCCATAGCATGGTATATACATGGTGTGCTTTAGTATTATTGGCACTTTTTGTAAAGATGGTGAAGAAGGTTTTTGAAAAAAAATGACTATTATGAATTTTTTGCTTATTGCATGGCATTGTTGCATGAATATAAACAAACCATATGTAAATTGCTAAATGAATCAGGAAGGATTACAACATTTATTATAAATATTTAACATTTATTACATGCATTTATATGACCTGATAGCCAGGGATATCTGATGACAGTGAGTGGAATAATTGTTTCATTAGGTTCACACCCATTAGACTGTGATAAGTAGTACTTTTATTGTTATTCAAATTCTTGAATAAAATGTGTTCATACCATCAAATACTTTAACTAAAGTGCCGGTTAGCCTCGCACAGGGTCGTATCACACTTCCACTTGCCGCACGCCGCTTAGATAGCCTGCCACCTGTTCTGGGGGCCTGTTCATTTATTTATTACTGGATAATGTATTTTAGTCCCAGATAATAAACCAATCTGATTTTAGAGTTCCCATGTAGTATACACTAATAAAGAAAATTCCTCTTTACTGTATGTCAGAATGCTTCATGCGTAGTTAGTCTTGACCTCCAGTCCTACTTGTGTATAAATGAGATTATGTGGAGGCAAATTTCTCTTGGTTATTTAATAATTTAGTTTGCTATATGTATATACATTTTATATGCTGTAAAAATTGTCTTAGTACCTGAAAATGCCCAGATCCACGATTAAGAAGTTTAGGAAAACTGGGCTGTAATGAACCTGCTTGGAAATGGAAACAAGCGTATTCGACTAAAAATATAAGCGACTGCATTTCACTAGCTGTTAAAACTTTAACTCCAACAGGATTATTTTATTTGCATGAAATAAAACAGTGGTGTTTGACATTAAACATTCAAGGTGGGTTTGGAGTAAAAAGAAAAGCGGTTATAAAATGGTGATTAAAAATGGTTTTTACTAATGTTGAGAGTGGTGGAGCTGTGATGAGGTGGGACAAGTTTTCCTCCAGTGGTACATGGCATTGGCATTGTGTATTCTACAAGGTACCTGACTTTAAGTGAAGTCTCTGGCTGTCTCTGTTAAGAGGGTCTGAAGGTGGACTGAAAAGTTTATAGGCTGAATAAGGAGGAGTAATGCCAGTGCATTGAAACCTGGGAGCTTCTGCACCAACTGGATCCGAGTTTTTTTTGCAGCACCAATGAAAAAAGTGAACAGACTACAGAAGTGGCTGTGTTGAAAAGTAAACCACATTTGGTCAACCACTGCATACTTATGACCTTTTTCGCCCACCCTCATACAACAGGGTCATGCTTGAATCTTTCAGCAAGACTTTAATCACAAAAAAGCCACACTAAAAGTGACCACAAAAGCCAGTCACCTGGCTTAAAGCCTGAGGGAGCCCAACAGGAAAGTCCGCATGACCAATGAACTTTTGGAGTGTTGATTTACTTAACAAATTTAAAATGTACATTTAAATAAATTGTAACAAATTTCTAATAAATTGAAAGTTGGATGCACAGTGGCACAACTCAACCATAGACAGCTACAAATGTTGAAATCTGGAAACTATTGCATTCCATATTCTTAAATGTAAGTAACTTGTATGTGAAAGCATGAACATTTGCGGTTACTTAATTTTTTATTGACCTATTGGCTAAATTCACCTACAACTTGTATACTTTAGTGTAATCAGCTGTGGAGCCTCAGACATGCGTCTCTCTGGACGATCATGTTAATCAGCCATTATCTGAATTCTATGGTGGATTTCTTCATGCCCACATACGACACAATTACAATAAAAGTGTTTCCTCTTGGCTTTTGTGCATGCCGTGATGGTGAAAATATATCGTCACACTTCCTTTTCACCATGTGTGTCACTCTGAGCCCCCCTTACAGACTCCTCCTGTCATAGAGCGAAGGAAAATTACAGGACTGGCACCACTTTAACAGAATTACGGAAATCCGTCCTGATACTAATGGCATATTATACTGCGTGGGGAGGAGAGGAATTGAGCATTACACACATTCGCAAATTTACATGTGAATTCAGGCGAAGGTGGGTGTGTGCGCTGGCAAGCAGCGGTGAGTGTGTACGTTTATGTCTGTCAGCATGAGCAGGCCGCCATTAGCCCACTGGTGTACAATGGAAGCTTGTCTCCTGCATTAACACACCTCAGTGCTCTGGTACAGCAACCAACCCTGCCTGAAGATCATGACTCATTGCACCTGTTCACAGTGGCTGCTGTATCTTGTAACAGCTCGGTTCTACCTATTTTTTTTTTTCTTATCCGGTGCTCCCTCCTTCTCTTGTTCTTCAGGTTGATCTACATTTTGAGTTTAAAAAAAAAAGGTTTTTGATGAGGGCCTTATGATTGATCAGAGAAAAGGTTTGGTGTGTGGGATATATTTTCCCCTGCATGTGAGCTTGAGATCAGTTTGCTCTGAATAGTGGTTGTGTCTATGTGGAAGAAGGCTGCGCATTCTCCTCTCTCTGAGTTGCTGCTGTTCTTAGTGTGAGGCAGACTTTCCACATTGGCTGGGTGGTTGGATTCTGTATGATGTATCAGGTGTGTAAATATGGCACACAGGCCTCGAGATTGTTTGAAGGGCTGAAATGCGTATGAAACCGTTTACCTGCTATAAGGGCTGTAGTGTCTGTAATAACACAATAACAGCATGGAGATGCGGAATTCCCGAGCTATTGAGAGGGTTCATTATTGAATAAATATAAATTCAGTTTCATATGAATAACACTTTTTACAATTTAGTAAAGAATTTGAACATTTCTCTGCAACCCCTTCACATCCTCAATGAGAAAGCCTGCTGCGATGGTAGCATGGAAAAACTCTCTGTTGATATGAAGAAACCGTGAGAGGAACCAGACTCAAAAGGGAAACTTATCCTCATTTGAGTGAAACCAGATAAAAATACAAGCCATGTAGCAGAAACTTCACTATAGTTTAACATGAAGTCTAGTTGGTTATACCACGACTGTAATGGTAACTGTAGTCCTAAATCATTTCAGTAAAAGAGTTTATATTGCCAGCAGTGAAAAGTCATCTTCACAGTTTGAATGGATATTTACGTCCATATGGATCATCATCAGGAGTGAGGGGCTTCTAACATGAGATAAGGATAACTGGTATCTCAGAAGAAGCATGTGTACCTCAACACACACACATACACACACACACACACACACACACACACACAGATGTTGTTAGGTGTGCTCATAACAGTGTAACGGTGAAAGAACAGAGTTTATTAGTGTTGAGTGCAAGCAGGAACTCTGGCATGACTGACTATGACGGAAGGAAGGAAGAAGGAAGACAGACATGAGGGCACGCTGTGACGTGAGGCACTCAGTCACTCCACTGTCAGTTCATTCACACCAGAAGCGTTCTGAAGAGAATTTTGAAGCATGCACCTGAAACAGCAGTTCTTGTCCATAATGGCATGGAAAAATCCTTCTACAGTCCATCTTTTTTGCAACAAGTTCATGACTGATTATCTTTTTTTAAGTGATCAGGAATACTCATGGTTAACAGAAAACTAAATGCTTGTGTTCTCTGATGTGTCCCATTGTGTTACTCCACAGTTTTGTTTAGCTTTGACATAATTAGATTTAGATAACTTTAGCTGTCCCCATCTACTTATTGCATAGTTGATCATTGGTTTTTATTAATGCAATTTGTGTGTGTTGTCATCAGTAAGTGGGTATCCGAACCGAGCTGACGGTACCCGACGGGTCAGGCTGGGTTTGGAACTTCAGACAGATGTTTAGAAAATGATGCTTGGGTTCAGTCGGTTTCGGTCACATCAGGGCCACAAATTGAACATTTTAAATTTAAAACAGCTTTTTATGTTGGTAGCCAATGGGCCTGTTTTACTTGATGCAAAGGTTTGTTTTTGTGATTAAAATAAATGTAAAATATTACCCTAACATCCATCTCCCTGTGTGCGAAAATTTGTTTATGTAGCTGTGACATCAAAACATGTGCATATTAGGCTACATGTTGCAGCGCAACGATGGAAGACGTTAAAAAGAAGTTGGCCTCAGAAGATTTTAAAACCTCTCAAAATGAAGGAAAGTCTACGGTGTGGAAGTATTTCTACATGGTTGACAAGGCCGACAGTGATGAACCTGTTGGTGTTCAATGTGATGGGTTGCATGAAATATGACAGCAAGAGGACCGGGAATTCCGTATTGCAGTGTCATGTGGATAGAGGTAGTAAGTCTATATGATCGGGCCTCTTGTGTGTTAATGAGCGCTTGTTGCCCCGTGTGCACTGATGCGCTCATCTGTTGACATTTTCGAATGCCTTCCTACAGTTGCTTAATAAAAGTGGGTTTTCCACAAAAAAAACGTAAATGTGCTATTAGTATGAGAGGAAAAAGACATTTTAACTGTGTCTGGCTCGGACATAAATATCTTAATGCCTGTCTGGCTCTGGCTGGACTCGGACAGAAAAAGGCGGCCCAATCCGCACTCTAGTTGTCATGCCTTCATGTACATGTGTGGATTGAAAAGGTGGTTGCTGCTCCCATGTTGGGTTTTTAGACCTGCCTAGTGTAAGTTCAGGGTTAGAGTGACAGCCTGATGGGATATCAGTGAGTAGTGTGTATCTGATGATCCACTTAATCCTTTATTACTTTCATTTATGTCCAGCTCTTAAAGGACAACATATCTCCACTGTGGATCCGACCAGCCGCTGGGTCCTGATACAACACCACTTCTCTCCTGAGATCATTAATGGAGTGGTCTTAAGTGAGCGGAATGTAATCTTTTTAAAGCACCCTCTTAAATACACAGCATGACCCCTCCTATTACCCCTGTCTCCTGCTACTGGTCCTCTTTCCTAGCCCAACCCGAATCTTTTTTTTTTTTTTTGCCCCATCAATTTCCCCTCGACAGCTGAGAGAATGGGGACAGTGATTTGCATAACAACAGGACAAAAATTAGGGGGTGATGGAGAGATGCATAAAAATTTCTGTGTGTTGGGAGCTTGGGACAGTGATGTTCTATTGAGCTTTCCGATTTAAATACAGCCTGCAAACCTGTTCTGAAAATAGATGTTATATTATGCATCGTCTCAGCTGAAACCTGCTTGCCTTTCACACGTCACTTTCAACTCTTCCAATTACTGGAGATATTTTCCAGCATTTCATATGGCTCTTTCACATGACATGGATTTGACTTTTTTTAAGCTTCCAGTACTTTCAAAACATGCCTCCTAACAGAATCTGGAGGGAAAATAAGCAGCATCTGGTTTGGTTGAATGCCAGAAAACATCCAAGTTTTGCAGGGTAGAGTAGAATGGCACATCTGTTGATGTTTCCTTTCATGTGCTGTTGCTGTTCACATCTTATTGGCAGCACATGTCTTTTATCAAGCAGTTACAGAACACGAAAAGCAGGCAGCGAGTTTCCTTCATCAACATTGTAACAAGAAAAAATGGAGCGAGTAAGAATTTTACAGACCGTGTACTTTGAAAGAAGCATGACAGGCTTGGACATAAATAAAGCTCCGGGATGGTACTTTGAAAAAGCTATGGCTGCCACACTTTCTCTCTTCTGTGCAATCCAGGCCTGGGTGATTAGTATCGTCTGTGTAAACAGGCCCTATCGGTATCAACCCATTAGTGAGCCTCTAAACAGTGCGTAAACACATCTTAATTATCTGGCTTGGTGACAAAGCAGATGTTGAGGTGGAAAGAGGGGTTTGTGGAGCTGGTGAGCGGCAGACCCTTGCCCTCTGCCAGATGGGAGCATCTACCCACTAAAAAAGCCTCCATTACGCCGCGTGATCAGCAGCAGGCCTGTGACCGCAGCCCACCAGGTTCACGCCGGGCACTCGCAGCACACCTATAATTTACCAGGATGCTTTCACAGGAAGATCCAAAAAAAAAAAAAAAAAAAGCAAGCCACCATTGTGGGGGCCCGGTAATTGGAGTCTCGTTTAGAAATGCAAGTAGCAATTAGCAGCGTATTGGCATTATACGCCAGCATTTGCATTCCCGCTGGGTGTAAAATGTTGTTTTAATAGCGGTTTGTTTTCCCCACATGAAATTATCTAAGGGGCCTTTTATCACCTCCTCCCCTCCCTTGTTCTCTCACTGGTGCTAAAGCGTGCAGCAACAGCAGGCCCAACAGGAGACAGCCCAGTTTCCTGTCACAGATGTGAACTTGAGAGCTGAACGTGAGAGCTGTTTAAGCATCTCCAATTCGGTTTCCCAAACACAAAATCTTTAGAAACTATGCATTACTTAATTTGTTGTCCAAACTCCTGTCACATGTCTTCAGCTAATGATCATACATGATGTAAGTGATGGAGCCGGGAGGTCGATTAACTCTGTAATGTAGCGTGGACTAGAACACAGGAATGCTTTTTTTTAGGGAAATTTAGATTTTTAGTTTTAGTTCCAAGGCCTTTGGTAATCCTCTAACTGTGCTTAGTTTTAAGCTTTGTATCTGATGTGAGCAGTTCAACAACAGTTCCTTAGTTTGGTATTCAGAGCTCTTTTGTTTTTTGTTTTTTTTCCCACATGTGAAAACCCATTTATGCCCACGGTAAAGTAGAAGGGGTGTTAGAGGTTTTTTTTTTTTGAGAGTCCAGGAATTTAAAAAAAAAATTTTAAGGATGACAATTCTATTTGGCTACATATACTTGCTGGCCACTTGAAAAATAACATGGATACATCTGCTTATGCTATTAGCCATCGATGCAATGCCTATGGTGTAGTATCAGTGCTGTGCATGTAATCATGCAGATACAGTGAAAAGCAGTGCTGTGGAAAGAGTGATGTCACTCCGCAATACTGATTGTGACGGTGACATTGATTGTTGTTGGTGTCTGACAGTATTTTCAGACACAACAGTCTATAGAGTTTATAAAGAATCGTGTAAACAGCAAAAACTATTCAGCAGTTCTATGGACAAAACACTTTTTGTTTTTTGAGAAGTGACCTGGGTCACCATTGTCCATTCTTGTAAAGTGGCCTATTCTGGAGTTGACTTTATCAAATGATTGGGCATATGGCCAAGAACATCACTCATTGCAGGTCTCTCTCTCTCTCTCTCTCTCTCTCTCTCTCTCTCTCTCTCTCTCTCTCTCGTCCACTCTTTCAGAGGCAGTGGACATCCTGAAAGAGATGAAGGAGAAGAATGTGAGGATACTGGACACCACAGCCACCAGGTTGTTCCACGTACTCAACGCAGCTGCTCTCAAGGGGGACATCACCACCATACGCCGCCTGCAGGACACAGCGTTTACCTTAGGCCTGGTTAAGCCCACTGGAAACCTATGCTCGCCACTGGTTTCTGCTTACCTGGAGAAGTGAGTAAAAATAAAACCTGCCCTTTTTCAGGCTTAGTCTTTGAAAAGGTTTTGGAATCACTAAATAGCAGTGATTAAATCCCAGTATTACCAGAAGTCCAAGGAGAGAATTGTTTATCTTTACGTGAACACCATGGCTATTATTGGTCTTTGGGCGAAATCACAAATTTAACTAGAAGGGGAGGTGGGGCATGCTGCTTCTTCAAGCTGGCCCCTCAGCCCCACCCCAGTCTCCTTTTGAGGTCTATTCGCAAGAGCTGCTTTTAAGAAGATCAGCTCATTTGCATGTTAATTATGCACCCCGTGCTAATTGCTGGATTTGTCAGGAACATGCAGTGCACTGCATAAGTGCTTCTCCCTCCTCCCTACTGGGCAATGCACGGGTTTACATGGTTTAGTAAATACATATGCACACACACAAGCTCACTTGGTACTCCTTCCAAGACTGTTTGTTTTCCTGTCACTTGAGTGGCGCAAACACACCAGCATGGTGTGATGTTTAATTGCTGCCTCGTGTACGATAAGCTTTTTAATTTAACTCTGGTTCATTAACAAGAAGAAACAGGGAAACTGTGCGCTTCTCGGCTGAGAGGCAGATAAGCTCACGCACACAGGCACAAGCACAATGCATTTGGCAACCAGACACTCGGGTACACAAGTTTTGGTTAAAGTCTTGGAATGCACATCTAACAGAAACTAACCAGAGTAATGTATTATTAGGTTGTTTTGGTAGTGTAATGTTCGTGTTCCAGAGGGGGCTGGTGGATCTGAACATATGGGTGTACATAGATTATATATTTGGGTGTGATTTCCTCAGTGTTAATCGTATGTATGATTTCAAAATGAAAATACAAGCAAGAGTTTAACATTGGCTTCACCAAACATTATAGGGTTTTTTTGGAAGGTGTTCAGTAATGAAACTTTACAAGTGAGCAAATTGGACCAGTACAAACAAAGAATTCTCAGTACTGCGGACGAGAGAGTGTTTTGACAGCAGAACATTAAGTCAGTCATGCTAAGGAATTTACAGCGTTTTCTTTGTGTCTTTTAGTTGGTAACTAGAGTTTTACTGGATAGCTAACATTACTTGTCAATATTTAGTCAACATTGATTTGATGAAAGAGTGTATAAGCAGCGTCCAAACAGGAAGCAATGAGTGTATTGAAATATTCACGCTTTCACCGTGCCCGGGACTCAAACCTTTTTGCTGTGAGTCAGTCGTTCAAACTGCTACACCATCATGCCACTGAGCTTCTTCTGAGGCAAGTGAATGGCTTCCCCACTAAATTGTCATCAGTTCTTGTTGCCTCTGGTAACCTTCTCGCATTTTTCCCCTAAAAAAAATTTTCCAAGTGAAACTGTGAGCAGCATCAAGCTAATTCCAGTAGATCTGTGAGGGCTTTTTATTATCATTATCTCATTGTTTTCATTTATTTTGGCTCATATCATAATAAATGATGTAAACTCACAGGAAATGCCATCCGTTTCGGAAATGCGGACCCAGGAATCAAGAAGTGTTTCCAGTAATTATCCTTATAAATTTTCTGTGTGAAGTACAGCAATAGTGAGCTGCTCTTCCATGTTCCTGTGGGCGGAACAATTAAGCTGATTTATTGTTCATTCATTGTTTCACTAGGGAAATGTTTTGGGTTTGACGCCGTCTACGAGTCAACGGTATCTTTAAGCTCTGGTTGTTATTGCTCAAGTTGCTTATATGTAACAGCAGTTGATGTGTTTTCTAAGGTTGAGTCCTGAGTAGACACCAAATTTCTCTTTTGTGTCTCTTGCTGAAAAGGTTTGGGAATGCTGGTACTAAAATTCTGAATTTCTCTGATGAATATTACAGACACTGGAAAATGTTTCATTGCTGCATTTTATTGAAATGTCAGAGGAATCTAGTCATAAAGCAATAACATTGCCATAAAATTCATTACAATCTATATATGGTGAAATATGGTAAATGTACATGTGTGTCGTCTATATTTTTATAATGCTGACTAACGATTACATTCTTCACATTGTTCCCTTCCTCACATTCAGTTCTTTGAGAACATCTGGAGTCCTTTTCTCTTTACATGTCCTACCCCAGAGTGAGCGTTCTTTCTTGGATATACTTTGTTGAGTTTCATCAGTGTTTTCATATACCTGCACTGTCCCTACACACTAATTAGGCCACCAATTAAAATCATGCTGCTTTCAAACAGAGCTGGCATTAATGTGAGTGTAGTGCAGCTGGAGGTGGGGTGTTATGTTCTAGATAAAGCATCAGATACTTTCTTGTGCTTTACTCTCAATCTGTTTGTTCCAGGTGATTATTTTCTGTGGTTAAATGAAAGTATAATTGGCCTCGTAGTATGAGAAAAACAGCAGCATTTCATTTAATATGAATTAATGTTGAAAACCTAAATCGATCTTGATAGAGCTGGTGTATTGTGAAAATGTTTTCAAATTATCTCATATGTGATAGGAAATTTCCCCCCCTTTATTGCCCACCATTTGTATGAAGTGATGATATTGTCTTCTCTTCAGCCCTCCCTTGTCACATAACTTTTTTCCTCAAGTCTCCAACTTGGCTCCACCCCATCTTTGTCTCTCACTGATTTCCCATCAACCCTCCCTCACTCTGGCTCTGTCATCCCTCTTTCCTCTCTGTCTTAGAAGGCTGTGCGGAGGGGAACAAAGCCGCGCATGTCAGTATGTCAGCTATAATGACTTAATGAACGCTTCTCTATGGGATTAACTCTGACAGCCATCAGCACGTCGCCACGCCGACCACAAGCTCCACTCCTGAGCCATTCGTCCCCCCCCATACTTTCGCTTGAGTGGAACAAAGGGATGTGGCAGGAACTTTTTTTCATGAGGAGGCTGGGAGGGATGTAGTAACAGTAACAGGAAGGGAGGAGAACAGTGCTGTCAACTGGGCACCAAAAGTCTAGTCACTTTTTTTTTTTTCCCTCTTAAGCAATAATAAAGAGTGCTTCTTGCACACATTTGATGAAGGTGTGTCTGTGTCCGAGAAGTGTGTTAGGACGTGGTAGTTAGAAAATTTGAAGAACAGGGATGCAGGTGGCCATGACGATCTTGTCATGCAACTAGACAACAGTCATGACTGAAACTTAACCATGGATCACAAATTTTGGTGTCAGTCCTTTGAAAAGCACGCAGACACACACACACACACACACACACACACACACACGCGCACTTCACCATGGATATTTTTTCAACAATACCAAAAGCTCAATGTTTTCATGGTCTCCTCTTTGGAATGGATGATAACATGGGTGCCAGTCTGTGGAACAAAAGAGGAGGTGGGCATGAGCGAGGAGAGAGGAGTCAGGAGGAGGAGGAATTGAGATGAGCTTTCTTGTCTAATTCTTCAGGTTCTCTGCGCAAAGCACTCACTCACATTTTTTTTTAATTCTCCTGCGACTTAATTGGCTGGAAAGTGCTTGACATGCAAAGTTGGTGACATTAACGGGTACATGTTGCAGTAAAGGCTGAACACCAGTGACAGCTAAATTGTATCCAGGGAAATTATGAAGCCTTCAACATGGTTAAGTCTCTTTTTTTCTTTTTTCATTTTCCCCCTGAGGGGAGCATGCTTGGAGGCAGGGGTGGTTAGCAGTGCTGGGGAGGGGGTAATTGCATTTTAGTGGGCTTCATATCCTGTTGATGGCTCTGAAGGTTTTGCTGAAAAGTTGGTTCGAAGCTATTAGATTTGAATTGGATGCTGGTTTGGGATTGGAATAGCTGTTAAAAAGAGTGAGATGTGAGGTATGTGTGATTAGTGGGTTACTTTGTGTTTCGCTCTCTCTCAGAGCATTTTCTTAAAACAACTGACATTTTGTTTTTGGCTGCAACTGAACAGTAAATTTTGAAAAATGCTATTTTTCTTTTGGCTCCAATGATTGTTGTATTGCTCTCTCTCTCTCTCTCTCTCTCTCTCTCTCTCTCTCTCTCGCCCTGTCGAGTGCATTACTCAATCAGCTGGCGTGTGTTTTGAATTGGCTCTTGACTCCTGCTTGCTGAATAATATTGCTGCTCTTCATTTCAATTAAGCACGATTGCCTAAGAGGAGTTGTCATAGGCCAGGCTCAATCACAGCTCTTGTTCTGTCCATCCTCGCTACTCCTCTCCTCTTATTTAGCCCACTAGCAAGGTCACCCCTGTCCGAGACATGTTCTTCTGTCCTGCTGTATAATCTCAAGGGTTGTGCCCGCCACAGAAATTATATCTGTTAAAATCCCGGTGGTTCACTTTCCCACCCTGTGTGCCCCCCTCCCTGCCGGTGCCCTCTCTGCTTTGACCTCGACGTGATTGACATGGTAATTACCCAATCACTCGATGGCTGCCATTGCAGTCACAATAGAGCGATCGGAGTGGTGTTTTTCTCGTCTGCTCCTCTCGCTTTATCCCTCCGTCAGCCCTCTGTCAGGAAAGCACTGAGCTCTTTGTTAGGCTGTAGTAGAATGAGGGAGACAGAAAAAGAGGTAAAGGGTGGGTGCAAAATGTAGCACATGGTGTAGATCTAATTTTGTTGCCTTGTTCTGTCAAACAGCCCAGTAGGGGGTGAGAGCTGGAAGAGGAAGGTGGGGTCTAAGAAAGGCTGCTGACCTTATGCCTATGTCCTTATTGAGCAAATCTGTTCTGTTCCTCGATTCAGCTAAATTATTTCTTACCACTGTTCTTTAGAAGTAAAGTGTGAGCAGTAAAGTTTAGCGTGGTCCAAAAATGTATGTGTGTGTGTTTGTGTATGTGTGTTATGGCAGTGGGGATGTGATTGGAGCTCTGGAGGCAAGCATGGAGTGCCAAAAGCAGTACAACCAAATGCCCCGAGTTCATGACATCATCTGTCGTCTAGTGGAGAAAGGAGAGACAGAGTCATTGCAAAAAGGTGACACACACACACACACACACACAGTAGGTTAATTGTATCCTTGTGCAGCTAATTTAAAAATAAATTTATCACATATACTTATGCTCAATTTGACAAGTCTTAAGTAAACCACACACACACCCCATTTGTAGAAGGAGTCCATGGCTGTTTAAATTGTCCATGAGATTTCTGCCATGGAAAATATTATCTAAATTCTGGCCAACTTATCAAAATCAGGTCTGACTTGTGTGTGTGTGTGAGAGAGAGAGAGAGAGAGAGAGAGAGAGAGAGAGAGCGAGACAAGGAAACAGACACCCAGGCCTCTAGTGGGTCAGTAGAAAAACCTATACACGCTTTTAATGACCGTGTCCACGCACAGGCCATGGAGAGGGTTTAATATGTTGGGTGCTGAGTGTGTTCGGAATATTAGGGATGTGAGACCTCTAGACTGAGGTGGAGGACCACTTTATGCATCCACTCCTCATACCCGGCTTAACCTTCCACACTCTCACTTAGATACACAGCAGACCTGTGGCCCTTCCCCAGAAATGTCCTAATGGGATTTCTCTTTACGCCAACTAAACACAGTGAGCACACTATGAATAGAGAAATCAATTGTGGTGGAATTATCTCTTTGCTCTATTCACTCTATTGAGATGCAAATCCCTGTCAGGCTATGACAACATGCATGTGTGTGAGAGAGGGTGGGGTAAGAGTGAAGTGCACCACTGGATGTTTAGAAGTGCTTGAAGTCTTCCACTGAATGAATGAGGAGAGTGTATGTAGGTAGGTGAAGTGATTTTGAAGCGTCCTGCTAAGCACAAGAATTCCCACACACTCGACGTATGTACAGGTACATTTTAGTTGAGCTGAAAGCCCCCTGCTCCCCTCTATTTATACACGCACACACACCCACAAAACCATAGCAACAGCATCCACTAATTAAAGTATTCAAGGAATTTATG
Source organism: Neosilurus hyrtlii (assembly GCA_028564935.1). NCBI lineage: Eukaryota > Metazoa > Chordata > Actinopteri > Siluriformes > Plotosidae > Neosilurus > Neosilurus hyrtlii. The sequence goes on from JAOUQZ010000039.1 coordinate 9,936,703, forward strand.
TACACGGTCATTTTGTTCAAACCCCCCTTCCCCTCCCCCCTCTGAGCAGCTATGGACTTTATAAGCCAGGAACGTGGTGAGATGATGATGCTCTACGACCTTTACTTCGCTTTCTTGCAGACCAGCCGCTACAAGGAGGCACGAAAAATCCTTGAGGTAGGAATGCCAGGATTGTGAACATTCATTGTGCTTTATCTATAACCATAAATCCATTTCCACTTTTAAATGACTCTGGCCACAAAGCTGAAATTAAGCAATTCGTTCAACACAGTCAGCAAATTAGGTGCTGGAGACGAGCGTGCATAACGGTACAGGTGTGATTATGAAAAGGGCAGCTTTGATTAGCAGTCTGAGCACAAGTGCCCTTTACTTAAGGTCCCCCTAAGTGCTCAGGTGTTGAGTTGTATTTCTTAAGTGGCCGTGGCATTTCCTCTCTCTCTCTCTCTCTCTCTCTCTCTCACTCTCTCGCTCTCTCTCTCACACACGTATGCATGTGTGCACATATTCCATACAGTCTTTTTTTATTCAACCCTGGGTAATGTCTCTAGACTCTGTTACTTGGAGATATGAGCACTGCAAATGGATTTTTCTTGCATGCTGTAGCTGTATTTAATTGTCTGGTGAGGATTTCCTCTCGCCATCTTTCAGCGTCTTTAGAACTCACTGATTTTGATTCTCCTGACACGTTTTAAATCATTCTGAGGCTGTCTTTATGCTCCACTCCGTTTTGCTTTTTATTTCTGTAAAAGCCTCATGAGTCTGCCCTTCCTCTGAGATGCAGTCCTGACAAAACCATTGCGATGTTTAGTCAGGCAAACTTTAAAATTTCACACGACTCCCCACTGTCGAGCAGATTTTATGCATGCACTGAAACTGAACTTTGATCCTGAACTGAATCTGATCATGAACTTTTTTACCATATGATACAAAGTTCTTGTAATGTCTGAGTTAACTCAAATGACAACAGAGCGGGTGATTTCCTGGAGAATTACTGGGAGTGAATGGTTTTAATGTAAGAGAGCGTGGTGATGTTTAGATATGTCCTAAACCACATAGTATTGTTAACATTTACTCAAAGACAGTCATCAGTAGCCTCATCCACCATCTTCATGCTGTCAGAGTATTTTTTAAAAACCCCTAACCACCTGACCCAGGATGTGAGCCATGTTGACCCACATAAATGTGCTTTAATTCTATTTGTCCTATTAGATTAGCCAGCATAACGATCACGTCTCTCTCTCTCTCTCTCTCTCTCTCTCTCTCTTTCTTACATTCTTTTAACATTTGCAATGCATCAGTTGCATGGTATAGCCTATATTACGGTAATAAAATAGTGTGGGTCTAGGCTATTAAATAAACAATGTCCTAAATGACTGCAATGGTAGTCAAGTGGCTGGAACCCAGGACATTCATGCTGTGAAGCGGACGTGCTAAAAATTTTATACCTGTACATGACCTTTCTCCCTACGAGAGCTAGTTTAGTGTTCATGTTGCTAAATATCTTTGTCATGTACTTCATGTATACTGAAAGATATTGGACAGCTTTTCTTTGTTCCTTTTTTAATTTAATTAACTTATTTATTTTGCATCCCGACAAAATCTTCTCACTGGTGAACATGCAAGGCTTGCACTGGGTGATCAATGAGCTTTATGTTGTAATTTTTCTGCCATTTTATCCCACTCAGTGAATGGTTCCACTTGATGACGCAGTAGTGTCCAATGCGGGGAAGTTTATAAGAACCTCTTGTGCCATGTCACGATTTGTGTTCATGAGAGTCACTAGTGAGAGTTTGACAGAGGAGAAAAAGAAAGGTCGTCCCACCCCCTCAGGGCTGAAGGCTAGTTGTGCTGAAGGATAGTTGTGGCGTTGTCAGAAATTTAAGCTTGTTTGACTTCCCAAGTTTGGAACCATTCAAGTGAACATTTATCAAAGGCTGGAGCCTGCTTTTTTTTTTTTTTTTTTCTTTTTCTTTTTTTTCGTTTTCGTTTTTTTTTTTTTCTTATTAATTAATTTATTTGGTTGTTTGTTTGTTTATTTATTTCATTATTTTATTTTATATAAGGAGTGACTGTATATAATAAAAGCTCCCTTTCCCCAATGAAGAAGTGTGAGTTGAGTGTGCCCTAGCTGTCCATGTGTTTAGTCAGTTTTTAATATCCTATTCCATAATGTAGTTTGTATGCTATTTCACTCACCCTTTCCCTGTAAATGCTGTCTGTGTTAGTGGAGCATCAGGAATTAGCTCCTCATATCCAGGCAAAGGGTTAAAAGCCCCTCTTGCTCACCCAAACTGTGTGATTTAGTACAGGGCCAATCTTTAAGCCTTCACTGACTAATTAAAAACACTGATATCTGCGTAGCACTGCGAGATCCTGGCATCAGTTGTGACCCAGATAGCGGCTGTAAGTGCTACAACTGAGTGTTCGGCAGGTGATTTTCTTGTCTGTAATTGTGAGATTATTAATAATGGCTGGTAATTATGTGAAATGAATGTAAACGATTTGATGTAATTAGGATGGTTATGAAGCAATGCTGAAGAAGTGCGATGTGTAAGTGCTTGTTAGAGAATGTCACCCGTGTTTAAGAGCACAACGTTTGTGTGTAACTACTTAAAAGAGAACATTACTGAATGTCCTCCTGTGTCATTTATGCCCTGTGCTAACAGCAGTAACATTACAACTGAAGGCAGAAGATACAGTATTGACATTACAATTTATTTGAGATAATGTAGGTTTATATTCAGGTGTCATGCAATAATTAATTACGACAAAGAAAAAACCCCAGAGTGATTGGATATTGTATCTGTGTTGGTATGAAGACACCTTATTAAATTGTTTGGTTTAAATGAGTTGTGCAGGTATGTGGAAGCTGAAAAGTGATACATTGGATTAAATTTTCAACTCTTAGAAAGAAATCCATTAAAGAGTGTCCTATACAAAGTAGTTTTCAGCAACATGTCTCCAACCTTTTAAGATAATTTATGATCAGGTACAGGGCTGTAACTGAAAACCTGTATTTTGTATGAATTGATTAAAAAAATTTAAAATATGATTGAAAAGGCCATTTGTTTAAACCAGCGTATATTAAGTAATAAAAATTTTGCAAATAGTTTGTTCCTTTTTAACAGATTATTATATACTGGGCAGGACAAATCACTCCACAGTAGCTGCTAAATCATATTAGCATTATCATTTGTATCATTTTGGTTGTGGAGTGTCCTGCATGTTATTTTAACTCCAGACTGTCCACTGTGGATCAGAAGGATGGGTGGAACTTGTATTTGTCCTTTCAAAAATATCACGGATTTATTTGTCTTTTGGCAATTTAGTAAACTTTATGCTGATTGCACAGATCAAGTCACTCTGGGGAGTCAGGTTAGAACTCTGGTACAACCCCCAAGTTTAATGTAATAAAAACTTCCTTTATTAATTGATCGCTACTGAAGTCTGTGGTATATTATATATGTAGTAGTAATATACATGTAATGGGATATACATGTAATAATGAGGGCATCAAGCCTATTGTGATCCAATAATAAAGGAGCCATGTCCTGGTACCATTTCAGTGTACAGTGGTTGAAAGTTTATATCGACAAAGTCACAATGGACAAATTTTTTATGTGTAAAATCCTACACAGCTGAAAATAAATGGGTCGACATTCTCCAGTCCTGAATTTCTGTTTTAAAAGCAAGTACTTCGGCATACAGAATCAAACTTTGGATTACATCCCTTCATATGTGCTTCAGAAATATCAAAATATCACCAGTCTTTTTTTAGTGGCATGTGCAAACGCTTTATAGACAGTGTTCATTTTTTAAGGGAACCAACATTTGTTTTTTATTTATAAGTTTTACAACTGTTTATTTGTTTATTTTTATTACAGACCCCTGGTTTAAGGGCAAGAGCTGGTCGATTACAGTGGTTTGCCGAGAAGTGCATTGCATCTCAGCAGGTGAGAATCACTCAGATTAATACTCATGCACATCATACTCACACACTCGTACACATCATCCTCATATTTTTGCACCAATAATTAATCATCCTCATCCACAGACTTGAAGTGAAGCACATGATTTTCCCTTTTAATAGATGGAGCCTCTTGAAAACATGGTGGATATGACTGCAAAGCTGTTTGAATGTGACCGAGACGAAATGTATCACTACATGCTGCGCCTCTGCAGTAAGTTCTGTGTCTTGCATTCTAAAAGATGCAGATGTGTACACATACATTTGTGCTTGTGAAGCTGCACAGCTGGTGTGAAGGTCAGTGGATGATTTTGATAGTATGCAGACAGTGCATTTGCTCAGTACACTGGTCATCTGCCCTGCAGTGGAGAAGCACAGCACATCTGTTGTGTGTGTGTGTGTGTGTGTGTGTGTGTGTGTGTGTGTGTGTGTGTTTGTGTGTGTGTGTGCGCGCAACAGAGTCACAATCTCAGAGGCTTGCAGACACACACTTAGCCTCACAGCACTTGATTGTTCGCACAGCATGGAGCTGAGTGTCGCCAATAGCTTCCAGCAGAGTGATAAAATGTGTGTGCACTATGCACATCTGTGTGTGTGTGTGCGCGCGTGCGTGCAGACAAAAACGGATGAGTGGTAATACAATGAGTTATTGTTCTATCTTCATCACACTTCCATTTTTGCCTACAAAAGGAAAAGCTCACGGCCCTATTTGAGGAGGAGCTCATGGCCTAATTTAAAGGCAATTTTTTAATTAATTCTCTAATTAGCAAGCTGATAAAGCCATGCTTTCCCTTCCATTTGGCCTGCTTATCTTTCAGTGCATTCTGTGCTGTTATACTGGACAGAAATCACAGAGCCTTAACACACAATCCTAAAAACGGACCTTCAGAAATTAAGCACAAACAGCCACTAGGTGAAAAAAACAAATCAGCATTATTATTTGGGAGTTCCACTCAACCGGTGGACTCTGGCCAGCTAGCTGATTTGCATTGTGAAATCAGTGTAATTAAGACGTATGGTCTGTGACCAACCATTAGGAAAACCTTGTAATGCTACAAGAAAGTCACAAGAAAGTCTGGACATGTTCACTGTGCAGTTGCAGGATTTCATAGATTTAATTTCTTGTTTAATCTTCATGTGCTCGGACGGATGGGCGGGATTGCGCAGATCAAAGACCGCTAACCCCTTTACTAGCTTTCTACTCTGCCAACAACCCACAAGCCTATGCAGGATTTTGAAACATCGGTGTAGTTGCAATAAAAAAAAATTCAGACTGTATCCCAGGTTAGAGAATGCACACTTCAGCGCTAAGCTTCACATGTGCACACCAGCCCCATTATAACGTGTACTTGGGCATGTATGTAAATGGATTTATTTTAACACGTTACTTTGCCGTCCTTCTGTGTTCTTCAGAGGACCTCAATGACTGGCAAAAGGCTGAAGCAGTCTGGACCAAGATGCAGGAGGAGAACGTGATCCCCAGAGAAAGAACTCTGCGTGTGCTTGCTGACATTCTCAAGAGTAACAACCAGGAGGTGCCCTTTGACATGCCTGAGGTAAATCAAACCCTCTAGATTAGTTTGGTAAGATGTTAACAGATTCAACCTTAATGCTAGTTATTGAATGTTATTGATTGTTTTAAAATGATTGTAAAATCCCGCAATTAATGTTAAGTTTTAAATTGATGATGAACATCTACATTTTCCATTGCGTTCCAAGATATTTATTTGCATGGTTAATGTATCTAAAAGACTACTTCATACACCTTTGTGTAGATACGTGTCTTAGGTAAGTCTTTATATTGTAATTATGTTTGTAATTCCTATTGTCCAGGATGCCCCCAAACCACATAATGATTTTGTTGGCCTATGGCCTATGAAGCTGATTTTTTTTTTTTCCTTTTTTTTTCCTTTTTCTCATGGTCTCTCCTAAGTTAAATTCCATGTATTATATCTTTAAAATTTTTGAGCACAGGCTGTATATTTGTGTGCTCTCATAGTTTTTTCCCCATTTTTTTGTGACTATTAAGATCTGGGATGAATTAGAAGGATGTATATGTTGTGTGTTACATGTGCAGATGTGGTATGAACGACCTGAATCTGAGGAACATTTTGAAGATGTCAAGAAGGAGCATTTAAAAGTGGAAGAAAGAACTGACTCCAGAGCGTCTCATTCAGAAGAGAATAAACCCCATGATTATCACCTCACTGTTATGACTCTTTGCAAAAAAGGGAAAGTTGAAGGTATGCCTTTAAATAATTCTTAAATCTTAATAGCGTGTGCTGTTAGTGCTAACCGGTCCTTTATTAAAATATCACTTAGAACACCATGAAGTGTGTAGCTTTCCTTTTCCTTCTATCCCTCTCATGCTCTCCTTTGATGCAATCTTGCATTAGGTTTCATTCATATGTGATCTTGTATTGCTTATGCCTTAAGGCCTTCATTATTCTGGATTTTCTTGACTTCCTCCTCATACAGAGGCCTATAAGGTGGTGAAGGACACACACAGTAGAGGTTTGGCTCTGGGTCCTGGTTCATATGACATCCTCATCAAGGCTCTGCTGGCCAGAGGAAACCTGAAAGAAGCCATGCAAGTAAAAGACATGTGAGTCTGCCATAAGGGTCCTCTTCTCACTCTCAGTCTGTCTTTGTACAAATTGCTTCATTTCAGTATTTAAGTATTATAAGACTGCAGTGTTGTTTTTGTATGATTTCTGTATTTCAGTACAAGGCATATATAATTCAGTAGCCTAACATGATGTGTTTTCCTAGGATTGAACTTGCTAATTAGACCTGGCTGATAAGAACCATTCAAATAGTGCTAGTCTGTAATCACAATGATTATCACCCTATATATATATATATATATATATATATATATATATATATACACACACACACACACA
>JAOUQZ010000039.1:9955218-9966067 GCA_028564935.1 Neosilurus hyrtlii
TTTATTATTATAGGATTGACTGCATTGAGGAGATAGTCTTTAAGACATATACTTGCAATTTTTTTAGGAATAAGAATGCTTTGGAATTTTATAAGGTCCAGCAGTACTCCTTATGATGCCTGAGGATATGTGTAGTACTTGTCCCTGATGGTCCTGAAGTGTTATACTAAGATGTTGTGCTTCAATATATTGGTAGAGTATGTTTAGTTCATACCTTAAGGATACATCAGCTGTTGGAGAGGAATTCTTTTGCTGTTGTCATCTATGATTGTTGACCTTGCCACATGAATTAGGGATCAGAACTGTTGAAATGATCTCTGATCCTTGTTTCTTGTTGCTCTGAGCTCATTCCTGTTGTCAGGTTTGAATGACGCATCACGGGCTCAAATAATAATCCTCACTTCACTGTTAATCTAGTGAACTTTGGGTTCTTTAAGGTTTGTTAGTCGCTCTATTCCCCTGTGCCATATTAATCTAATGAAAGAGTGCACAAATTATACCCCAGACTCTGAAAGCCTAACAGGTGTACAGACTTGAATCAAAGCCTTTATGTGCCTAAGTGAACATAATTATACTTCAGATTGGGCTGGAACAGTACATTTTATTAGACATCTATTAGCTGTGTAATTAACCTTCTGCTGTAGAGCGCAGTTTGACACACGAGGATGGAAATCATTCAGCTCTTTCAGCACACACATACTGTGCTTATACAAATACATACCTGCTGCTACTGTTTTGTATACACATGCCCACACACATGGTTCTGCCTTATGCTAACCTTGCCATCAGTCTTGTTGTATTTTGTCTCTCTTTGTGCAGCGGTGTACAGCAGTGGCTGATCAGAAGGATATAATGGTGGCCTATATGACCAAAGTTTCTCAAGAACCAGGGGAGGTAAAGTACACTTTTAGTCATTAGCTGTGGCCTTGTATAGAATTCCTCCTCTGAATTCAGCATGGTAGCAGCATGTGTAGTGCAGCATCTCGTCCATGCCTCATCATTTGCCTAAATAAAATCCCAGTACCACTGTCTTTATTTCAGTGCTGTGTGACAATATAATTGCTGTCTAGTGTCTCAGTGAAGTTTTTGTTGTTGTTTTTTTTTTTGCAGTTGTCCAAAGTAAAGAATGTGCTCGAACTCATCCCAGACTTTGACAAGGAGAAAGCCTGCACCTTCCTGTTAAAATGCTATAGTAAGTGAGACTCTTGAGTATGTCCCCACAGCTTACAGTAGGCCATGCAATTGAATGTACATAGCTTTTTAACTTTCCTTACTGATTCTAAAGGTCATTCATTTATTTGGGGCACAGTCTGCACTTTTCAGTTAATAAATTTACATCCATTTTGTCTGGACTTGAGAGTGCTGGTGCGTTGTCCTGTCCTGTATGCTTATGTGAGTGTGCAGCTCGGCTCACAGGACTGTGACTAAGCAGTTATTATCCAGCTGATTAAAAATGCAACAAGCCAGGCATGCATGCTGGAACCAGAAAGCACATTTTGCTAATGCAAACATGTGTTTTCTAATGCGGTCCTGCTTTAGCCAACCTGGCGTGAGAGCTTTGACATGTTAAAGTACTTACAGAACTCTTCTGTGGCTATCCATATTGTAGTAGCACATGATTGTTTAACAGTGCTCTGGCAGCTGGCACAGAGCAGAATAAACGATGAAATATTAGACTCTTCTTTCTCATTTGAAAGCAGCTTTAAAACATATTATTTATAATTGGCCATGCACCCCCACCCCCCACCCCCTCACAATTCTCTCCTCCTTCTTTCCATTTCTTTTTCTCTTTCTGCCTCTGTCTGTCAGGTGTGGATAAAGACCTGACCTCAGCCAAGGCTCTTTATCAGCAGATGCAGGATGAAGGGCTGCAGGTGAACGAGTTGTCTCTAAAGAGACTGGCACTGCTGTACAAGAATGCCGGAGAGGCCGTGCCCTTCGAAGAGCCTCCAGTAAATATAACTCACTGCTCCATGAGTTTTTAGAATAATGACATTCATTAAAGTGTATGAACCAAATGGCACTTCTTTCATATACACAGTCAAGTAAAGGTTAACATCTCAATTGTAATTTTTCTGCAAACTACAGATCCCCTGTACAGTGGGCTCTGTAGTTTCTGTACGTCTGCATAAATATGATTTAAAACATCAGATTTTCACACAACTCCTAGAAGTAGATAAAGAGAACATACACTTAGATAAATAAATTATAACTTTGGCAAATAAAAAGTCCATTTTGTAAATGACACAAACAAATGAGACAAAATATTACACCTGGTCCTTTATTTATTAAGGAACATGATCCAATATCACATGCCTGTGGGTAGTAAAGGTTAACACGTTAACATTTGCTTTCAGACTTCTGTGTGCAGTAATAACTAACTAAACATTTCTGGTGACTGTTGATCGATCTTTTGGGTTTTTAAGCCATTAGTGTTATCTATCTGTATGACCCACTTTCTCTTGAATTAAAGTTCACAGATAGATGCCCTAACATTTTACTTTGGAATTCACTGGTATGACCCAGAATTCATGGTTCCATTGATGTCATAGTGTCCTGGCCAAGCTGCAGCAAAACAGGCCCAAACCGTGACACTACTACCATCATGATGGTGATATGGGACAGATGGGATTATGTTCTTATGCTGGAGTACATTGTTTTCCTTCTCATTTACTAAAAAAAACTAAAAAAAAATTCTATTTTGGTTTCATTGGTCCAAAAACCTTTTTTCCAATAGAGTTCTGGCTTGTCCATGTGGTTTTTAACAAACTGTAGAAAGGAAGCAGTGGCTTTGTCCTTGAAGGCCTGCCTGCACGTAATTAAGTGCTCTTCTGATGGTAGACTAAGGGCCGGACAGCTTAGTCACTGGGTATCTTCAAGCGATGGCTGAAAACCTACCTTTTGTCAGCAGTACTTAGATAAGCACTGTTTTACACGCACAAAAACCCTGAACACAACACCTATCCACTGAGTTTTTGACTGATGTTATACTTAGTCTGTGTCCTGACAAACCAGTGTAAGAATATGTTCACTGATAGTGACTTTAAAGCACTTCTGTAAGTCACTCTGGATAAGAACGTCTGCTAAATGCTGTAAATGTAAAGAGCATGAACATTAGCCAATGGGAGATTGCTTAGAAGTTACCCTGTGTTCCACTGGGACCTTCTGGACTATTCCATGCATTGCTCATGGACTGATCATGTTTGATCACTCCTAGGGAGGGCAACTATGGTCTTGAATTTCTTCCATTTGTACACAGTCGGTCTGACATTGGGTTGGTGGAGTCTATACTCTTTGAAGATGGTTTTGTAAGCTTTTCCAGCCTCATGATCAACAGCTCTTTTTCTCACAAATCTCCATATTTTATGCCATTATAAATCACCCTCTGCGGTTAACTTGACCAGAGAGAGCAACTGCTCCCAGCTACATATAATTTTTTTTTTAACATTTTAAACGAAAAAAGTATTGTTATGAAGATCAGACTTTGGTAGCTCACTCATCCCTAAATAAAACAGGGTGCTCACTCACACCTGATTTTCATCCAGTTGATCCATTATCTCTAAATGATGAAGTTTATGTTTGTCTTGTTTGTTTAACTGGGTTCTCTTCACCTACTTTTAGGACTTGAGTGAAAACCTGATGTTTTTTGATCGTATTTATGCAAAAATATAGAAACTTCTAAAGGGTTGACAAACTTTTAAGCACCATTGTATATACCATGACGTGTTTGGTTTAACACAGCTGTGTGTGCAGGGTGGGTTTAAAATTATTTTTGGCGTTATATATCCGCCTTAATGGTAATTGGTTTTGTCTGTGTTCACTGATGAATATCTTGTGCAAGTTTCAATAGCTGCTCAAGCCAATGCTGGTCTTTTGTGTGTTTTATGTGTCAGTCAAGTGTAGTCATGCATGGCTTTAAGCTTTATAGTGAACCACATTTTGAAACTGATTTCTGAAGGTGTGACTATCAGCTCAGGGAAAAATTGTTAGATGAAAAGACGGCTGACCTCCTGTATTGGTTAAAATATGTAAAACAAACAAAAAACTATACAAACATAAAAATCTTGTTTTATACATTTATAACTGCTTATAAATTTTTTATGTTTTTGTATAGCGTATATTGTACAGTAATGCGCCTCAGGCTCGGTGGATGTTGCTGAATTAAATAGTCTCTTTGAAGACCCATCTCAGGACTATTCATCAGCATCCACCTCACATCCGCCTCACGTTTTGCGCATAATTGTTAATTATAATAACTTTCTAAACATTCTCTCTGGGATGTTTATGCAGAGTATTCAGTAAAACACAAATGCAAAGAGAACTGGCCGTTCTCTGATTTTTAAAAGCTCTAAGAAACCTAGAATACTTGTACAGCTCCCTGTCCAAGGTGACCACGTCATTGCATGAAGACCATCATCTACAGTTCACCTCAGCATCACTTCTCAGCCCTACATTAACATCATAATTGCTCTGGGTAGCATTAGCTCTCTACTGTCTTGTATTATTTAGGGGCACTATTGCTGTGTTAGAAATCTCTTAGAACAAGAGCCTGCCAAGCTATTAGTCGTGCAAAACCCCAGCACTCTCCCTTTAACTTTAAATTTGCACAAAGCAATGCCCTCTGTCTCTGCTTCTCTTTTCTCTCTTTCCCACGGGACAAGGCTAACCTTTCCTGAGAGCTCCGATAAGGAAAGAAATTAAGGGGCTGTTTGCATCTGGTCCTGATATTAGGCTTTTGCTACTTTTTGACTTTAATTACAACATTAATAGGGAGAAAGCACAACATCTGAGCCACGGTAATCTTCTGAAAGTTCTTGCCTTCTACAAAAAATGAGGCCTGCTTTTTGAAATGGTTGCCATTTAATTAGTCGAATTTGAAGGAGTCCAGAGTGTAAAGATGGTAATGTGTTTCGTTTGCAAAATGCAACCACAGAGAAGAATTGTTTTGTTCTCATTAGTTTATATTAGTCTGCTGTAGGGGAACAGGTGTGGATTTGGACGGCAGACAGGCTTTTTGGAAAATGATAAGATGAAAAGAAACGTAACGAGTGAGAGAGCATGTTGCATGGAGTGCCTTAATTTTTGGATTTCTTCCCCCTTTTCTTTCTTAAAATTTATAAATATATATATTTTTCTAATTTTAGTTCTATTCTCTCCACAGGAGACGTTCAGGTTCTACGCAGATAAACTGAAGGCCTCGCTCACAAAGAGTTCTACAGATAACTAGAGTCCTTCTCATTATTCGATTGTCTCATGTTTTTTATATGTATTCCCAGATCATCTTATGCTGTGAAGTCAGTGATGCTTGGTAAACTCTTATTCATTACAACCGCATTGAAAACAAATAATGTCATGTACAGAAGTATTTATGCTAATAAATGTGTTACACATTTGTTTTCAGGTTCAAGTTTCTATTTTTTTTCTCCAATCCCCATAAGTGCAAAGTTAATACCAGCTTTGTAAAGAATTTTGAGGGTATGTGATGATTGATGTTTGAATTGTGATTTTATCAAATGCATCCCTGGACAGGAGTCCTAGAGAATATCAGGGTTTGAAGGATGGCATTCGTCTTCTTTGCCCTGCTAATCAGAGAGACGCAGGCCCATCTGTTGAATTGTGTATAGGGGATATGGCACTTTGTTCTCCTCCAACTGCATTGCTTTAAAACCATGAACATGTCTGGCTTCACATGTGTCAGCCTTTACGCTATACACTGGCAACTGTCTTCTCTGATTTTCAGAGAACACTATAGTGGAAGACAATTGTCTCTAGCCAAATAATTAAACTAAGAATAACTAGAAGCACTCAAAGTACAAACCCCCACCTAGGCAGCTCACTTCCCTCCTTATTGTCAGTTTAGCTAAAATTGTTAAAATTGCCCCATCCCACAACGATAGAAAATCCTTTAGAAATTCCCCAGGTTTGCACCATGCTCCACCCCTCCAAAAGAAGAAGGGGGAAAAAAAAGCATTCATTCAGAACTTTTTGTGTAATGTTGCAAACGAGCACCACAATACTCAACAACCTAATCCTTGGTGGAGGTAACTTTGTTTGCTGGAGTTTTCTTTGTGCACATGAGTGCACACTTTACACAGTATGTACTATTTACTGGATACAGGGAAACCATCTAACCTTGCAGAAGGCTGTATGTGTATTATACATTTAAATGATTAATAAAAACATGGCCAAAAAGATGAATAATACACATTTACTTCTTAGCTCAATTTTGTGCTTTGTATTTCAGATATTTTCTTGCTACATTTATTGAGTTTGCATTAGTGCAAAACTACCATCTGGATTCCAACATAGAAATACATTGATAGTGCAACTTACTAAAGATATCCCTGAAATATGCTTTTACATCTATAACGCTAATAATTACAGTATAGAATATAAACATGAAAGAAAAAAAGGACATGCATGGTGCATTGCTGCCATCCAGTGACACTCAGTTTTAGTCTAATCAGCTATTAAAACACTCATAAGCATGAACATAATCTGAGTTAGAAAATATGGGCTGTGAATATTTAGGTTGTTAATGGTACATCACTTTCCTTATATACAGTATGTATAACATATTGTGTATTTTTGCCAAAATATCTGGCATTTGACATCTATTCATTCTCTAGCCTTTGGTAAATGCATAACAGGGTTGGCAAATAAACACTTGATACAAGCTGCTCTACCCTTTACCATTTTGTTCCTAATAGTGTCCCTTCCCATAATCATGGTATGTTTCTTTGTCATACAGGTTTGAGTGGTGGAAAAAACTGTTTATGCCAGTCTTCAGATGGAAATTTGGGAATTTTCTGATGCCCATAATATAAATGAATAAATAGTTCATACCTGGAGCTGTCATGACTCCATCAACAGTGTGGCTTTTTTTTTTTAATCTGTCATTATTTGAAAAAAAAAAATTGCCCTCATATTTCACAAAACAACTTACAATACATTTATAATTTTACCATATTGATCTTTGACCCTGGATGTCTGTCATAAGCAGAAAATTGTTGGATCAAGTAAGTCAGTAATCACAGCGCTGACAATCCTGTCAGTATACAAAGGACTTTTTTTTTTCCAGAGTTCTCCCATATCACCTCAGTGTGTAATGAGAACATGGTGGACTGCAGAGGGATAACATTTTTTCTTCACCAATCCTGACTGGACTTCTGCTTAATGAACTTAAGGGATAGATAGTAGAGCAACATGAAGACCAGCACTACAGCAATCAGCACTAAATAACAGGAGAATAGTGGGAACTGGTTCATGTGCATCAACTCCACCACCTGGCAGGGCCAAAATAAATGAAACCACGTGAGAATCTCACCATTACTATAATGGCATTTTTAAGGTGGGGAAATGAATCTGCAATAAATGTCTGTTCTTACTTTAATGCCATCGACATCGATGGTCAGGTTTCCCAGGCTTGCTGAATATTTGAGGCCACGGAACTGAACCTGCAGCATCCCATCAAAACCCCAGCGCATGAAGGAAATGTAGGAAAACCAGGAAGCAACTGAAGGAGGGAAAACACTGATCAGATCAGGAGTTAGCTGTTTGTTGTTGTTTTTAATATTTTTGAATGACTTGACGGCAGGTTCTTACCTAGCCACATGTTGTCCAGGCTGATGACGAAGCCCCCAGTCAGATAGAAAACGGTGAAAAGGGCATTTCCCATGAAGGCTGATATTTGGAGGGTGGGTAGCGCAGCTGCCGTGAACAAAGCCATGGAGCGGCTGCAGTACACCATCAGCCATGCCAACATGAAGTTGAGTAGGAAGCGGTCTGGTGACTCATTGAGGCCAGCTAGCCAATAGATAGGCAAACTATATACCAGTGTGAAGGCACAGTGCTCTGGCAACTCACCCAGGACCTGAGAGAGGGATGCACAGATACACACTGAAGGTTTTAGACCTCTATTTTCCAGTAATAAAAATAAAATACACTGCCCAGCCAAAATAGTTCCACACTCTAATATTTTTGTACTGACATTGGCCTTGATTACAGTGTCTAAGCACCATGCCATTATTAAGACAAACTTAAGCAACATCAAAACATTTATTGCCATCCAGAGTTGGGTTCATTTTTTCACCAGCATTTTGAATTGATGATGGGAAAATTGAACCACTTCATGAAGTCTTCTACAGCACATCCCACTGACTTTCATTATGGCTAAGGTCAGGACTCTGTGGTGCCAGTTCATGTGTGAAAATGATTCCTCATGCCCCTCAACTACTCTTTCACTATTTCAGCACCAATTTAATATCCGTGCCATCAGGAAAGAAAAAGTCCATTGAGGGGAGAAACTGGTCATTCAGGTTGTCAGCTGACCTCATTTTATTGCCACATAATATTACCACCTTTTGCCCAGTGCCAGCTGAGATTCGGTCTAGTGCAGACTTGACAAGCAACTGATAAAACGGTATGGAGAATGAATGAATGCATGGAACTTTGCTGCCTCCTTGTGGTCCTGCTATTTTTTTCTTGCAATGTACATGTACCTTGGCAAAAAAATAGGGGGTGACTGAGTACATTCCATCTTCCAGTTCATGATACAGCATGGCTCTCTCTGAATGACCTATAAATACCACAACAACAATATACATCAAAACTAGATAGATGCAAAGTAGGAATGAACTTTTTCTTAAGTATATTTGAATAGAATAGTTTTGATCTGTGCTTGAAATTGAGACTCACATTTGGCTATAACATCCAGTACCACAGCAAATGGTGTGAGTGCTCCAATCATGTAGAGCAGGGCTACTGTGTCCTGTATAGGCAGCTTCTCTTCACCTGCCCCAAAGTAGAGGAAGCCCACGAGCAGTGACATTAGCAGGGCCTCTAGGCCATGTACCACCAGCGTCACCAGGTCACGGAAATCGTTAAATACCTGCCGCCTGGCGGTACAGACATGCATTTACATTTACAGTATTTGGCAGATGCCCTTATTCAGAGCAACTTACTTTTTTTTAAATACAACTGAGCAGTTGAGAGTTAAGGCCCTTGCTCAAGGGCCCAACAGTGGCAGCTTGATGGTACTGGGACTTGAATCCCTGATCTATGGATCAGTAACCAGAGCCTTAACCACCTGAGCCCAAAAATGTGAACTTACAATTGTGAATACTTACTGATGTATTTAATGATGTGTATTTGACCTGATTAGTTTCATGGTAACTTCCAAGTGTACACTAACCACTTAAATCATGCTGTTTATCTTTGGGATATAGTAAGATATCATCTGTTGTGAACAGAATAAACATTATTTTGATATATCAGAAATAAGCCGCTGTTCTTATTGATACGTAAATTGAAACTGCTACTGTTGATATTGTTTTGGAATTGCACTGAAACATTAAATCAAAACTAACAAAAAGGATTCTGTTGTATTAATGACATTTCTTCAGTATCCAATTGAACTCCATTTCCTTGTAGATGATAGCAGGATGTGTTACTCCACAGTATGTTCACCTTCCATTTAACCTTCAGTGTGTTGGGTTTTCTCACCTAATCAGAATGCAGAACTGGTCTAGCCGGCCTGGTCGGTGGTCCTTTCTTTGGGACACTGTGATACTTGTTTCAGATTTTGGTATAGAAGGGATGTTGCTGGTGAAAGAACAATGACGGAGATATGTGCTGCAACTCACTTTCTCTCTTTATGAAGAACAGCATTTCCGTCTGAAATCTACTACTCTTTTAACGAGAGAATCCTACAGAGATTTACCTTTGGGTATTATTATCTAACACTGGAGCATCATGCTCCTCAGACTTCCAGATGAAGTCATCAGTGTTCTTCACTTTCTCTGCAAACTGGGTTGCCAAGACTCTTGTCCTTTCTAGACACTCAGCTTCTTTTTCAGAGCTGCGGCGGTCAATGCTGATCAAGTCCACTAAGTGGATAGAAACCATTCAGATACCTTCATCAAACCGAGTCATCTCTTATATATACATTGATTTGTGTTTCAGTCAGTCACGACTCACTCACCATAGAAATCAGAAGGATTGCAGTAGCGTGGACATGGATGCCCCAGCGATGTGAAGTAGGGCACCATGTCTTTGGCAGGTCCACAGTACACGGCTGAGCCAGAGGAGAGCAACACCACCAGGTCAAAGAGCTGAAAGATGTCTGAGCGTGGCTGGTGCACTGAGAGCAGGACCAGACGGTTCCCCCGGGCCAAACGAGACAAGGTGATAACCAGGTTGTGAGCAGTAAAGCTGTCTAGACCTGAAGTAGGCTCATCCAGGATAAGAATACCTAAAAAATTATCATCCAGTTGCAAATTTCTTGTAGCTGTTAGCCATAAAGATAAATCATGCTTATCTTCTGGGGGAGAATCGCTTGATATAAGATTTTGTAGACCTGTACCAATGTACCAGTTTTGTTTGTTGTATCTTAGACTCACCTGGGTTCCATAGAAGCTGAACAGCAATGCTGACCCTTCTCCTCTCTCCACCAGATACACCTCGGACGTAGTTGTTTCCCACTCGTGTGTTAGCGCATTGTCTCAACCTCAGCTCCGCAATGACATCATCCACCTACACAGACTGCTTCATCAGGCTAACTTAGCAAGCATTCATGATTAAAATAAAACTTGTTACTATTTTAAAACCTTTTAAAAAAAGTTCTACAGTTTCTTGAAAATTCACTTAAATGGAGTAAATGTTTCATAGGACATACATCATATTAAGTGTTTAACAGGATCCTGTTTCAGTTAAGTTCTGAAGGACTTTAAACTGCCCTCAAGGGTGCTAAAGAATTTCTACACCTGCACCACTGAGAGCATCCTGACGGGAAGTATCACAGCCTGGTTTGGAAACAGCACCAAACAGGACAGGCGAGCTCTCCAGAGGG
>JAOUQZ010000039.1:9966167-9976816 GCA_028564935.1 Neosilurus hyrtlii
CTGAGCGAATGAGGAGGAGCTTCTTCCCACAGGCCCTCAACCAGAACAACTAGTGCCTGGACTTTGTAGACCTACCCTACACATGAGCTGCACTTTCTGTATACCCTGCACTACTCCACACACACAACAACCACACTCACTGGACATCTTTGTGTGCATACTGCACCGACACTTTACACATTATTATTTAATGCCACTACATTTATATTGTATTTTTTAATATTAATATTCAACCTTTATCTATCGGGGTCCTTCATATAGTTACTGTTTTTTTTATTGTTATTGATCTCTTATTTCTCTTTTTGATATTGATAGTTTTTTTTATTCTTTAAATATTGGACAGTCGTAACAAGCATTTCACTACAAATTGTGCTGTGTATGAATTTGTATGTGACAAATAAGTTCGAAATTTGAAATTTGAAGTTCCCAAAATGGTAATTATATTTCTTTTTATAGCATGTTGAATTGTGAATATTTGTATCATTAAATAATATCTGCCAAGGAGGAGACCTATCACAATCTAAAGTTTGGTCAGGACCCAAGTCTAACAATACTGTGTGTTGAAATATATAGGGATTGTTGAGAAAAGACTTGTGAAAATAAAGAAATGAAAATAAAGAGGAAACTTAGTTGCCTTGGCAGGGATTTGCACTCTCTGAGTGCTTGTACTTTAGAGTGAGACCTGAAGCAACTGTTTGTTTCATGCTTTTCTTTACAAAACCATAATTACTTTTGACTGTATGTTGTATGATAAACTTGGGTGATCTTTTCTATCAGTGAAATAAATCAGCTTCTGTTTAATTGCTTTTATTGCTGATTATTACATCTCTGGTAGCCTTGAACTGTGAACTCAACCCATACTGACAACTGGTAAGTATGACATGTATGACATCTCACATCCCTGAAGTGAATCATGTCAAAATTTTGTGGCTCATTTTTTTTCTGCTACAGTCAAATGCTTGACATAACTAAGAGATGGCATTCTTCAGTATTTATATGAAAATATTACTCTCTTTCATAGTCACTTTCTCTGAAAGTGAAACCAGAACTGTCCCCTAATGAATTTTGAACCCTACATAAAATTGGGTATTGCTTAACCTTTCCCTCAGGCTGTGAATGAATACTATAATTGAAGGCCATGGACAAAGACTTCAAGGACATTTGGAAGAGTTTATGAGTGCTGTATGCTTTACCCTTTGATCTCTCTGTGCCTGTGTATAATGTGTTGGTAGGCGAAGTTTGGCCACAAATGTGAGAGTCTCTCGCACTGTCAGATGGGGTAACAAGCGGTCATCCTGTCGGACATGGGCAATGCTTTTCTTCACAAGTGAAGGTGTGCAGACCTTGCCATTAATGAGTATCTCTCCAGATTTCCTGGTGCCTCCTTCATCTCGACATGTTATAATGTCCAGTAGGGAGGTCTTTCCACAGCCTGTGGGGGCCAAAGTAAAAATCAATAAAAAAAATGTACTATCACTTTATATGCAAAAACACTTTGCTTTATAACAGAACTGTCTACATTTGTCTGATGTTGAACATTTGTTGTGCGAACTGCAAAGTAATTTTGTACTTTGTATCCTCAAAAAATTCAAGAAGTAATTTTAAAAACCACCTTGTGTCAAACTGCAACTGCACTGAAACAGCCTTTTAAAGTTATATTTAATTTACTGTATCAAGTGGATCATATTTCCAGGACAAAAACTATAAGCAGATGAGGCAACTTATTAAATTAATCACCAGGACAAAATCTACATTATAGGCTATAGATTATAACGGAGTAACTCCATTTAGTCCAATTTCCCTAAATGTTTTCACTTGCTAGGATTTTGCTTAACACTCATGCATGCTGTTTACATATCAATATTATATTGATTATGTTTCATTAGATTATGATTATACTGGTTATTTTTCCAAGGTATCTTTGAGACTATATGATTATTTTACACTATTGTGGGAAAAACGAGAAACAAGCAATCATGTAAAGTCAGTGACCGCCAGCAAAATGAGCAACGTAAGACAAAAAATTTTCAAGCGGCATACAGAGGGTGGTCGAGGAGTACAACTGAGCTGAACTTTCATGCGAGCAATTTGGGGAGAAAGCAAAATTACCAATCAGAGCTAAAGATACCATTGATTAACAGATGCCACCAAACAGTGAGTTCCCCAAAACCTATTTCTATTCCCTTCCATAGACCACATGTAATACAGGGGATTTTGCATGCAGATCAGCGGCAAAGAAATTTATGATGTTACTCGCTGCTTCCTGTGTAAATACGACTTAATGAAATACTGTAAAGCAAAGATGCGTTAAAAAGTAATAAAACAACAGTTTTCTGTATAAAGAATTCTATTTTTAAAAATTGCAGAACATTGTAAATTCATAAATTTAGTATTTGGTGATAATAATAATTTGCTTTTCTAATCCAGCAGTAGTCTCAGGTATGACTGGTAAGATTATAAAGGATTTTAGAGAACCTGCCACAGTACTTTTGGAAAGACTGTTGCACTTGCTTTATCCTTAATTTATCCGGTCATTCTTTTCTTTCTTTCTTTCTTTCTTTTTTTTTTTTTTTTTTTTTTAGAAAAAGTGTTTGTAATAAAATTGCTTTTTAATAAATTATCAAATAAACATCTAAGGCAACATGTCCATTTAAAATATTGGATGCCAAGACACTTTTGCACTATTTTATCACTGGTGTATTGTTATTAGTCCAATTTACCTTGATTGATCATTTTCCTGATGTGTCTGAGAGTCATTCCTACCTGAGCTGCCAATAACAGCCAGCATCTGGCCACTGTGCACTCTCAGATTCAGGTCTTTCATCACAGTCTGCTTGTTGCCCCGCATCTCCCAGGGCATCTTAAGCTCCGACAGTCTCTCATACCAGGGGATCTGTGCTGCCGTGTCCACCTTGAGTACACACCGCAATAAGCAACAGACATGATTAAGAGTGGCAGGAAAATGACCAGTGCATTGTTTTATCCAATGTGATTTTCACGTAACCTTTACAGAAGTGAGCACTTGATTAATTTAAGAAGAGATTCCTATTGTCTCAAACTAAATACCTGATAGTGCAGGTTTCTGACCTCCAGTTTATTGCAACCCCCACTGTATGTAAAATACAGACTGCTGTCCTCTTCCCCGGAGGAAAACAGCCTGGTATCTCTTCCCTGTGTGCAGGAATGAGAAGTTAATAAACACCTGTGTTCAAACATTACACGTTAAGCTTGTTTTAGAAAGCGATCCTTTTTAAACATACTAAAAATGTTCTGATGCATGAGTACTAAGGTGCAACTCTTAGCTTTATTTCCAGCCATGAATGTGGGTATAGTACACCGAGGCAAAGAATTCAGAAGAAACAATAGTTCTGCAGACGTGTCACTGAGCAACTTATAAAACACCTGCACTTCTATAGCAGATAAACATCATATCTTTTTCATCAGATTTGTCCTGTGCCAGTAGATAATGGTGAATTTTGGCCTAGTTCAGAGTCCGTTTAAATAATGGCACACGGTCTCATTACATAATACAGAATTTTAATACTGCTTCCTTCTGCATGTATTCCACCAACAGGTGACATCACTACAGCAGTTTAGAGATAATACAAAAGAGGGGACTGAGAAAAATACACATAAGGACTGAATATGATTGAATATCCTCACTGATATGACTGTTTAAATCTTATTGGTAAGCATCCTTGCCTGTTGTCTCCTTTCTAGTGTCACTCACCTCATTGTCTTCCGGAAGTGCTGGGAAGCTGGAGCTGCTTTCAGAATCGAACACAGTGTCATCGGTCATGGCGTCAAGCTATCAGGAGCAGAAAAGGTGCTGAACTGGGGTCAGAGGCCCCTTGGTTTAGGTTGAAAACCTGTAGAAGTGGCTGCCTGTCTCTTTGCTGGGATAGTATGTAGTAGAGAAGGAGGCACGGTCAGAGCTCTCTCTATATACAGTACAGGGCAAAGGTCCACTGATAAGAACTACTTTTTTGGGTGCCAACTTCACTGGTGTAATGTACGCTAGACTAGCCCGACTAGTGGATTTGTACTTTCTTTCAGTTACAAAATTGGACCTGGAGGATCTGGAAGGCTGAATGTCAACAAGATATTACATGAGTTAGCATGAGGAATTCGTACTCCATACAGGCCAATGGCCAGAAAAATGGCTGTAATGAATCCTTCAAGTTTGTTTCTGAGAAAACGACAGACATCCAGAGTCCAGCACCCTCAAACCAAAAACAACCGTCCTGTTGTCTCAGTGTGAGCAAAGTATCCTACACAGTCAGGTAAGAAAGAAACAAGACACTACTAACAATATTAGACTAGGATCATGTCAACTTTTTCTAAACCTTTTATTAATCTATAAAAACAATACAAAAAAGAGAACATGTACATGTCAGGATGATTTCTGTTTCATTAGAAATACAAAAGTTCATACTTGTCTAAAGAACTCTAAATAATAATTATAGTTATCTTTAGCTGTATTGGATTGGCTTGAATTGCATTCATGGTAGGGCTGCAAAATCACTGTAGTGTTTACACCCAAATTTAGAAATGAACTCAGCAATAAGCTCCCACAGTAAAAAACAATCATTTTAACCAGCTGTTAAAAAATAATATAGTCTACATTTATCACTGGGATTTAATAAGTTTATTAATGTGTATTATTATTATATTATAATATAACATAATAATTGTGTTTTATATTTAATTTATAGTTTTTTTAATAATAAAGTCAATACAGTAAAAAAAATTTTTTTTGCACATAGTTTTATTTTGTCAGAATTTTCAAAGTAAAATATTAAAGGTGAAAAAATGTACTTGCTCTTCGATAAATTGTTAAATATTTTGCTGCATAGTACATATACTGAATGATCACTTTATAGAAATATTTATTTTGGGCATATGCTATTGTTTTACTGCTTGCTGCAATAAATAATAACTTCTTTAAAAAGAAAACCAATTGTGTTCTTAGTGATTAATCTGATGTATTGATAAAAATGCATTTTATCTTGAAAATTGTTTGTGATTTGAATGATTAGTGCTATTGAAATCTGCACAAATGGTACATCCAAGAAGAATTATTTAAACTATACATTCATTGTGTGTCAGTGAGCGTGTAGGACCCTGGTGGGATCTCCCATCCTACAGAAAGAAATGGACTCGGCAGATCCTGAATGATGTGTCATTTCATGTGGACAGTGGTCAGATAATGGGCATCCTGGGAAACTCGGGTGAGGTTTTTGGTGTGTCTGTTGCTGTGTATTTTAAGTTTAATAACCCATCTCATAATGAATGAAAATTTGAAAAAGAAGAACAGCCATAACGTACCTTCCAGCTGGCACCCGCATGAGCAAACTGTGCTCACCCAGAAGTCACTAGATAATGTTTTATGATTGCTATCCCATGACTATGATTATAAATAGCCTTTTTTTAAAACTACATTTATGCTCAGCTACACAACATTACTAACTAAATCATTGAGCAATTAGCATATTTATTATAACCACAATACTATGGATGATTTTATAGAAAAATCCTTAAATATTCTAATGATTAGAATTTGTTTTCAGGCTCTGGGAAAACCACACTGTTAGACTCTATTGCGGGGCGTATTGGAAATACTGGCACCCTTGTTGGCGAAGTGTTTGTAAATGGAAGGAAAGTGAAGCAAGCACAGTTTCAGGATTGTTTCTCCTATGTGCTTCAGGTTAGTATGTGTGTTTATAGATTGCTGACTAATCAAAGCTTGATCTTTGAACATACAGCAATCACATTAAGCAGGTAAGAACTATTGGCCTGGGTTACTAGAGGTCAAGTTTGTGAAGCAGACCTATCCATTTTCATGCCTGCTGAAGTACACTTAAGAACACTTAAATTATCTCTCTCTGTTCTATTCATGTGTATCCAGTGTGAAATTAAATAATAATTAAAAGACGGCTGTTATTTAATCTTACACTATTACAGATAACATTTTCAGGACACTTGGGTGCAGTAAACTAAGCCTGTCATTAATTTCATTCTCTCAGACATACATAGCTGGTGATATTGGAGCATGTAGTCATTAATAACACTAAGAAACTGAGTAAATTTTAATCAGGTTTAGAAACCCTGCTTGTTGTATTGTGCCATAAATACCTATCAAATAAGATACTGAAAAGGTTTCATGTAAAAATTGCTGGGTGTGTGAATGATAGACATGGAAATGGCTTTCTAAAGTCCTACCCTATGCTGTTAAATGAATCAGGCTGTTATGGTGTACTATATTCTCAGGTGTTTGTGTCAAAGCATTTCTCTGTCATTCTTCTCTAATGGGCACTATCCCTTTCTCACTGCATCTCAGAGCGACAATCTCCTGAGTTATCTGACAGTAGAGGAGACGCTCACATTCACGGCTCATCTGGCTCTGAGGCAGCGCTCAGCTGATGCCATCCGCAGAAAGGTGATTTCCTACCTATCACTATAAATGCTGGGAGCCCCTTAATATATTTATAAACTCATCAGTGCATGACTCTCAACCATTGGATCTCTATGCAAGGTCGCTGCTGTAATGGCTGAACTGAGTCTAAGTCAGGTAGCTAACACAGTGATCGGAGGCCGGGTCTTTCCTGGCATCTCAGGAGGAGAGAGGAGGAGAGTTTCCATCGCTGGTCAATTGCTCCAAGATCCCAGTAAGTATGCATCCGTTTACCAGCCTACAATCATAAATATACACTTGAAGGACAACAGACATTAACAGTTGCTGTAGCAAAGTGAACCATAAATGATAATAATAATGATAATATTATTAATAATAATAATAATAACAACAACAACAACAATAATACAACAACAATTAATATTATTAATATTATAATAATGATTATTATTATTATTATTATTATAAGTAACTGAAATAAAAAATAAAAGATTCGAACTCTTATCCCCACAGAAAATATTTAAAGAGTCTAAAGAAGAGTTATCAAATATGCATATATGGAATTAAAGCTGTGGTCCTTGAGGGTTCCTCTGGGGCACTTTATCTAGCTCTTCAGACCTGAGTGGTATCCTGGAACCCTACCCCAAGCATTAACCAACCATGTTTAATTAGAAAGGCTTTCTTTCTGCTGACTTCTTTAATCAAGCAGGAAATGGATTAATCATGCAATTAATTAGACTTTAAATTGGATGAACTAATGAGTTATGTGAGGCTAAACTAAAAGTTACTCAACAAAGTGGACTCCTCAAAAGTTCTTTATGGATTTGATCTTACTTTATGACCTTCATTATAGAGGTGATACTTCTGGATGAACCAACCACAGGCCTGGACAGTATGACAGCCAATCAGATTGTAGTTCTGCTGGCAGAACTGGCCAGGAGGGACCGTATAGTCATAGTGACTATCCATCAGCCCCGCTCAGAACTCTTTAGAGTAAGTGCTAGTATGTTCCATATCACTTCTGTCAAAAATGACTCACTGGCATTTACTGTATAAGCAATTTGATTACAAATCTTTCATATCTTTGTTATTTTATCATAAAAGACAGTCATAAATGGTCATGTTTTATTAGTTTATATGACTTGGTAATAAACTCACAAAATTGCGATGTGGTAATTAGCAGAACGGTGGGTGTATGTCTGGCTGCAGGTCTTCAGCAGGATCGCTATCATGAGCTGTGGAGAGTTAGTGTTTTGTGGAGATCCTGGTGAGATGGTGGATTTTTTCAACAGCTGTGGTTTCGAATGTCCTGAGTATTGCAACCCATTTGACATTTATGGTAAATTATTTGGACTATAAGACATCACACACTGCTCGTCTATTCACATTTTCTTGTTTCAATCCATCCAAGGTGAAACAGAAACCAGTTGAATTAAAATTACAAAAAACATTAAGTGGTTCTTTCATTGATGTTAGCTTCCTAAAAGTATTCTGCGATGAACACTTTCACACAAGGAGCAATGAAATAAACCACTTATAGGTTCTGAAGAAACTTACTATTGAACTCATTCATCCATTCATTTTCTAAGCTGCTTAATCCTAATTAGGGTCACAGAGAGGTTGGCGTCCATCTCAGCTGACTTCGGGCTAGGGTGGGATACACCTTAAACAGCACGCCAGGCCATCGCAGGGCCAACACACACAACAATTAGCTTACTGTGCATGTTTTTGGACTGTGGGAGAAAACCGGAGTACTCAGAGGAAACCCATGCAAGCACAAGGAGAACATTCAAACCCCACACAGAAACGCCACGAGATGGGGAATCGAACCCAGGCCTTCTTGCTGTGAGGCAGAGGTGCTAACCACTGTGCCACCATGCCAGCTTACTACTGAACTATTCTTCTAAAAGTGTAGGATCGCTACAAAAATATTACCAAGAGTACAAACTTAGACATTATAGAAGGCTCAATTACAATATACGCTTAGGGGGGGGAAATGCCTTCTCTGGAGATGGATAGTTGTTTCCTAAATAGGTATTACTTAGAAACTGGATCCCATAAAATTCTCTCAACAGGATAAATCAAACCCTCAGCAGGACACAATGAAGACATACAGTATTTAGGGTGATAGGTGATTCCTATGAAGATGAAGAAGATAAAGATGAAGGCGATTCCTTGTCATCATTATAAAGTGTACAAAATAGAGAGAAAAAGACCAAGCATCATCACTCACATAATAAAATAATATCACAATAAAAGCTAGCTAGATAAACAAGTACATGTACATTCACAGTTAAATGCAATAAAAACATGATCAACTTTATATCTTAATACATTCTTTAAAAGAATAGTAATTGTTTCAGAAATAAGAAACTTACAGGTTCCTAATTATTATAATCAAAATAGAGGAGGATGGCATAGCTTAGCACTGTCACCTTACAGCGAGAAGGTTCTGGGTTCGACTGGGGCCTTCCTTTATGAATATTGCATGTTATCTCCATGCCTTCATGAGTTCCCTCAGGCTTCTCAGGTTTCTTCCCATAGTTAAGTAACATGTGGATGAAGTGAACATGTGGATTACATGATCTTACATTACTATGTAGTTGACAAAGCAACCAAAGTCGATTGTTTGAGGCACTCACTGTTTTGGCTAAATACATTTTTAATCATTCATACTAGTTGCATTTAACCAATATATTGGTTGTTTCAACCAATCTGTTTTTGCATAGTGCTGTCTATTTTATCAGTAGTAATGGTTATTATTACCAAATCTCAACCTGATAATCTGGATCAGGTATAATGGAAGTAACAAAACTTCGAAGCTATGCATGGCATAAGACAGAACACACAAGTAGCCTAATGACCCTATTTTTCCTGCTGGTTTAAACTTAAGTAAATGCTGTGGACGGATTGCTTGAATTCTGATCAGTTGGACAAAATGATTATAAAATAATAGAAAACTGAGGAACTCTTTTCTGACCTTCAGTGGACCTGACTTCAGTGGATACCCGTTCCAGTGAAAGAGAAGCTGCCACGTCCAGACGCATGCATGATATAACCTCAGCATACCAGAGATCAGAGATCTATCAGAAAATGATGTGGAAGATTCGGCAGAGCTGTATGTGTGCTAATAAGCCTATGATTCCCTTCAAGAGCAAAGAGTCCCCCAGCTGTATGTCCAAATTGGGTGTCCTCCTAAGGTGAGAATGTTATATTGGTGGGCATTCTATTTGATCAATAGCATTTTACATTGGACCAAAGTCATTTCTTTCTGATGAAATAATTCACTTCTTATTATTCCCATTTGTTCATTACAGGAGAACAGTACGAAACTTGTCTCGGGACAGGATGGGAGTCATCATGCGTCTCTCGCAAAATCTCATCTACGGCCTGTTTGTGGCATTTTTTGTCATGAATCTTGATAATGATGTCACTAAGGGTGCAGTGCAAGACCGGATTGGTATTATCTACCAAGCCATGGGTGCTTCGCCATACACAGGCATGCTGAATGCTGTGGCCTTGTGTGAGTTGCTCCATTACTCTGTCCATCACCAATGAAACAAAGTAAATCTAAATCCAGTGATTGTATTGTTCACACACACACACACACACACACACACACACACACACACACACACACACACACACACACACACACACACACACACGGGTGTTAAAATAGATCCTAACTTTTTGTAGCAGATAAAATAATTGGATTTTCATATTCAGAAAACATTCTAAGATCTCTTCAACCAGATTAAACTGTCCTTTCCAATTTTTCATGACCATACACCATTATCACCATTGTTAAACTCCAACAGAATAAACACAGAGTGAAAATTACACCACTAAAGTTGATGTCATGGTGCATAGGGCACCAGACATATTGGAACCCAAGACTTAGAGCTGACGGACAGACTTAAAAACTAATCCAGTGTCTCACAGACTGTTAATATAACACTTTGTTTTAAATGTTTAAAATATTTACTGTGTTTCATGTAGTCCCTGCTTTGAGAGCTATAGCTGATCAGGAGAGTAAAGATGGATTGTACCAGAAATGGCAGATGTTCCTGGCCTACATCATTCACATCTTCCCCTTCAGTATCATCAGTGTATTTATTTTCACCTCTTTCCTTTACTGGTGAGCATATCTTCTTTCTCTCTCTCTCTCTCTCTCTCTCTCTCTCTCTCTCTCTTTCTCTCTCTCTCTCTCTCTCTGTGTGTGTGTGTGTGT
>JAOUQZ010000039.1:10006185-10016808 GCA_028564935.1 Neosilurus hyrtlii
ACACACACACACACACACACACACACACACACACACACACACACACATATATATATATATATATATATATACATACAACTGAGCAACTGAGGGTTAAGAGCCTTGCTCAAGAGCCCAACAGTGGTGATAGAGGGGATCCGCTGACCTTTAGATCAGTAACCCATCGCCTTAACCACTAAGCCACCACTATCCCTTGTCCTGCTCCAGTCTGACCCTCTAAGTTTTAAACAGCTAAGTTTTCCTTCGAGCAGTGATTTTAAAATACTAAATAAATATAATAATTTCAGAGAACTCTGCACATTAGGGTTTAGATATCTGAGGATACTTGTAGCACACAGAAATTTAGTAGTAAGCATAGGTTTCAAGAGCCGGCAGAATCCCCACCTACACAAAAATTAGTGCTGGGTACTTTTTTGGTCTCCTACTCTTTATTTTTTTTCCAAACCAAGAAAGTCCAACAAGATGGCACACTTGAAGATGGATGTAAAAGCCTGGGGAAAGTAAAGCATATTGAAGCAGGCTTGACATTCTTCCATTGGCGGAATTCTGTCTCTCACGGTTTCCATCTCTCCCACCATTGTTATGTTGTTGTATATATGTCGGAAGATCAAGTCCTGTTTCGATGCTTGCTTCCGAGCTGAGCTGTTGACTGACTGACAGGCTCCCCTTTTCTCCTTTAACCATTTGTTTCCATTTCCATTTAAGGGTTTCTTTACTTAGTAAAGTACTTTATTTATTTGTTTAATGATGGCGGTAAACATGGAATAAAGTGAACCAGAAAGTCGTAAAAGTTTTGTATAAAGTGTGCCAAGAAAAAAAAACGTAAATACACGGACATAACATGCACCATCTAGAGGAGGGGCTGTGGTGGAATGCGATGCCAAGCTAAAGAATAAGTTCAGTTGATCATGGCTGCAAAAGTGCAACACAAATTCAATACACACTGGTGAAAATGTGAAATCGAAACTCAAGGATTTTGTGTGAAAACCTGCTGATGTACCAGAAAAATCCATATGCATATGGTACCAGAACCTCATAGACTCTTATTTTAGGAGCTAGCAGGCTATTGAGAAGCATGCATTTTTGGCAAAGCACAAGAAACACTTGATAACCAGGTAATGTGTTCCATAGTAAATATACTAAAGTATATGGGTTACAGTAAATAAAATCATGTGTATAGGATTGTTATTTTTTTGTTCAGTTTAAATATTTTAGCTGTAGAATTGTACCAGAAATCACAATCTGAGGTGCAAATAAGGGAGAAAGTACGGGGGAATGATTCAAAAACTTTGTACTAAAGTGCTTCAAAGGAATTTTGGCCTCCTTTTAAACCTTTGTCAGTATGCCCATGGTGGATCACCCACATATAATTATTGATTCCTACCTGCAGTTTGTCCACATTTATTGTTTAAAGTCTAAAAAAAAAAGAGGGGGCAGGGGGTTTACAGTGTTTACAGTGTACACACAGAACAACATGGTCGATTTATAACGCATAAAAATGCTGTTTCCCCTAAATTGGCCAATTCAAAGTTTCACCAACCTCTCAGTTTTATGATTGATCGGATTTTTTTATGCGTTAAGGCACATGGCAGCTGGTTGTCTTGTGTACATGACATACACAGGTCCTCCATGATCAATAAAGGTACCTAACCCCAACTGCTCTCCACTGCTCCAAGTGTGCGTACTCACTGTTTATGTGTGCTCACATTGGATGGGTTAGATGCAGAGGCAATAATTTCCTTGTGGGATTAATACAGTATATAAAAAAAATAAATAAACAAACAAACTAATCAAATGCAATCCTCCTCTAAAAGCCTTTCAATGGCTAATTAAAAACACAGTAACCAATTAATATATATTTCATAATTACCTCAGTTTTAGTGCTGCTGGCCTTCTTACTGTCCTTGGTTTTCTGTTGCACCGGGCAGCCAGGACCGTGAGGGTTCTCCACCCCAAACACCTATACAATAAAGACAGAAGTGCATGAGGAACAAGGATTACTTACTCAGCATAAAGCCATGAGACACTGACACTTGAGCAGAGAAACATATGCTTCAAAGCAGAGAGACTGCACAGCACGTGTCCTGATCCTTGATTCCATAGCAACAGTGTGAAAAAAGTGTAAAAACATCTGAGGCAAGAAAGAGAGTGTGTTAATTAGTAGAGCTGCTTAAAGAGCTCATCAAAAATAATCATAATAAAAAGGTCTAGAAAACATTAACAACACTTATGTACAATTTATTTACCCATTCACTCATCCTGTCATTCATACTTTTTTAATTTATTCAACAGGGAAAGCCTTGAGGAGACAATTTAATTTCTTGGTTGGAGCACTGTGCTGTTTTTTGTTACGAATGAAATGTGCCACTATAAGAATAGCATGTAGTTATTGCCATAAAGTTGAGAGCGCAGTAGTTCCCTTAAGGTAAACAGAATCATGGAAGAATGGCACGGTTAGCTAGATAAGAGCATTTCAAACACATTAGATATACATTCACTGAACGCTCATGTGCAAACAGAGCTCTAGGGACAACACACGCTGCACTTCAGAAAGACTGTAAAGGATCCTGGGAAAAAAGAGCAGGACAACTTGTCTCGATCTATTGAACTGTACTCTCATTCACATCAGAAAATCATAAAGGCCAGAACTGTTTTTGCCATGTGGGTCATTTCATGTCAAATTGACCAGTTGCAGTCATCTCTCGGATTTTCATATTTTTTTCCAGACAGTAGTACCATAAAATTAATGCATGCATGCAAAAATGTCGGCCTTGTATCTAAATTATTTCCAAAGTTATAGCATTTGAAAAATCTGCTAATTTTTCTAACATGAAAATTCTGTTTTTTTGCTATTTTTGGAGCCTAATAATTGCTCTTTTATATAAGTAAAATGTCATGTTTTTCATTTTTCCTACAGAAACTTTGAACTGAGATTGAACTGAGAAAAGCATGTTGTTAACCTGTATTTAGTTTTCTTAAAGAAGCAAGATCAAAAATATTGCTTTGAATACCTAAGACTATACCTGATCTATACCAGGAAAAAAATTTCAGATATGTTCCACCTGGGTTTCGATAATTTCCATTCTAAGGCACCCAAATTCCTACAAAAGTCTTTGTATATAGCCTGGGTGGTATAAAATCAGAAAATATTAGGTTTGTAAAAAATTATGAAATATCTTGATATTTACAGATGTCCGAAATCTGTCCGATGACTGTTCTTGACAGAAATTTTACATTTTTGTGAGCTAGTAAAAAAACAATCCACAAATGTGCTTTCTCGATGCATACCACTTATTTAGGGGCCCCAGAGAATAACTTGTTTAAAGTTCATGCATCTGGCTGCATTAGGTGTTGAGATATCCTCATTTGAAAATAGTGAAAAAGTAATTAAGTATTTGTAAAATGAAAAGATATCCATTTTAAGTGTACAATATTTCTATAATAATGTGAAATATAATTATTCAACTTGCTTTTCTCAGCTCAATAGATACTTTTCTGCAGAAAAAGTGAAAAACAAGACAATTTACTTATATAAAAGTAAATTATTATTATTAGCAATTATTATGCTCCAAAAATGGCAAAGAACAAACTTTTCACATGTTAGAAAAATTTGCACATTTTTCAAATGGCTATAACTTTGGAAATAATTAAGATACAAAGCTGAAATTTTAGGTGCATGCATTTTATGGTACTAGAGTCAAGAGAAAAATCATAAAAATCTGAGGGATGAGCACAACCAACTTTTTAAAAACTTACCATAGAACTCACCATAGAACCTTCCCACCATGGCTGAATAAGCAGATAGCATAACTGAATTGCAACAATTGTTACCTTCATCCCTACCATTCATTTTCTGAACCGCTTAATCCTAATTAGGGTTGCGGGGAGGCTGGCGCCCATCTCAGCCGACTCTGGGCGAGGGTGGAGTACATCCTGGACAGCTCGCCAGGCCATCGCAGGGCAACAATTTTTACCTTTTAATGTTTAAACATTTTAATGGTAGTGCATGGGTATTAACAAGATAATTTGAAATGGTTATGAATGGAGAATGTGATGTAGGAAACCATATACTTCTTTAAATACTGGTTTCATGACTTAATCACAGCCAAACTCTGGATAAATCATTTACATAAAAGCATGTGATTGGACAAATATAGGAACTGCTGAAAAAAATACAGGAATCAAATGTTAAAACCTGGAGCTGCAGTTTACTTGGTTTCCTGAATTACTTTTTTTTTGCCACTCAGTTCAGTCTGCTCATATGCTAATGACCGGAGCCCCAGAGGGACAAACCAATGAACCAGTTGCAAACTGATCCTCGATACCTTCACTCTAGAAAATCTGTAGAGTACCTTATCAATCATACGACGTGCCTCCTCCTCCTCAGGGTTGTGGTTCTCCAGCTCAATGGTGTACGTGCCTTTATCACTCTGCTCATCATCCTGCTTCTGTGGCTCATCCCCTGGGACTGTTGTTTTGTCCTCTGACCTTTTCTTCTGTAGCAGCCGTGCTGCTGTTGGTGCCACCGTGGCGAGCACTGAAGTACCCTTAGGATGGGAAGGTGGTGCTGGACACAGTCCCTCTCCTGCTACACCTCCCAAAAGTGGTGCAGTCTGGGAGAAGGAGTAGGAGCGGCGTTTACGTGGGTTCTCCTCATCGAAGAACTCAATGGTGAAGGCGGTGCGGCTGGTGGAGCTCGAGCCCTCTGCCCCTGTCACTTTGGCACGAGTAAGGCCAGCTGCCTTCAAGCGCTCCTCCAGGGCAGCATGGCGTCGACTGCCAAAACGCAGGCCGAGGCCATTCTCAGAGTCACTTTGGGTGCCATCCTCATGCTTGCTGCCTGTAAAGAAATGACATTAAATCTGCATGTTAGTCTGATTAAACTATATTTACTCAACACTGTAAGACACACAAATCACATGTAACACACAAACTGAATAGAACACAACCCCCAGCTGTGTGAAAGACGAGACTGGTACCTCAGGTCCTAGGTGGCCTGCAGTAAGCTACTGTAGTCTAGGAAGAAGATGACTTTATTTGTTCAAGCGGTTCAGATTATACTATATAGTGAGTGTTGACACACACAGCAACCCCCTACACTAAACACTGGCTTCTCATGCAGCAGTCTAATGACAAAGGAGCTCTTCTGTTCTGCACAGCCTGCTTTTTGAATCAACAGAGATTACCACACAGCCTCCACATGAGTCACTGCCTCAAACTAATGTGATCACACACCAAAAAACAATCTTAATTGTACTAAAAGGAATTTAAGTTCATCAACCCCACTCGAGGCCCTCTCTGTTTAAGCACCCACCTGAGATCATGAATATTAATGTTCTTGCCTTTCATCTCAGATTTCCTCTACGATCTTCTTATCTCCCTGTACTGAGAAAGCTCCTCAAACACTTTTGTGTTCCCACATACAGGATCAAATAATCACGTCCGAAGATTCAAAAACCTCCTTAGCAATACTATAATACGGAACACTGTGTAGACTGAAATACATCTGCAACAAGAAACAAGTCCACCTCAGAGATTACCGAGCAACGCCCCGCAGCGGCTTGACTGCAGAGACCGGCACGCATAATCAATCACCTGCACGCAGAACTCCTTTCACATCAGTGCTTCACAAGCCCCAAAAGCACACGGTCATCATAAATTAGCACCCATTTCATTAAGAAAGGCAAGTGTGCAGAAATGAAAGGGCGTTGCTTGTACAAAGCACCAGGCTGCAGTACAACGAGAGGAGAAAGTACAAATCCTGCCAGAGAAAAAACATCCTATAATATCCACTGATCCCCCCCCTTAAAACTCCTTATGTATTCATTTCCATCCTGCATGGATTGAACACTAAGTACAGCACAGATGTTGATGCTATGTATAAATGGAATGCCTGTGATGAGGAAAGGTGTGAGAGTGGAGTGTTGAAGTGAGCGCCAGTGGCAGCACTAAGGTGTAGGTGTTGGGTGAAGATGATTTAAGAAGTGCAATCATGGCCATATAAAAAAACATCTGTACTATACATCTTTCATTTTTCTTTTTCAAATCCAAAAATTCTTACTGCCTGAAAAATTAATTAAGCTGCTAATGAAATACATTAAACACAGAAAAAGAAGCCAATTAGAACATGTTTTCTTTTTTAACTGAATATAGACAGACAGCTATGGTACTGTATACGCACAGTATGGGATTCATTCTTTTACTGTACAGAACTTCTTTTTAAACACTGTCAGAAATATGTGGATTTGACAAAACAGCTTTACCTCAGGGGTCTGACTGAGGTGAATTAAACTCAGCACTGCACACTGCTAATTTTATAACTCCCTCTCCTCTGTTTCTGATATTTGTGTCTGTTACACAGGCTCCAAGAACCAGGCATCACACACTATACCAAACAGCACAACCCAAACTGAGGAGTGGGGGTCAGTATTCAAATTCGGTCAGATGCTGTTCAACTGATAAACTATGAAATAATTAAGGTACAGAAGAAAAGTAATAAAGTGTAAAAAAGAGTATATAAATATTACAGTCCTATACTAATATGACAAATGCACCTTAACACCAGTCCATCACAGGGCGAACACACACACACACACACGCACACACAGACACAACCATTCATATTCGCACTCACACCTAGGGGTAATTTGGTGCAGCCAGTTGACCTAATGTGCATGTCTCTGGACCGTGTGAGGAACTAGAGTATCCAGAGGAAACCAGCCTAGGCACAGCAGAACATGCAAACTCCACAGAGAATTACCTTGGCTGAGACTGAGACTTGAACCCTGGACCTTTTTTCTGTGAGGCAAACAAGCTGACTTTTACATGAACGTGCCACCCAGATGAATATATAGCCATTAAGTATCATTCTGATGGTTTCTTAAGTATGGTGTAGCGAGCGGAAAAGCAGAAGAGCCATGCAATTATATTCATTTTATTTATTGTGCAAGGGTATCAGTATCAGCTGATACTAAAGATTTCAGTATCATCTGGAACGTGGTACTGTGACATCTCTACTCTAATCTCAGAAAAAAGTTGCCAAGCACAAGGTTTCTTATTGTAAAAATCAGTCTGTGGGCACTGACTGTTGTAATGTAAATGTAATATTTTGTCCTGAACAGACCAGGACCTACAGAGTACATTAATTATGAAATCAATATATAAAAATGAGCTGCTCCTCACCTTTCAGCCTCTTGAGGTGGACAGGCACATCGCTCTTAATGCTCTTGCTGTCTTCCTCTGTGGACTCACGTCTCACTATAGGAGGATTGTTGTGTGCAAGCCAGTCAGCTACTTTGCTCTCTGAGGCCATGATGGCTGCCTGCAGGGTGCTGAGCTCTTTACTCCCTGGCTGAGATTTTTTAGATCTCGGACGTGACACATGATCCTTAATGGTCACTTTCCCTGGAGAGGTGCTATCAAACTCAATGGTGAAGGAAGTGTTTGCTTGGGCAGCTTTCGCTGCTGCACTGCTTTCCATGTCCTTGGTTGGGACCTCATGAATGCTGTCCTCTGCCATCTGGCCGTCTTTACTCGGGATTTCAAAGTAGCTGGGCTCAGGCCCTGCAGCACTCACACCATTCTCTTTAGCTTTCTCTGTCCGCTTAGCCTCCTTGGTGTCTGTGAGGCACAGAAAGCGGGACACTGGAGATTAGCATCAGGGGTCAGGGGGTCATGAGCTCATGAAGAAGAATTAACAAGCCTAGCTTTAAGCACTGGATAATTCATCTGGATAAGTGTCTGTAGGATACACTTTACAAAAACCATTCTGTCAGTGTGCAGTCAGTGCATCTGACATGACACAGCTAATGACAGCCAGTTAAGAACACTAGTATTAATGATTAGCTAACTTAATTTGTTGACAACATCTGCCTTGGGGCGAACTGTGCAAATGTGACAAGGCATACTATATGCTTTACCTTGTTTAGACAATTCAGAGGGATTTAATACTTCATGCAAAATTCATTCCTTCAAATTTGATAGTCATTATTAATAACACATAACATAGTGACACAAAGTCTAGGGATCTGCAGTTTTTTACTGGTAAGAGTAAATGAGATTAGCATATATTTCAGTAGAATGACTTCATCAAGGAAGTTGAAGTGGATCATTCTTCCAAAGTCTTGATTTGTCACAAGCAGGGGTGGGGTTCTAGAAACCACAGCTTCTGACATCAACATTAAAAAAGGAGAAGAGGGAAAAAAAAACAAAGATTCTCGTTTTATGAGAGTATTCTTCTGTACTGTGCAGCGGAAGAACCCATTAAAAGATCTTTTCAACCTCATTACAACAGTTACATAAAAATCTCACGGATTCTACAAACGTACAATCATATAGGATAAAATACTAAAGCTGTAACTATACGATCATTTCCCACCCAGTCATAGCAGTGGTGAAACTTCCTGTTATAAAAAAGCTTCATTTCCTCACACTCAAGGTGCACATTTCCAGATTATAACCCAAATCAAACTAACTCTCTGTTAATCCAATTTATAACATTGTATGTTCACAAACGTCAGAATGTAGTTTGTGTTTAGAGTTTCACCGAACTGACAGAAACTTGCAGAGTTAAGAGATGGATGATCACAACGGCATGATCTACTCAACAAACTAGCCATCTTTTTGCTATCCGACACTATCTTTATTACTACTATATTTATTATACAGCAAATAAACAAGGAAATTACTTACAAGTGAAGCATATGAGGTTTCAGTGGTAAGAGGCAATGTGATGTGGCTGTAAAGAGATGCATGTGAAAAAGGCTTCGGTGACAATCTCCAGCAAGGGGGCTGGGCTTGGCCACAAGCAAGCCTATTCACAGTTCCTTTGCATGCTGCTGCTCTTCCCCTCCTAGCTGGTCTAACTCCTCTACCTTTCAATGAGGAAGAACAGCCTTCACCGCAGCCTAAAAATAGCAGTGGGAGAGGGCACTTTGATGTGGGAAACAGTTACATGGTGTTTTGTATCTTACTCTGCCTCAGGCCCAAAAAAAAAAGATGTGCTGGTTTGCTTTGGATTGGAAGTTGTAGCTTAACAATGCCATTTAATGTCCATGAAAAGTGCATTTGCCTGATTTTTACCTCAGAAAGCAATACAGTGTTCTCTCACAAGGAGGCTCCTGTCTGAGGACAAATTTAATCATGCAGCACACAAAGACATGACTGCTGTCAAAACTGCATTCACTCAAGAACACACCTACCTTCTGATCTACCAGCCACAAAACACCATCAACCCACACAGATATCACACTCAGGTGTTAAACGAATTGCAGATATGTTGTTCCCAATATATTGCTACTTCGCTCTCCTTTGGCCCTGTTCACACCTGGAAATCACAAGTGTTCAGGTTGATCGCATCACAAGTAAACAGCACTAAGTGCAGGTGTGAACGAGATCAAATTCTTTTTGAGGATGCACTCGAATTCGACCTCATTCAGAGGTGGTCTGGGAAGCATATGAACTGCAATGAACAGACTAACAGATGCAGGAAAATATGTAATCATTATGAGACTGCTTGGACATTGTGCGAGCGGTACTGGACCAAGGCCAGGAAGACAGTACAGGACCGTTACCACCTAAACAATAGACTTTTTTCTCTGCTGCACTCAGGGAAGTGCTTCAGCAGACCAACACAAAAAGAATGAGGAGCAGCTCCTTCTCTCAGTCCATTAAAGCCCTTAACCAGGTAAACATTTAGGACTGGAGCTAGTTTGAACAACACATACAGATCGACCCCTATATTCCTGTGCTGCCTGTGGATCAGAATCAGAATACTTTATTGATCCCGGAGGAAATTGTGTGCACACAGTTGCTTCATACCAAGTAAAAAATAAAGACAAAGTCTCAATATAAGAAAAATTACAAATGACAAATGTCTATTTACACACACACACACACACACACACACACACACACACACACACACACACACACGCACACACACACATAATATACATACTGAAAGTCTACATACATACATACACACACACACACACATATATATATAGAAATATGTATATGTAAATCTAAAATTAGAAGTTATTAATAACTATATAAACAGATAGAGAATGAATCCTGTCAGTGATTAATATGTACAGTATTATCAATATGATCAACAGTAGAATGTAAATAAAGTGCAAAATGCAAATGTATAACAATGGATGTTGTTGAATATATGAAGGAGTTTTACAGGTTAGTGGCCACAGGTAGGAATGATTTCCTGTATTGCTCAGTGGTACATTTTGGTGGTATCAGTCTCTCACTGAACGTGATCCTGTGACTGATCAGCAGGTTGTGAAGCGGATGAAAGGTATTGCTCAGTACTGTCTTTATTTTAGACCGATCATATGGTATCAGTATATCATATCATACTGTATCAGAGTTCTTGCAGCTTTTTGGTATTAAAATTTAATGACATTTAATATTCAAAATTATAGAGCATTTAATTTTGATGCATTTGCAGTGCTGCTTTTCCCATGCTGCCCAGGGTGCACGATTTCTGAAAAAGTGTGCATCTGAACGAAATCAATCAATCAATCAATCTATCAATCTATCTATCTATCTATCTATCTATCTATCTATCTGTCTGTCTGTCTGTCTGTCTGTCTGTCTGTCTGTCTGTCT
>JAOUQZ010000039.1:10016908-10031675 GCA_028564935.1 Neosilurus hyrtlii
ATCTATCTATCTATCTATCTATCTATCTATCTATCTATCTATCTATCTATCTAGCTAGCTAGCTAGCTAGCTAGCTAGCTGCCTGCCTGCCTGCCTGCCTGCCTGCCTGTCTGTCTGCCTGTTTATTTATCTATCGATTCACTCAACCACTCATTTGCAGAACTGTTTGTTAATGCCCAGTGCAAACAAAGCCTTTGAGCCTTTTGCAACTGACTGAGTGTATTTTCATTTCAACGCAGAACTGTTCTGGACCAAACCCATCTACTCTTAGCATTTGGATCATTTTATTGATTGAGTACTGCTGAAATCTCTAATCTGGCTGATCAGAAGATGTTGATTAACTTCTCTAACAGGACCTCTGATTATTGTACTTATTCAAATACACTAATGTTTCTATAGTAACAACTGTTTCTCAGGAAAATGTATGGAGGATGAGCTACATAATCTCAGCCGAATAACAAACGGATATGTCAGGTTATTTAACTTCACAATCACTGACATGACACGATTTTATTATATTATATTATATTCATGGAAGGAGTCTCCAGTGTCAGAATACTGTATCTGTTCAACACTTTTCAGACATGAGAGTTTTCAGGACAGCGGGACTTTTGATGATTTCTCTGTAATATGAAAACTTAAAACCAGTGAGGAATCATTTGATACTAAAACACATAGTATACTACTGTTCAACATTTCCCGACTGACCAGAATTCCAAGCAAATTTAGTTGCGTTGCCATGTGAAGGTTGGTACTGTAAACCACCATATATATGTGCACTATGGTTTGTACTGCAGGTAGTGTGACTGTTGTCCAAAATGTAGGATAAAATATGCTGTGCGTGATAAAGCAATGAAACACAAAATATTGTCTGTTGTGCTGGCAGTGGTATAACCAGAATTGAATTTCAGAGGGACGATGAACTATATGTGACATGCTGATGCAGTTCAGGTGGATATCAGAGAGAGGAAAAGAGGTGATGACATGAATGTGTTATTTAGCTGAATCATTCAGTGCACAATATACTGTGGAACAATCATTCCATCATAAATAATAATGCCTAGGGCTTAGCAAATACTGTATGTTTTAAAATAAGGTTATTCTTAAATATTTCAGTAATTTCAACACAGTTTCATCCTTACTACTGGACTTGTGATTCTCACTTCCACCTCTGAGTGTGCAGTTCACACACAGTGGAACATCCTGCTGTGTTGAAGCCTCAGAAATCCCCAATCCTTTACTTGTGGATGGCACAAGGTAATAGGATCACAGGGCCTAGAATCAAAACAAATCTAAACACACCGCAGGGGAAAGCCCTGGCTGTTTGGTGTTTCTGTTTTCCATTTCTGCAGCTTACCTGGAGCATTAAAATACTCACTGTTCAAATATATACAGGAACACTGCTTTAACCATACCATACAATTTTTTTTTCCATCCTTACAAATGGCATGGTGAACCTCAGTTAAAGAGGAAATGATGATACACTGCATAGATGTCTCTGAACATCTACCATGCTATATTACTCTCTTCTTCCTAAATAAAAGAAACAGGTACTAGTACTTCTGCTAACCACACAGTGCTATGCTAAATAAACATAAATAACAATGTTATATGTAATAAGATTACCTTTAAAAATAAATCCATTCATCCATTCATTTATTTTCTGAACCGCTTATTCCTAATTAGTGTCGCGGGGAGGCTGGCACCCATTTCAGCCGACTCTGGGCGAGGGCAGAGTACACCCTGGACAGCTTGACAGGCCATCGCAGGGCAAAAACATGCTGTATATATGCATTAATATATATATATATATATAAATTATATTCCATACAAGCCATATTCAGTTCTTTATATTTACTTATATTACTTAATTTTTATGTAATTTATACATAATTTTTATTCTTATATATTAGCTAAGTGTTCACTGTTTATTCTCTATCTGTGTGCCGTTTTTTTCTATCTGTGTACTGCTTTTCTTATGTGCTGCTGGAAATTTAAATTTTCCCGAAGGAGTCATCCCAAAGGGATCAATAAAGTTAAGTCTAAGTCTAGGTCTAATTTTCACTCTACACTGATAGATTTTACATCAAAATGGAGGATATGTGCTGATTCTGACCATGTAACCTTCGAGTCACCAGCACTTATAGAAGTGAAATGGCGAGCCTCTGTCTGACAGCTATACCGAAAATTACTAAATAGAACTCAATACAAAATAGAACTTTATAAAATCATTTTATAATATCATTATGTTCACCAAATTCTTAGCTCTCAAACGCGGTCAACCTGCAATAGGAAATATGTTTTTAAAGACCAAAAGCAAGACGTGTACCTAAGGTATTACTTCAGTTTAAAACTGTCAGTAACTTCCAGTTTACACACACATGCAGCGTGCTGGCACTTTAAAAGAGGCGCTCTTCATCTCTCTCTCTCTCTTTGTCTCTCTCTCTCTTCCACACACACATTGCAGTGAAAACTGTGACTGCCAGTTTATTCTCTGGGCACATAAGTCATGTGCGTGCATGCGCGCACACACACACACACACACACACACACACACACATGCAGTGTGCTGGCATTTAAAAAAACGTGCACTTTTCCTTGCTAGGAAAGATAGACCTTGTTGCACTGAAGTATTTTATTGAACACACAACTGAATGTGCTTTTGTTACACAGAATAATAACAGTGTATTCCTCATTCTTCTGACAAATTAACCCCCCCCCACCCACACCCACACACTCCCCTGCTCTTCCCCCTTCCATACCCGTAAAACAGTTAACCCTCTCCCTCTCCCACACACCAGCGCTCAATCAAAAATAAATAAATAAATAGATAACCCAGATTTCTCTCATTACATGTGAAATGTTGGTGACTAAATCAGTTAAGTAACAGTTTTGTTCATTACACTAGTAATTAGGACTGATTTATGAAGAGGCTGAACGTTGCAGTTAAGTATTATGCCCTTGTGTTGATATTCACATTATCTTTTTCTTATTATAAAATTTAAAACTGAACTTTTCTGTCTTATTATTTACTTCTTTCTTTTTTCCTCTTTCTCTTAGTATTATTATAATTCAAAGCCTTGCTTTTCTTTCTTGAAATTCACTTAATTCTCTTCTTCTTCTTAATATTGTTATTATTATTGTTCACTATTCTGAATAATATTACTATTCACTCATATATTGTATTTAATACCATACTACACTCTTGTTGTGTGAAGTGGATGTTGTCTGTTAGTTATAAATTCTAAATGTCTGTGATACAGCTCACCTAGATTGATTGCTCAGCGTGGTGATAAATTCTGATAATTTTTTTAATCATTTGAATGTAGAATGTAGAAATGCTTTGGGCTAATGTCTTGATATAATACAATGTCCTAATATTATTATGCATTTACAAAATACAACATATGAAGAGATCTTTTCCAAAACTCCATAAATCCATTTCTATTGTTTAAAGAGAAATACGATTTTTCTACCCACTGCCTAGTATCTGGACAACACCTTTGTTCTTAGTATTAATACTTTACTTAAATTGGTTTTAACATTCTCAACTAAAAAATTTCAATTCTTTTGACCTGCCTCACTGTGTCATAACCTGATATAGTGAACCGATCATTTTTCTAGGTATCTGCTATCCTTCCCTCATTTGGGATTGTTTTAATGACCCGGCCCTCGTTCCAAATTAATTGAATAGCCTGTGATTGGCATGGTACAAAAGAAAATGTTTTGTTGGACTTTACAGAAACACTATACTTAATATATTC
The DNA here is from genome assembly GCA_028564935.1 of Neosilurus hyrtlii. Classification (NCBI taxonomy): domain Eukaryota; kingdom Metazoa; phylum Chordata; class Actinopteri; order Siluriformes; family Plotosidae; genus Neosilurus; species Neosilurus hyrtlii. The sequence goes on from JAOUQZ010000039.1 coordinate 10,020,673, forward strand.
ATAAATGATGCATTTCCTTGGAAGGTCTTGTCTAAAGATGAAACTGGAATTAGGACTGTTCACAGCTCATGTTGATATCACACAAGTTTAAGGTTAGACTATACACTAAATGGCTAAATGTTTGGGACATTTTAGAATATCCCAATCCAGATTGAACCCTCTTTACTGTTATAATAAACTCATTCGTGGCAGAAGTTTGGGGAAGACTCACAGGGGGTGATGGTCTATGGCCATACAGTGCACACATATTTTCATACTTTACTCCATTAACAACTTGCAGGCAACTGTAAAGCAGTGTGTAACTCCTCACTCGGCAGGTTCATCATATCTTTCATATTGATTCATTTATTAATTTATCTTTCATAACCACTTTGTCCTTGTTAAAATTTATTCATTCACTCACTCATCTGCCAAACTGCTTACTCCTACTAGTATCAGCCAACTCTCAGCTCACTAATCCAACTCACACACGCACGCGCACACTCACACACACACACACACACACACACACACACACACACACACACACACACACACACACACACATAACCCATAGGAAATCCACAAGGACATAGAACACAGAGAACTCCTCACAGATTGTACCCAGAGGCCTGAGATTGTAGTCCGAGAGTGTACCCCGAGCCATAAGAGTGTAGTCAGAGAGTGTACACCAAGCCCTGAGATTGTAGTCCGAGAGTGTACCACGAGCTAGAGTATAGTGCAAGACTGTACCCTGGGCCCTGAGTGTAGTCTGAGAGTGCCCAACATCAAACCAATCACCTTATATTTGAAGGGTGATATTGCTACTCGTTGTCTCACTGTACCACCCTTCTCTCATTTGTGACCCTCTCCTGCATAATAGGGATTAAATAGGAAATTTGATATACTGAGATATTCATATATTTGAAAAGATAATTTAATATAATTCAAAATGAGGTATAATACATCATTATAGCTTGAAAATGAGTTACATTACTCTGTATGTCGCTAAACAGGAAATGATACTTTTTAGAAAGTAGCAATTACAGTTACAAAACCAGTTTCTGACTTTGGAACACTGAGCAACAGACTAGTTCTTTTTTATTTAGCTCAGGTAAGACACTTCTGACATTGCTTGATGTTCAGGAGCTGCTTGACAAGAGGAATATGACATTTGAAGCCCATGTCCAGGATCCGTCTGTGTGTGGTGGCTCTTGATAAACTCCAGCCTCATTAAAGGCTTTACATATTTTGCTTTGCATGTAATGAGTCTATAATATATATATATATATATATATATATATGTTTCACCTTTTAAGTTGCATTACTGAAATAAATTAACTTCTGCACTATATTCAAATTTTTCGAGTTTACCCTGTATTTAATAAGCTTAGTGGCAGAATTGAACTGAGGCCTCACCTGCCACAGGAGTCTCCTGTTTTTTCCCTGCTGCTTTATTCTCTTGTTTAAATGAGTTCTCGTCATCAGCATCCCCATCACCCCACCAAGAAGGCTGTCCATATAAAGGTGTTCCTCTGTGCAGTGCTGCAGTATCACCTACAACAAGAACAACATCATCAGTTTGTTCCCTCCACCATCACTTTTAATCAGCATCATATTTAAAGTGTATCGTGATATTATTCTGTGCCGACTAAAAACATGATTAAGCTATGTTCTGAACTTGGCAGTTCAGAACATAGCTGGAATTTTAATTCCATCACTCAACAAGGTTATTAGTGTAAATGGCAAAGAGCCAGTAAAAGATGGTGAGAATAAGTTCACATGCTCTTCTTGTGTTTGACATTTTAACCTTCACTACATGATTCATGTACGGTTGATCTATGTCTTTCCGTCTGTCTGTCTGTCTGTCTATCTATCTATCTATCTATCTATCTGTCTGTCTATCAAATTCATCTTGATCAGCTTGCTGTGAGGATCAGGCCTTTAGCTAACCAGCTAGCTCTTTGCTAAGCAACTCTTCTGTAAAGTATTTTAAAGAAAGAACGCAGATCTACGTTTAAATTTTCAAGAAATTGAATACAATAATAAAAACTTTTTTTTAACAATCCAAGGGATAGAAGAAAACATTTATTTTACCTCCTGTGACCTCATATGACTCATAACCTATGGCTGTAGGTACATACATTATGACCACTGACAGGTGGTCCAGTTAAAGTGGCACCTATAAAGGACTGGGCTGTATTAGGCAGAAAGTGTAAAGTGAGCTCTCAAAGTTAATGTGTTGCAAGCAGGAAAAATGAGCAAGTGTAAGGATCTGAGTGATTTTGACAAGGGTGACGTTGTGATAGCTAAATGACTGAGTCCATACTTCTCCAAAATGGCAGATTTTGTGTTCCTGATATCCAGTAGTACATACCTACCAAAAGGGGCAAGTGTGTCATGGATACCCAAGAAGTGAAGATTAGCACATCTGGTCTGATCTCACAGAAGAGCTACTGTAGCACAAACTGCTGAAACTGTTAATGCTGGCTATGATAAAAAGTATTTAACACAAAGTGCATTGCAGCTCACTGTGTAAGGGGGACATGGTGGCGTAGTGAGTAGCACTCTCGCTTCACCGCAAGAAGGCCTGGGTTCAAATCTCATAGCTGACACGGGTGTTTCTTTGTGGGGTTTGCAAGTTCTCTCCGTGGTTACGTGGGTTTCCTCCAGGTGCTGCTGTTTCCTCTTACATGCACATCAGGCTAAATGGCTGTTCTGGATTGCCCCTAGATGTGAATGTGACCGTGAATGGTTGCTGGTCTGTCCTGGTTCTGCACTGGACGGTAATCTGTTCAGGCTGTGTATATAGCCTGGGAAGCACTACTCTGGCAGTTATCTGTGATAAATAACAAGGTGGCAAATACATGAAAGATACTACCCTCCTCTTCCCTATTTCTAGAGAAAATAAAACACTATCTAAGGGTGTTGGGGTCTGTCATTGCACTGTAATTACACAACCAGCACTTTACTGCAGCCTTGTGCTATAATTACACACAGTTATGTTTAAAATGTTAGTTAATGTAACTAGATGGGGAGGGTTTTGTGACATTCGGCTAAACTGAACCTTCATATGAGTGCACACTATGTTAATAAAGTAAACCTTTTCAAAAGTCTCCGTCTACACTGGAAATTAAACCTTTTAACTGATTTAGTGGTTGGAGTCATTTAAATATGTTAAATGACTGATTCATAGTCATGCACCAATTCATGTGCAACTTAAACCAAGGTCGACAACAAACCCCTTTACATTTTGAGTCACTGTATGGTACTGCAGAGCGTGTACCAAAAAATAAATAAATAAATAAATAAATAAATAAAAATAAAAAAAATAAAAAAAAGGGAAGTCTTCAGCTCTAGCTGAATGATCTTGAAAAGGAATCAGCTGAACTCACTAAGTGAAAGATTTGCTGAAAGAGAGGAGCGAGTTAATTAAAAAAATTATTCAGTGAAACAAAAAGTGAATGAAAAGTATATCTAGATTGTGATCCATTGATTCATGGACTGTGGATCAGGCATGGACACGATTGCAAATATGACTTAGACCAGGGGTCACCAACATGGTGCCCGCGCCCAAGGACCACATAAGTCGCCTGCAGGCCTGTTCTAAAAATAGCACAACTCACTAGTGAGCTGCGTCTAAAATTAATTTTTGATTTTTATTGTTGTTTATTATTGTGACTAATCTTTAATGTGATCAGTGTTTTCACATAGATGAGTATCATTAATTATTATTGATAATGTATAACTAAAGGCAAACTGAGCAAATGTGTAATTTCAGGAGAACCTATCAAACTGGTAGCCCTTCGTGTGACTCATGAAGTAGCCCTTAGTTTCAAAAAGGTTGGTGACCCCTGACTATAATCATTAAATTATGGTATGGATATGTTTCAAAATGGTCTCTCTGGACTGAAAGAGACCTGGCATGGGTTCATTAACCCTGTATGTGCATGTATATGAAAATGCAATATTTTGGTTTGCAGGTGTGAAGCATGTTGCAATAACCGAACAAAAGATATGACACTTTAAAGAAAGTACCTTTCAATCAGTAAATAGTATAATTTTGTTAGAATTTTGGTAGTTCATTTGTCATTGTTAGGGGTGTAAGGATCAGATGATTTAGACCATGCATTGATTTGAAAGGCAACAACTGAAATGAATTAAGGAAACTTTACAACTGTACAGGTGAGGTGGATGTTGGTGAATAGTCCCTGAGATGGAATGTGAAGGCTGAGCTGCATAATTGGTTCAGTATATATGGGAACGTTATGATAAAAATACATGCTAAAATGGGATTTTTACTGTTTATTTTTTTTTTTCAGGTCGGACCCTTGAGCTTCCAGCACAGATAGGTGCAGAGCCTAAGAGTGTGACTGGCCACAAGACCTTGAGTTTTGACCGCTGTTAACTTTGAAATGAGTGTCAGTAGACATGCCGTTGTTATGGTAATCTAATATGAGTCAAACAAGAACTTTAAAATTATACAATTTAAAAAGGACAAAATCATGTTCATAAAATTTTGAAAACCTTATAAGTTTGAAAGGAGTGCCAAGAAACAGGGTGTTACTATGGAACACTAATAGAAATATAATAAGAAGATCAAAATAAACAACAGTGAAACATAATGATATGTAGTACTAGAATAATTAATTTAAATTATCAGTATGTCTCTACCTGTCATTTTCTCATCAGCTTTACAGGTTTCAACCACTTTGGCAGGGGGTTCAGTGACGGGCTCGGCAGCTTTGCTCTCTGCGCCTTTGGCTGTTGGAGACTTGGGAGTTTTGGGTGACTCTGTGCTGATTGGCTTCTTCCCCAGCTGGAGCTGACTGGTGAACTTTTCATGCTAAAAAAAAAAAAATCAGAAATAACACGAGAATTATTGTACATATTTCTATTGTATTATTTTATTGGTAATGTGTGATTTTTAATATATTCTACTAAAATGAAGGGACTGTCAGTTCACTAAGAATGACCACCGTGTACGAGGGTGAGTCAAAAAGTAATGCATTTGGTTTTATTATATAAGAAATAAGGATGTAGCCAATTCCTTTTTCCAGTTTTCACTTCTTCGTCAACACCATAAACTTTGCCCCTCAGTGCCTCTTTTGTTGGAACAAAGAGATGAATAAAAAAACAATAAACCAATCAGGATGGGACAGTGGCATTGTGGTTAGCACATGTACCTCACAGCAAGAAGGTCCTGGGTTTGAGTCCCTGGACTGAGTGTTTCTGTGTGGAGTTTGCATTTTCTCCCCCTGCTTGTGTGGGTTTCCTCCAGATACTCTGGTTTCATCTCATAGTCCAAAGACATGCATACCGGGCTAACTGGCTGTTACAAATTTCCCCTGGGTATGAGTGTGAATGATTGTGTGTAGGAGTTGGACCCGCTATGGTCTGGCAAGCTGTTCAGGGTTCACCCTGCCTTCGCCCAGTGTTGGCTAAGATGGGATCAGCCTAACTGTGCCCCTGATAGGATTAAGTGGTTCAGCAAATGATGATGATGAAAAAGACAATCTGTGGAATGGTCTCCAAAGACAAAAAAGTCAGCCAGAAAAATTATGGCATCTGTCTTTTTGGAAACTCAAGGTGTTATTTTTGTTGCTTTTTTGTGAAGAGGAAAAACAGTTAACTCTAAAGCATACACTGAGATCAGTAAAATACTTTTTTATGCAAGAGTTCAACAACCTCAGTCAATAAGGAAGACAATCACCCCTTTCGGGTAGAGAACTCTCAGACTTCCATCTTCCACACCCTCTGACTTCCATTTCTTTGATTTAATGAAAAAGGCACTGCAGGGCAAACGTTATTACTTTGAGTCACCCTCGCACAATACATTCAAGACCTGACAAGGTTATCAGAGTATTAAACATGTAAGTTACTGCATGCTATGCTACCTTTAAAGCCTCCTCTGGAACATGAAGCTCTCCTCGGACCACAGTAAACAAGTTGGTATGTGCAACAGGTTAAGGAGGAAGCAGACCTTTTTACTGAGTTACGTAGATACTGTATGCAAATACAAACACACAAAAGATACAGACACAACAAAAGACATAGAGAACTGTGACGCACATTAAACCTGACTTTCAGATGTTAAACAGGGAGTGACAGTAGGTGTTTAGAAAAGGATATCATATCCAAACCTTAGCTTATCGTCAATCTTCAGAGTGATATACATCTGCTCCTGGATTCGGACATCATTCACAAATGTCTGAAAAGAAAATAACCTGTTAATTATTTTTTTTCTGTTCCATGAAACGTTTGTTTATTCAGCAAGAGGAGAACCTCATACTGCTCCAAACTTTAAAGTAGATCATGATGAAAGAATCTTTCACGGAGGTCTCACAAAAGCATGTCTCAAGAACGCTGTGAGTTATGCAAAAAAGCTTTTCCTCTTCTCCAAAACTAAAACAGCGAATGCTACTGTTTGAGTTAACCAGTATGAGGTTAAACCAAATCATCTACTAAACTTAACAAAGGGGTGAGGAAAAGTTTGCTGTGTGTGTGTGTGTGTGTGTGTGTGTGTGTGTGTGTGTGTGTGTGTGTGTGTGTGTGTGTGTGCGCGCACGTGTATGTGTGTCTGTGAAATTCTGCTCAGTGTCAAATATCAGATATTTCCTGAGACGTGACACAGAGCTCATTTCACTGACTAGGCATGTTAACCTTGGAAGAGTATGAAGTTTCCACTCCTAAAGTTATCCCTCTATAGTTCTTTAATGCATATGAAAAAGTCAAAAGAGGAAAAGTCTGTGCTGTAATGGATGAGCAGAGTGGAGGATGTGAGCAGGATCTTGTCCTGCTGAATCATGATTCTTCATCCCTCCACTATCCTTTGCTGAACACAGAATGACTCAACAGGAAGAAGCACGAAACATACAAGAAATACACAGGCACCTCACATAAGTACACACGCAGGACCCTTAGAGGGAGCAGAAAACAGACAGAGCACATCTAAAGAAGTTTGGTATGAAGTCATACATTTATCTGTTCAGCAGTACTTCCTGCCACAAACACTGGACAGGAAAAGGAATTCCAAAGCAGAGCAATGAGTCATGCTTCCTGAGGAACTGTGTCACATTAAACTGCTTCTTCCCACCTCAGAGGCGGACACACAATAACAAATGAGTACCACATACACCCTTACAAACACTCCGAAGGGTGATTTTTTTCTGATTGATGAGCTACAATATGTTCTAGATAAAATGAGCTGGTTTTGAATCGGTCTTTATTCGAATTAAAACATAATCACAGTCTCAAACTCACCAACCAGTGGGATCTTACTCACCCCATTAAGGCTCCCCAAATCCTTCACTTTGTGCTCATCACTCGCTGGCTCATAGTTTATCACGGCGTGCTGCTTGTCTACACTGCGGGACTACAAACATTAAAACACAGAAGAAATGTTCAGCTAAATCTTTTATCTGAAGTTTAAATTGTACTAAAAAGCATCAGTCCTATCGTCCTAGATCATGAGTTTTAATCATAAAAACTTCACAGCTGTCCGTAGATGAAAGGACAAATGGTGTGACTCCCTTGTCAATCAGAGCAACACTAGCCAATCATGAACATGCACGAGAGGAATTGGAAAATAACCAAACTGGGCAAAAAGGTTTAAATAAACTGAACACAAATTTAAGATAAAAGAATATAAGCAAATAGCTGACCCTGTACTTCCACCTCACAGCAAAAAAGGTCTTGGGTTCGAGTCCCGTGCCTGACGAGGGCGTTCTTGTGTGGAGTTTGAATGTGCTCCTGTGCTTGTGTGAGTTTCCCCCACAGTACAAAGGCACATTAGGGCATTCTTGATTGCCCCTAAGTGTGGGTGTGAATGGTTTTGTGTATGTGTTGCCCTGGGGTGGTCTGGGAGGCTGTTCAGGGGGTACTCTGTACGCTCCTTCAGGAGTCACCTGAGATGGGGTTCAGCTTCCCCGCTACCCTAATAAAGGATAAAGTGGTTCAGCAATGAGATGTAACCCTGTGTGGGAAAACCTAGCCAAAGTCGGAAATTAACTTAATGAGGTACGCATTGTTTAAGGTGGAGAACTTAACCCTGGGATTACATTGAGGCACTCTCTGGGGCCCGCGGTTTTCATGATATGAGAAAATAGTGATGAGCATGGGGGGTCGTGGGATCGAATTGTGATGATCTTGAAGGAACTTGGTGGATTCGCGCTGACCGTGGATTATTATGATGTATTGCAATTTGACGCCAGCTGCGATAGAACGTGGGAAGTGCAGTAGACCTTAACAGACCTTAACAGACCTTAACAGAGCATAACAGATCTTGAAGAGCCATCATTGGGGATCTTGATGTACTTGGCAGCATGATTCCTTCAAGTTTCATCTCTTGGATGCGAGCTGCCACCTTCTAATACCCCAATCATGCTCGAAGCATGCTCATAAATCATTGAGCTCCGTGCTTTTTTGAATCGCGGAGATCACAGACATCGTGCCCCAGAGTAAACCCAGAGTAAGGTGGCAACTGATCCATGCCAAAAGTAGGTCATTTTTATTTATTGCTTCAAACGAAATAAATATCATTCAGCCACATCATTCATTCATTTTCTGAACCGCTTAATCCTAATTAGGGTTGTGGGGAGGCTGGCGCCCATCTCAGCCGAATCTGGGCGAGGGCGGGGTACACCCTGGACAGCTCGCCAGGCCATCGCAGGGCCAACAGTCAAACAACCATTCGCATTTACACTCACACCTAGGGGTGATCTGGAACAGCCAATTAGCCTACTGTGCATGTTTTTCGACTGTGGGAGGAAACCGGATTACCCGGACGAAACCCACGCAAGCACAGGGAGAACATGCAAACTCCACACAGAAACACCCGAGCTGGAAATCGATCCCAGGACCTTCTTGCTGTGAGGCGGACGTGCTAACCACTATGCCACCGCACCACCCTCAACCACATCACACAATGTTTATTTTTGCAATAAAAACGGTGAAACCTCACCAAATGATGACTTAGTGAAGCAAATAAAGTGTAAGAAAATTTAAAGAAAACTGTTTTCCTACCTAAAAACATGCCTGTGTTTACTTTTAGCTTGGAGGAAGCCATTGTTGCTTGATGTGGTTTGGTTGGTGAACTTTTCTACAGTGTACTAATGAATTGTATTGGATTATATTAATGGACATTACACACTGTGAAACCAGGTCAGACCTCGGAAACTGGTGCAATCAGTACATCTTTTGCTTTGACGAGCTTTCAGTAATCATTTCTCTAAGAAAAGCACATGATTTATTAAACCATTGATTTATTTCTGATAGATAACAACATTGTGACTTTTAGCCCTCAATTATTAAAAACTTAAAATTCCACTACGGGAGGCATGGTGGAGTAGTGGTTAGCACATCCACCTCACAGCAAGTAGGTACTGGGTTTGAGTCCAGGGCTTGGGCGATTCTGTGTGGAGTGAATGTTCTCCCTGTGGAGGGTTTCCTTCAGGTACACCAGTTTCCTCCCACAGTCAAAAGACATTCATATTATGTTGATTGGTTGCACCAAATTGCCCTAGGTGTGGATGTGAGTTTGAATGACTGTGTGAGTGTTGGCCCTGCAGTGGTCTCCCCATTACCCTAACAGTAGCATGAAGTGGTTCGGTGAATGAGGGAGCGAGTGATAAATTTCCAGTATCTCTGAGAATATTGGAGATAATCAATTGAAGTTTGGAGCAGACGTTCCCAAAAATGCAGAAGACATAAAAAGTGTTTTTTGTTTTATTTTGGGTGGAATGTTTTAGACAGGGTCACATATTTAACCTTGCTTCAAGGAAGGATAATGTACATTCATCAAGTGCCTGAAATGTTCTGAATTAATGACTTGAACAAAAATGTTTTCTCCATATAAACATAATTCTGAATTGATGTGTAATAGCAAAATTCTCACATTTAACCAGTGTAGTTTGTTGGTTAAACCATGTGAGCCATATTAGTTTTGTACAATTTTGTACACATTATCATGAGTAGGCAGTGAAATGTTTCCCCCCAACATCCTCAAGTCATTATGATGAGAGAAAAGAAACATTCCACCAAAACAAAGCATTGCTTATGGCCTTCCACATGATAGAAAGCTGACTGATTTGAGCTTTCTTGGCCAAGATCGGCATATAAAGAAAGAAAATAATGTGTAAAATAATGATTGCGATGAGTAGAGCAAGTGTTTTTATTAGCATAACTCTTTCCTAATATCCCTGTTCTAGATACAGTGCTGTACCGTGTTGTTTATTTCGGAGTACTCTATCAGTGCTGTTATGTGTCATCTGTGAAATTGTGAACTTGGAATTCATTGCTTAAACCACATGACAGTATTGGCGCCCATCTCAGTTGTGTTTGACAGTGTAGAAGTTTACCCACTCATACTAGAAACATATCTGAACATATCTAAAAGTAGCCCGTGAGCTGTTTGTCCCACTTTCTATTAATACAGCGCTGTGACGAGCACATATGCTCTGACAGTGCCATGCTGATCCAGTCAGGTTACTCAGTGGGAATAACTCAGGGACATATCACGTTCCGTTCCCAGCATGATAAATAAAATTAATACTGCCCACTGCAGCCCTGAGCCTGGTGACCCAGCTGCAGCACTGGATGAATTCAGTCTTTTTTTAGTAGTAAAACAATATCATGGTCTTCTTGAGCTTAAAACTTGGAGTTATAAATTACAAATAATATAGCATGTTTGCTGCCGATTTATAGGTGCCAGCTGTTAGAGGATTAATCGTAGTTAATACTAAAGCCTGGAAGCAATGTGAAAAGGCAGAAGGTATCAGCTAACCTGCAGCATGAGCTCACAGTCATCACGGCCCACAAAAATCATCTCACGAGGCAGCCGGTGGCGTGTGCCTCCACTGCTTACCAGGAACCAGGACGTCAGGCTCATCTCTGCTCTCTGTCTGTGGCCTGAGCCTCTACGTCATCCTGAGAGAGAGAGAGAGAGAGAAAGAGAGAGAGAGCGAGAGAGAGAGAGAGAGAGAGAGAGAGAGAGAGAGAGAGAGAGAGAGAGAGAGAGAGAGAGA
>JAOUQZ010000039.1:10036875-10052307 GCA_028564935.1 Neosilurus hyrtlii
GCGAGCTGTCCAGGGTGTACCCCGCCCTCGCCCAGAGTCGGCTGAGATGGGCGCCAGCCTCCCCGTGACCCTAAGTAAGAATAAGCGGTTCACAAGGTGAATTAATTCTGATTTTTATAAAATGTATTTTTATCAATATCAACACCAGCGTTAATGTGTTTCAGCATAGTACAGTCCTATCATTTAACTTAGTGCTACTTAAACACTTTTAATTGTTGCGTACCTGTTTCCAACTTACCCAAATGTTACAGTCTAGTTTCTGTGCAATTTTTGTGCAATTTCTGACTTTGCAGAGGGTTTTCATGAGACATGGCAACCTTTAACACTACTGCACATTATCTCTCTTGCCTAGAGAGCTAATGCTTAATTATCCATTTGACATGAACAGCTTCTGTTCTGCTGTTTCAAAAATATATCATGTCAAGACATTACTGTACCAAAATTTATGAAGTGCGAAAATTGTTTCATTATACCCCTACAAATAATCTAATGCTTACAAGCCTGGCATAGAAGGTTCCCCTGAGGCTGTTTATGCAGCATCAGAGCTGCTCGGCACCCCCAAGTCTCGTTTTCACACTGAATACAATGCAGCACTATGGACACTATGGACTATGGACATCCTCACAACGGTGTCTCTGCCACCTCTAATTATACTGCTGCTTTAACCACTGTAAGTGTGAGTGTAATTGTGTGTCGTATTGTGCAGAGGTGGAGAAATCACTAACCATGATGCCGGGGACAAGCAATATATTCATACGGCTCTCATTCACAGTTGAATGGTTAAAATGAATATAAAAAGGTTCAACAGTCAAATACTGTCTTTACACCACAGCTCGTAGCTTAAATGTAAGCCAAATAATATACCCTGTATGTCCGCATGAGGGGAAAAGTCTAATGTTTGATGACATGAGGACTGAGTTTGAAAAGATATGGCTGTTTATAACATCCATTACTGTATTTTTCGAAAGAAGCCAGTAAGAAATAGCTGCATAATGATGACTAGGTCTTCAGCTGCCTAACCGCAGATAAATCATTAGAGAAGGCAAACGCCTGCAGGAGTTTGGGAACAAACGCAACGTGGCAGAGGACTCATAGTGCTGTACCACACCAGTGAGTTCCTTAAACACACATGAAAACACTTCAGGCGCTGAATGTTGGGATGAACTGTCTCTGCTCTAGCTGACGTGCATTTCTGACACAATCCATCTAATCCTGCAAATCATTTGCTATTATTCTTCTTGACAGGCTTCATGAGAGTCGATGTTAAGACCTGATTTAGGAGCTTGTCTTTAACTAGAGAGCTTCGACCCTGATGGTTTTACAAATTATGTTTAAATACACATGATGAACCAGAAGTCTGGCTGTATTTTTTTTAACGAGCAACACTTTCTACAGGCTTTTCATGTTCTTGCCAATGGAGCAACATGCTTTGTCAGTGAGTGAAAGGGTGATTCGTCCATGCTGGCTCAGAGTGCATCCTCCCCCTCTCACAGCCTGAACAGTCGGATTGTTTTAGACTGCGTGCACTATGTGGGGAACAGGAAGTGTGGCTAAGGCTTCCTTCCATCTGCTCTGACTCCTCTATGGACTCTTCAGAGAAACGAGACACTGACTCACCTGTCCTATGGAATGATATGCCCGGAAACTGTGAGATTAATTGACAGTAATGACTTTTATAGAAAATAAACTGTAGTACTTCTCCAAAAGTACCAGAAGAATATCATGTTTCAGAACTACTTTTTTCCAAGTCTAAAATGATTTTATTGGTCCTACATGGAAAGTCCCATATAACTGAAATCACTCCAGATGATGTAGCAGCTGTGAGATTGTACATACTCCCATGACCTCATACGCGTGATACCTGAGTGCAAATACCAGCCTGTATCAGTAAACACACTCCCTTAAAGGATCAGACTGTAAATTTGCTTATTGGTCTATTATAATACCCAAGCTTTGAAAGCCCGGCTTAAATAATTCTTTACGATATTTAATCAGAACTCAGATATTTTACATAAAACATCACGTTGAGATAACCCTCCTTTTGACTCGATCTCAGTGCTGAGAAAAAAATCTCCATTCTGTAATATAAGATTACAGACGAGTCCTTAATGTTAAATCATATTCCATGCATACTTCAAACATATAAAAATTCTGTGATCTTTTTTATTGCTGTATTATGACACTACACATAATATGTTACCAAAAAATACATAAAATACGCTGTTACATTATGCTTAAAATTTTGACTGTTTTGCCCCTCAAAAAAGCTTTACAGTGAATTTTTAGTCATCAACATACTACAGCGGAGACATTCTGCATGTTATACTTAATACTTTACATGTAACAAAATGAAATCTTTAAGAAAGAACTGACTAACATGTACTTACATTTCAGAATATGCTTCGACTCAGAAGACACTTTCACCCTTTTACTGCAAGAATACATAAAATGATTCCTAAGCTTTACACATGCACACAGTAAAAAGAGTTTGCGATCACTGAGACGAGAGTTTTAGCAGGTTAGAGTAAATCTGGTGTTCTAGATAATAACCTGAAAATTTAAAAAGGAGACATGATAAATATATATACATCTTTGTGTTTTTAAAACCCATCTCCTTCACTAGACCTTTCCAAAATATATTGTTGTCAGTACAGCCAATTCTTTTAAAGATGGAAACTGTGCAATCAAAACTACATGATTATGCGCCATATACAGTAAACAGGGGGGTATGGTGGTGTTGTGCAGCAACAGCAAGAAGGTTCTGGGTTTGTGTCCTGAGCTGATGGTTGTGAGTGTGGGTCACAGGCCATACTCTGAAAATGTTTCCTTTCAGACACAATTCATTAGTCTGCAAAGACCACTTCAAGCCAACCTGCTATCGGCGTGACCTTGAGGCAGAACTACTTGGTATGAAGGCAAAACTTTTAGGTCTACAACCGGACGCTGTTCCTACGGTATTCCTTCATAAAAGGCCATGGCAATAGACAGGAGCAGCACCTCACCAAAAGGAACCAGTAAAAGTTTAGAGCCTTTAGTTCACTTGGGCTGGGCAAACCGGCCGAATGAGTTCACATCACTTCCGGTAAAAAAATGGTTCAGCCACGCTAATAATGCCCTGTATAGTGCTTTTTATGGTCATTTATGTTAAAATAATCTGTATTGTGTAAACATTTTACATTATGCACAAATTAAGGATGTAAGGATGACCAATACTGATGCTCTTTAATACAACATGGTTTAATGAGGGAAAAAAACCTTAAACATAAGGGACAACAGTCAGGTGTCACTGTTACTTGATAGAAACTAAATGTCAAGCAATGCTCGGTCACGTTAATGATAAACCCAGTGTAGAAACGGTGGAGACAGAAAATATTGGACTGGGTGTTTTAGAAAGCAATGATACGATGAAGCTGCTGAAGCTTTAGTATCTGATGAGTATACAGATGAAGTAGTGGGAAGCTGGACATACTCAAGGACTAAAGTGTTGCTGCATCACCCTCTTTAGGTGGAAATTGTTGTCTAGGACTATTTTTTATTATTACACATATCCTTCATGGTCTCAGGGAAACTGGAGTTAATCCCATCTACCTATGAGCGAGAGGTGGGGTACCCCGTGAACACGTCTATTGTAGGGTTAACACAGACACGAACAACCATTCACGATCACATTCATATCTGGGCAATTTAGCGAAGCCAAGTGCTCTAATGTGCATGTTTTTGAATTGTTGGAGGAAATGGGAATACCCGGAGGAAACCCATGCAAGCACGGCGAGAATATGCAAGCCACACCACCGTGTCCAGGTGACTATTTAGATTTCTACATTTATACACTGCACATTTTCTCTACCAACCTCCTATATTGTTTCCATTATTCTTTATCGCTCTGTTTTACATGGACACTTTACTTCACATTACACTGTATGTATGTGCCCTAGTTAGTGACTTACACACACACACACTGGTTTGTCTTTCTAGATTTTGTCTGTAATGTCTTGTGTAATTAGTATAACTCTGCTGCTGTGTCAAAACAGTTTCTCTCAGGGATGTACAAAGTACCCAATCTCTGTATCTCTCTGAAACAGACATTCATTCCTACTGGCATTCTATCAGCAGGCATTTCAATAGCACTAAGAATAACTATAAAACTGTTAGCCAAAGTGGAAATAGACCAACCTGTCAACAAAAAGAAAAGAAAATTCAGCTCTCACTGAGCTGGTATAATTAAACATTAATGATATAACCCAGGGTGGCTTTTTCCTTTAACTAATAAAGAACAAGAACAGCATACAATCAAGCAAACTGCCCTGTACTGCTGACACTATGGTATGAATACATCAATCTTACTTCATGTGTAAATACAAAACATGAGAACATTGCACTTGCTATAAAAAGAAATAATAATGATCTTCACTCCTTCTGTCGGAATCACGTTCCAGGCACAGTTTAATCTGCCTCGCAAAATCTAAACCCATTTGGTTTGTGCTGCATCTAACTCATTACACGATTCTGTAGTAATGCCATCTGAAACACACTGTTCTCTCTAAACAAGTCATCACCACATGTTTACCAGATGATTACACCAGGAAACCTGGTGCACCTTTATTCTCTTCACAAAAACATTGCGACTGTAGGAATGCTTTCCTTTTCTGCCATCAGCACTGACTGAATCTGAATCCAACTACCACCCTATTCCCTCACAACACAATCCTTATTTCATTTTATATGCTAATGTTATGGAATATAAAGGAGAGGATAATTGCTAAGTAGATTTAGGAGCCTAACAACCAGAAAAAACACAGTCATGTGTCACTCACTTCACTTCTAATGCTTTTCTTTCCACACTAACTAATGGGAAAATAAGCCAGAGTAAAATAAATACTTGGGATAGTGAGGTTTCGGTGATCTAACCCTACAAAATCTGAAAAAAGAGATGAGAACATATTTTGACAGATATGGATAGGGTCTATTGTTAAATAACAAAAAAAGGAGTTCCCTTCATCTTCCATATGACTCTGAATCAGATCTTTTTCATATTGCAAAAACTTTCATGTCAGTTTTCTCAAAAACAGCTTTGTTGGTTGCACAACCCTGGTTCAAACATGAACTAACAATTTTCTTTAATTCTAGGTAACATCAATTTATACTTTTCAACAGACATTCATTTTCTATCACCACCAATCAAAGTAACCATAACCACACATACACTTGTAGCATGAAGATGACACCAGGACCACTCAGAATATTTGTTAAAAGCTGAAGCTTAATTATTTAGGAAAGTGTGTGAACACAGTGGTGTTGTAACACAAAAAGTGCCAGAATCACTAAATACAGTTTTTTACTAGCGACCTAGCCAACAAGTAGTCAGTTAGGTGGAACAGCAACTGCTTGCTATAAGATGAACAAAAGTAAAGGTCTCGTAAACACCCAAATAATACCTAATTACAAAGGCATGTATTTGAAATGGGAAAGACAGTCATGACATTGCTCTTCTAACTGCAGTGAAATGTCATGAAATGTCAATGTGATGCCATGATATGAGATGTGGCTGTATGCTCCTCATACTGTCACATCTGGGTTTGCAACTGAAGTTGAAGGCTACATGCAGGGATGAATTATGAAACAATGGACCCCTGGGCAACAGACACAAAAGCCTCCAACCCCCCACCCCTCTTTTGTGAGTCTCGGTATATGTTCAGGTTTGGCCATGCGCCTTTGTTTTGGTTCTTGAGTTCAGATGATTAGATTGGTTATTTATGCTCGGTTGTTTCCGTATATATTTGCCTCTTTAACTGTCATCATGCATTGTCAAGCCTTGCTTTGGGTATCAGTATTTGACGGTGTTAACCATTGCTTGTGCATTTATTGTTGATATGGTAACCCTGTTTATTTCTAACCTCCTGTAGACAATCTTACACTGTGCATCTCACTCCAGTATTTCTGAAGATTTGCTCCACCTTTTGTTTCGCTTAAATTGCTTTAAAATTAGAAAATCAGCACTTGCACAGTGTAACCAAAAACAACGGCCACTATGGCCTATGTGTCAAAATTCAGTAAAAGCTCGGAAGGCGAGTCCCTCTATATACTATATTAATTGCTAAAAATATGCTTTAATATACGATGTCTCGCTACTGGAGTGTGACAAAACGTTTTTCTATACATGGTCACATCTTGGGTTTCCTTTCAGCAATTCAGTCAGTCACGCTCGCAGCATCAAGATGGATTTGGATCAGTTTTTTTTCTGTGCATTGCTCTTTCAGCGCATGCGTGCGTGTGTGTATGGGTGTGTGTGAAACTTTTTTTTTTTCGGTTGACCTTAGTCATCATGCCCCCTTCAAAAGTGAAAAGGACAGTGAATAGGAATTGAAGGTACCGGTGGAAACCGTCCCTATGAGTGAAATTAGAGACATGCTTAGTAGGTGGGAGGCAGTGTCGAGTTTAATATAAAAAAAAACTTAACAAAGCAGCATCAGGATGTGCTAATCTGATTAATTACAGTGCTTTAAAGCATTTCAGTGACATTTTAAAGAAAAGAAAAAAGTACATATCAGCTGAAAGGTTCTTTGTTAAACACACCACAAGTAAATCAAGTGAATCAGTTAAAAACACCACAAATGAATCAAGCGAATCGGTTAATCACACCACAAGTGAATTAAGTGAATCAGTTAACCACACTGCAAGTAAATCAAGTGAATCAATTAAACACACTGCAAGTGAATCTAGTGAATCGGTTAATCACACTGCAAATGAATTAAGTGAATCCGTTAAACACACTGCAAGTGAATCTAGTGAATCGGTTAATCACACTGCAAGCGAATTAAGTGAATCGGTTAAACACATTGCAAGTGAATCAAGTGAATCAATTAAACACATTGCAAGTGAATCTAGTGAATCGATTAATCACACCACAAGTGAAATAAGTGAATCAGTTAACCACACTGCAAGTGAATCAAGTGAATCAATTAAACACACTGCAAGTGAATCTAGTGAATCGGTTAATCACACTGCAAATGAATTAAGTGAGTCGGTTAAACACACTGCAAGTGAATCTAGTGAATCGGTTAAACACACTGCAAGTAAATTAAGTGAATCAGTTCAACACACCACACGTAAAACTAGTAAATTGGTAAAACACACTGCGAATCTAGTGAATTGGTTAAACACACCTCAAGTGAATCAAATGACTCAGTTAATCACACCACAATTGAATCTAGTGAATCTATTAATCACACCGCAAGTAAATTAAGTGAATCAGTTCAACACTGCAAATGAATCAAGTGAATCAGTTAAACATACCCCAAGTGAATCAGTTAAACACACCCCAAGTGAATCAGGTGAATCAGTTAAAGACACCGCAAGTGAATCAAGTGAATCTGACATAGGCCAAAAGTTTTCGCCTACAATGCTTGCATCCTTCTGTCTGCTTCATTACACACATAGTGAAGTCTGGAGATGATGCCATCACTGTTCCATACAAAAGTAACTGAAAGGCAAGCACTTTATTTAATTCTTTATATAACATCTTTATTTCTTTATTATGCTTGGTTTTTTATTACATTGTTTATGAAAAATTGGGTATCACCGATTAACAATGAGTGACCTGTTCAAATGTTTCTCTCTCTGTCTGCACACAAAGGCTCGGAGAGTTTATTTTAACAACACACCCCGAAACACGATACACATTCACTTAAAGTCTTCAGCATGATCAATGTTACCTTACTAAAGAATGTAATTATAATGGACCTTCTACAACACTATAGACTCTTTCTTCTACCACAGCACTGCTACAGAAATCTGTTCAAAAAACACAGGAGGCCTCAGAGACTCTCAAACCGACATGATCCACTACAGCAAAATAAGCTGAGTTATCAAATTTGGAGCTGATGCAGAAATACCACATGGCCCTGAAAATTGCATAGCACATTTATTGGCTTGCCAGGTTTCCAATAAAAGAGTAGCCCCACTTCTGCATCCTTTAATACATTACATTTAATTAAAATGAAATAACAATAACTTACTGTTTTATAATAATGTAATACACTTTATTAAGATGTGTGCTGTTTTAAACCCTGTGCTCCATAATAAAACAGGATCAGCTTTACATGGGTGACACTCTGGAGCGGTGACAAGAGATATTATTTTGCATATACTGCTCAGTGTATGCATTCTCCAGCATCCATCTCACGTTTATGCTTTTTTCACATTCCATACATATACAGTCTTATGTACTTGCCTTGAAATTGACAACTGGCCAGGTAAACATTATTGGATGTTCAGTGTTGCATTCAAATTTTCCTTCAGTGGAACTGAGGGGTCCAAACCTGTTCCAGTATAACAATTCTCCTGTGCCCAAAATAAGGTCCACCAAGACTTGGTTTGCCATGTTTGGAGTGCAAGGACTCGAATGGCCAATATAGAACCCTGTAACCTCTCTATTATATTGTGGATAATCTTAATTTGGTACGTGATCCGATTTTCAGTTGAGACTGTGTCTTTAAATATATAAACTGGGTTTGTCCCAAAATCGAATAGATTGTTGTGGCCCATTCTATACCCTTCCACCAAATTTCAAGGAAATCCGGTTCATTGGTTGCATGCAATACTGTGTAAAGATGGACAAAAAACAAACAGACATTAAAACTCCTTGGTGGAAGTAAGAACTCTTAGCAGTTAATAGCAAACTTGCTTACTAAACATGAAATAAGCAAAATTATGACTGGTTGGACATAATTACGATGGTGCTCAGTGGATGCTCTAAGCATTTAGAAGATGTGGAAGAATCCACATCAAAGTGGTGGAGAAACAACTCACTTCTGGTCAGAACTAAAGAAAATCAGTGAAACAGGATGCAGAGATTTGGGACAGGCTTTGTATCCAGGAAGTACTATACACAACTAATGCGATCACATGAGTTCATATAAATCTGGGTCATATAAATCAAATTGTGATTCTACCCAAAAAAGATTTTCATATCATCTTTAGGCTAGATTGCCCATATTTACTTTGGGATGAACTGGAAAGCTGACTATATGTATGTGCAAGACCTCCTTACCCAACATCCTCTCCTGACCTCACTAATGCTCTTGTGGCTGAATGAGCCTACATCCTTGTGGCCACACTCCAAAATTTTCCCATAAGGATGGAGATTATCAGTATAACAGAAAACGGGGGAATAAATCTGAAACAAGATGTCTAACAAACTTATGAGTGTGATGGTCAGATGTTCACATGCTTTTGTACAGTGAACATTTGCCTTATTTTCAAACTGATGATAAATTGAACATGGGTCAGAGGATAAAGGAAAAAATCCACAGTACAGCCAACATTGAACTTTTGGGTATCAGTGATGTTGTTTACCATTTAGCTGGACAGGTAGCTGTGTTTCCCTTTATGTACTTATGTTTTTTCATGTGAAACTCTCAATTAAATCTGATATCCTGGACCTGTGTAATTAATGTGCAAAATCAAAGCAACACAAATTAGTGTAATACAAATCCTAATAGCAAAATTGCTTTTTGGCAAATCGAGGCTGCCGTAGCCTAATGGTTAGAGAAGCGGCTTTGGGACCGAAAGGTCACTGGTTCGATTCCTGAACCAACAGGAAAAATGTGTGATGGTGGGGAGTGTGCGCCACCTTCCCTCCCTCCACCTTCATGGCTGAAGTGTCCTTGAGCAAGGCACCTAACCAACTGCTCTCCGGGCACCCCAATGTGTGTGGCAGCCTACTGCTCCAAGTGTGTGTGCTCACTGTTTATGTGTGTGTGCTCACTTTGGACGGGTCAAATGCAGAGGTAATAATTTCTCTTGTAGGATTAATATAGTATATAAAAAAACAAAACAAAAAAAACGAAGAAGGTTGCAATCCCTTTTCTATCACAGAAACACCAATGTTATACTCTCTGCAACCGAGAGGTTCCGCATGATGTAAATTTTGTCATCAGAGGGCCTATGTGAGGTTCTGTGGATGTCAGTGTACCCACACTTTGTTTTTTGCCACTACGCTACAAGGGAATCACTGGAAGTCCTTCACTACAATCGTCTGTACAATCTGCCTTTAAAACAATGTATAAATAATTATAATTGGGATGAATGCCACTTCCTTGCTAATCTAGTGCACATCTATGGAACACTTACCCCAAGCACACTAAAGGTAATATAACAGCTACAAGACCAGGGTGTCCTCCAGGGATGGGAATCACCAGGGACCCCAATATGATGTTATTATGGTACCTCGAAACTGATTCAATTTGTACTGCGATTTTGATGTCATGATTCGTAAAATATGGCAATTAATTTTTACATTTTTTGTTAGAACTTTGAAACATTGAACCTTATAAAAGGAAGTTTGTTAATTGTTATTTTTACACAAAGTTAGAACATAATTCCTTCCACATGGGGCACTTTGCCTGCCCATGTGTGAATAGTTCAGAGTGCACCACTGGTAGAACTAGAGAAGAAGAGCAATGTTCTATCATATCAAAATCAAACATATATTAAAAATGAATCAAAATCAATTTTGGAGCCAGTGAGACAAGAATCATGATAAATAACTGAATTTATTTTTCCCCATCAGCAGTGTCTACAAGGCTGTATAACTGAGGCTTAGAGAGGGACTACTGTATCCGTTTATATATTAATTAATATATTAGGTTTTGTGTTGTGGTAGTTACCCATTCGCTTAGTCCAGATTTACATTCTTATCTCTTGTTACTATAAACTGTACCCTCTGTATTAGGTAAAAGGTAAAGTTTGTTGGGCTTTTTAAACCTGAACCTGCAGGCTCATCAGGCTGGGGCTTATTCCCGGTTTCTGTAGTATGAAGTTTAATCTATTTTGCATAACTTTGTAATTTAATGCAATAGATTTTATGTAAAAAAAATTATATTATTGACAGCAACTTTCACTTAAAAGTGAAAAATAATCAAATATCTTTGAAATACTGGCTTGAATTTCAGAGTTTGTTCCTATTTGGAATGTCCAGTTTTTGCTTCAATAACAAACAGATTCCACTATAGAGTTTAGCTGAATAATATACTTTTAGATATTGAAAAAAGAAAAGAAATCCAGCCCAGCCACTGTAATTCTAAGTTGGACGTCCCATTTTAGAACAGGAAATGCAAAGAGGCTCATCTCATCATGCGACAGAGGAAGTGATGCTGCTCTGTAATTATGAATCACATAGGGCCCAGTGGTCAGACAGGATATGTGCTGCTTTTTAAAAAGCTGAGAGCTGAGCACACCCTCAGTAAAATGGAAAAACTCCTGAACTGAATGCAGAATAGCTTTTTAAAATCAAAGGAATTACAATCAAACAGTGAGTGGCTCTATTATATTGTAGTAAACACTATCAATGTGGCAATTTGTGTGTCATAAGATTCCTATAAAGCTACCAAAGGACTCAGTTTAGAAATGAAATAAGTAGCTGTATTCTATAAAGACAAAGCCCTCCTTCTCTCTCCTGATTTGTAAAACAGAGTCTGCTGGAACAATCCACTGCAAACTCACCAGAGGAGAACGTTAAGGCTAATCACTGCAACACCCAGACCAGATGGGATGGAACAGAAATTGGACGCACCCATGGTCTATTGTTTTTGCATTATTCAGGCAGTGTCACTGTTTAACAGCTGGTCTGTAAATGGCCTGAAGGTTAAAAAACACACACACTAAAAACCACACAAATACTAATGGGTACCCTATAGGGGATAATTCCGTAAAGTTGATTTGATTTTATCCTGACATGGGAGCTTGGAGCAAATGGGGCGACTCTGTTTGTATTTCATCTCTCTTTGTATTTCATACAGTATTATGCCTGAGAATAAGATCACAAATGACTCTGATATAAACATACTACAGAGGTAGAGTTAGAAAGCTGTTATTGTATATCTGGCCTTATAAAAGTATACAGTAGAGCGACAGCACTCTTCAAGGCCTTTACTGTGGTTACTGACTGCATACCCTAATTGTGCTAACATGCTAACTAGATGCTATCAATAAAGAAAGGGAAACCACCTTCAGGGCTTTTTTGTGTGCCTTTGTCTGTTCAGAACACTTTGTGTTAAGTGCACTCAGAGGTGGCGGCAGGACATTTGGGCGCCTGAAGATTCCACGTATTGACGTCTTGCGTCACTCTTTAGCAAATCCTGTCACAAATAATTTTTTCCTAATAATTTATAGATTTAGGCACTGCCTTTCAGAGCCTTTACTTCCATTAGCTGATTTCTGCTTTCATTTCTATTACCTGACTTATACGTTTAATTTGCTGTTTAACAAGCACACGGTTCTGTCAAGCTACATAACAGCCAATCGGCATCAACTGAGCAATATGGCAACCTTATTGAGTTTCCTGTGGTGGGCATTTACTAATTACAAATCCCTTACAGTTTTTTACTTTACAGGGACACCAGACAGACCATGACCTTGGTGCTCCACCCAGGAGCTCTGCTATTCCTCTTCTACGCCATTTGTTTTAACGGTGAATGAGGCATTAAGTATTAAGTAGTAAAACTTGTGCTTCGTTTTAACTGCAATTTACTATTTTGAAGTGTTCAAGGCATACACTATGTTTAATGATGATCTATATAGTACACACACCCACATCTTGTAGAAGTTTACATGTCATTACAGTCACATTACATAGCTATGAATACATCCCACTTAATTAGATTAATTGAAAACAAGGGAAATGAGGCTCAAGACAAATAAATATTTTCCAATGAAAAAGGAAATGTTTACTTATCTATTTAATATTTTAAATGTCTATTTAAGCAAAATTTATCATACAGTCATTAAGATTTAAATATAGATATAAAAAATTATTCATTCGTAATAAGGAAAAATCTTCAAAACCTACAGCTGTTTTGTCACTGGTGAGTCTACCAGTCTGATCAGCTAGACGGTGTAGATAACCTTCTTTAGCTGCTGCCATTCGACAA
This sequence comes from Neosilurus hyrtlii, assembly GCA_028564935.1. Taxonomy (NCBI): domain Eukaryota; kingdom Metazoa; phylum Chordata; class Actinopteri; order Siluriformes; family Plotosidae; genus Neosilurus; species Neosilurus hyrtlii. The sequence continues at coordinate 10,049,805 of JAOUQZ010000039.1, forward strand.
CAGTCCCAACTGTGAATTAAATTGCGGATCTGTGTTATTGCATTCGTTTTAATAAGTTATCAGTCCCTCACAGGGAATTTAATGCCAGAAACTCCAATAATAAAGAGAAATTCGAACTGGCCGTGCCAACATATTGTTGCATGCAATTATAATGACAATCTTTATTTTATATCTTTTCCCACCTACACATTAGATTGATGTGGTTGGGTCTGATAGGACTGAACTGATAGGGTAACGGCCTGCCCCAAGGACCCAACAGTGGCAGAACGGCAACTGGGTCTCAGACCCCCAACCCTCCAATCAATAACTATAATCTTTAACCCTTCACTATCCTACACCAGTATAACGATTTACCTGATTAACCCTAATTTATTAAAAGAGTTGTGTCATATGGAAAGGTTTAGTGAGTGAATAAATAAAAAAATACAGTGCACTTTACACAGTACACCACTTAACAAAATGAAGATAAATCAAAAAACAAGTATTATTCAAGTATTTATTTCATGTAATATTGGATCATATTGATGAAAATAAGTAAACAAACAACGATATATAATAAAAACAAAAATAACAGTTTCTTTTTAGGAAAAAAGTCAATAATTATTGTGGCGACCCTTTACTGTGATTACAGCATTTTACCTTTCAGGCGTAGTGTTCACGTATTTTTAATTTCTTCACTCGCTGAACCATTCCACGTGGTTTGAGGTTCATTCATGCTATACAAAATTCAAAAAATGTAATTTGCAACACCTTTCGATTTTTCTAAAAAATGGTATTTTCAGTGTTTATGTTTATTAGCCATACGTTTACCTCAATATTCTTGCCGTAATGATTTTTTTTTTGTTCTCATTGCCTACAAATAGCATCATTCAATACCAAATTTCCACCAAAAAAAACGTATAGGGAAGTAATTTATTAGGAGGTTTTTATATAAAAGTGATGGTGTACAATCTTCACTGCACTCTACTGTAGCTAAGCCGTAATAACGCTTAATGACCTGTGAATAAACAGTGTGTGTGTGTGTGTGTGTGTGTGTGTGTGTGTGTGTGTGTCACTAAAACCCAGAGAGGAATCAAAACAAAGAGCTGCTCTCTGATCCCGAGTCCACATGATACTCACACCTTCCTGTAAACACATCACGGTGGTTTAATGGGACTCTGTGTGTTAGAGCTTATCTTGAAGGTCCTCCAACGGAAATAACGGAATCCACTGATCCAGGACCTGCTACAGGCCTGAGTCTGGGTTTAAAAACAACTGCATCACCCACGGAACAAATCAGGGGCCGCGGTGTTGGAAGGACACACACACACACACACACACACACACACACACACACACACACGGATGCTACTCGCAGTAGACGCCGGTGGAGTGGTGTTTTTACGACCTTGAGCTCAGTGTACAGCACAATCTCACCGCTCATCTTCACCACGTGATAATAAAACATGTTCCTCTAACGGCTCATCAGCCACCAGAGAAACGGAGATGCCAACAATAAGCTAAACATGCGCTCCCTGTGCCAGCGCCTCCCAGTACCTCCCAGTTTACTAACAATCTCATTAAATACACACATCCTCGCACACATTTGCACGACAGCGGCTCTCACTTACCCCTTTTCTATCCGACACAGGCGATATTTTCGGTGGGTGAAGCTTGTGACTCGCAGCTAAACGCTTTTCCCAGTTGTGCCCTACCCAGTGCGAGGCTTCTGCGTCTCTGGGCGCTCAGGAATATCGTTATTCCTAACAAACAGCGGCGACACACGGCGGCTGAGAGAGAGAGAGAGAGGAGGAGAGGAGGAGAGGAGGCGGACATCATCCACAGCGCCAGCGTCTGCACTGCCAGCGCATCCAGGGGCGGGGCTTACCAACTCCCGGAAGCACACACGCATCATGCTAGGCAATGTCTTATTCTTAATCACCTCTGTAAATAAGTATACATTTTAAAATTTTATAAATGATCTAGTGTTTTGTTGTATTTTTTTTTTTTTGGTATATTTATCTACCTTTCTATAGATTTCCACCATGTTGTAGTTTTTACCTTCTTCACCGTCGTTTAATGAACACAGCGACGCGTCCTCCAAAGGACTACATATCCCAGATACCTTCGCGGCGTTTACGGAAGTGATCTCTTCAAAACAACCGTTACCGGGGAAGCAGCTTGTCGTGCTCCTTATCAGCATATCGAAGATATTGGAAAACGGAACCGGTTATAATCCACTTGCAGTTAATGCTAAAATGAAGCCAGCTCTGGACTCCGACGAGGAGGAAGAGATAGGAACATATCAGAAGAAATTAAGAGGTGATGAGTTGTTAGAGATTGAAAGAGGAAATTATTTGTTAGCTAGCCAAAAGCTGTGCAGCAGGGTGATATTATTATTATTATTATTATTATTATTATTATTATTATTATTATTATTAAAAAGACTTTGTTTGCATAGTGTTTCCTCGTGTCTTGACTTGCAGTTAAACAACACAAGCTTAGTGGACTCAACTCAAAGACA
>JAOUQZ010000039.1:10062842-10073739 GCA_028564935.1 Neosilurus hyrtlii
CTTTGTCACATTAAGCTGCAGATGATTCTGCTCACACCATGTGATGAAGGAATCCACAGCAGTCGATATTCCGTCTCATCACCTCCACTGATACATCCAACTACAGCAGAGTCATCAGAAAACTTCTGAAAGTGGCAGGTCTTTGTGCAGTAGCGGAAGTCCGTTGTGTAGAGGGTGAAGAGGAAAGGGGAGAGGACGGTCCCTTGTGGTGCTCTGGTGAAACTAAACCAGGCTGCATGCCAGTTAACACATGCGCACTGATACAGGGTTTTGTTCACTTTGGCCTGGAGTTGGCTGGGATGGGCTCCAGCCTCCTGGTGACCTCAATAAAAGATAAAATGGTTCAGCAAAATGAATTAATTCATTAAATGAAACATTTGCAGATTATTAGATTTAAACATGAAGGCAGGCATTCATGAAAGCCTGCAGTGCCATTGTTCAGAAATTCAGGAAATTAAAACAAACGAAATTTGCTCTTTAATGTGAAGTTTAGGAACTGATCCCAAATATGCTGTTGTGTGCAGATGTAAGCTCATTGAATATCTAGTACCTAACATCACTCCACCCCATTTACCAGGTACTCACAAGAACGATATCTTTAATGTTTACTAAACGTCAAATGCTGATAATAAGGTTAAGTACCTTGTTTTCGTCCTGTGTGTTATGTGTGTTTTCCAGGCAGTAGTGCAGTGTGAGGACATCTTTGCTGAGATGACTAGACAGAGGGAGAGACTGGAGAAAGAACTGTCTTTAGAGCAGGAGAAGATTGCACAGGCGAGGGACGCTGCTCGCTCTGAGAGCAAGAGAGAGAAAGAGGAGCTCATCCAGATGGTAAGTTATTACAGAAGACCTGTTAACATTCACATGTATTCACAGGATATCCACATTTTCAAAAAAGGACAAGGGGGACACCCCCTCAACCAAAAAAACAAAACAAAAAACCCCAAACACACAAAAAGTGGTAGAAATATTAATCTAGGATGATCTGAAATATTAATATGGGATGAAATATTAATCTGCATTGACCTAATGTTACTTATCATTACACATCATGATCTCCTATGAAGCCCCACCGCCTTCTTCTGTTCCCTTTCGGAATGCTTTGTCTCAGCGCAGTTTTACGGCTTGAAAGATGCAGCATCTTAGATTTCTCTCAGTTCTGTAATGATTTGAAATATAATTAGAAATGTATTTTCCTTCATGAGAAATGAAGTTAACTGATGTTTTCCTGATATTCGAGCTCTGAAACAAGTATACCCAGTGGCTAAAGCTACTCATGAATAGCTTCTGTGATTTATCTTTCATTATCAGTTCAGTTTGGGTGAACACAAAGGCCTCCTGGCAAAACAACACCAGCTCATGGGCTTAGTATCTCTTATTCACCTGTTTTACATTTTGTTTCAGCTCTGCATCTGTTTACAAAAACATGTCTCCTTTTTATATCCCAATTGTGCTCCAAGCGTGTTCATAAATTATGGAGCTCCATGCTTTTTCGAATCGTGGAGATCATGGGCATCGTTCCCCAGTGTAAACTTTTTTAGGCTTAGTTTTTCTTCCTTTATAGGTAATTCCATGTTAACTCATCTAAAGTCAGAATCAATCTGTCATACACACAGCACACACAAAACACATTCAAACATGATTCAGGAAGTTCTTGTCTTTTTCAGATATATAATAATCTAATATAATCTATTAGTGTTTTTATATAAAAACAGTAAATGATGTAGGTAACCAGACACATCTCTGAAATTTTTATGTTTCTATGAAAAAGTGTATTCTTTCCCAAGGAAGAAAAATAGAGCTCATGCATCCAGTCCCTTTTGAGTTACAGTGGTCCAAAATGAGTAAAGAATGGCCGTTCCGAGGCCATTTTTAAACCTTTACAGTTGCCTTATAATTGTATGCTCAAAATTGTAGTCTACTGAAATATTAAATTATGAAAAATGTGAAGCTCGAGTAAACAAAAATCAACTTTTTTTAAAAAATAAATGTGCATGTAGTGCTTACACTTCAATTTAAAACAAGTGAAAAACCAACCAGGAATTATCGTTAGGGTCATTTCTGAACTCTGGCTTTGGTGTGGCTTAATATGCCGATATAAAGTCATTCATTCCTTTTCCAAGACGCCTAATCCTAATTAGGGGGGTGGCACTCATATCAGCCGACTCTGGGCGAGGGATGGGTATACCCGGAACAGCTTGTCAGTCCATTGCTGGGCCAACACACATACATCCGTTCACACTTACACCCGGGGGTGATTTGGAACCACTAATCATCCTACTGTGCATGTTTTTGGACTGTGGGAGGAAACTGGAGTACACAGAGGAAGCCCACACAAGCACTGGGAGATCATGCAAACCGCACTGAGCCCGGAAATTGAATCCGGGACTTTCTTGCTGTGAGGCAGTTGTGCTAACCACTACGCCATTTTGACTGATGCTATTGATATGAATGTTTTAAAGAAAATCCATGACATGGATTGGGAAAACTTCTGAAAACTGGGTGAGTTGGCAATGAAGGATCCTTACATGAGCTGTATGTTATCTTTTTATCAAAATGTCTTGCATGTTATGAAATCAGTATTTTAATGTTTAATGTCCCCCCACAGATTTTACTGCACAACTGCACTGATGATTGTGTGTGTTGGTTGGGTTCCAGGTGACGTCCCTGACATGCAGAGTGGCCGAGCTAGAAGGATTTTTGGATCGAGGAGACAGGGAGAGGAACTCCCTCAACACTCAGCTAGAGGAGGCCTTTAAGAAGCTCACCACTCAGGAAACTGACAACAGCAGGGTACAGAAACTCAATAATGCTCATCTTTTCTTAACAGCTTCACCACAAATGTTCTAGTTTGTGCGCCATGCTGTTTTTTGCTTTTATATGAATAAAAGTAAACTAAATATTAGAATAAAAATCTAAATAAGTGATGATACTATTTTTGGTATATATTTTCTACAGGAAAGGTTTAGTGTTATATAGTTTTCTGTTGAAAATGAGCTGTAATGGAAATAAATGAACACCAGATGGCAGAAGAGCTATGGAAATAGGCAGCATTTCCTTTCTGCACCTACTGAGTAGGATTATGTTAAGCTGTGAAAATGTTCTCTTATTCATTTGATATTTGGACTTGGAGTGTAAAATTTAACCCTGGAGAACTGACATTTTTGATGGAGTAAGAATGCTGTTGTTATAACCAGTGGTCCTGGGTGTAACAGTGCTGTTAAGCTTATAGCGCTTTGTTATAGGTGTGTGGGGAGCTACGCTACCAGTTGAGCCAGGCCCAACTTAAGAGGGAAGAAGCTGAGAGGGAGCTGCAGGACTCCCGCTCTAAACTGGGCCGGCAGCTCGATTTAGCACAACAGGTAAGAGACTGCTTGGGTTCAGGCTTGATGTAAAATACCAATGATACATTTTGAATCATGTGGTTTGTACAGTTGTTTTGGTGTGGTAATAATTCAGAATACACCCCTCATAAAAATAAATAGTACTTATTCAATAAAAGAGAGAAAATAGTAACAAATACATGAATGCATTGATGTTTACTTTCTACTAATCTCTCTCTCTCTCTTTCTCTCTCTCTCTCTCTCTCTATCTCTCTCTCTCTCTCTCGGGTTTCAGGAAGTGCAAAAGCTGGGTGCGGAGCTGAGTGGCAGCCAGCAGCGTTTGGAGGAGGCCCAGAGGGCAGAGGGCCGAGCTCGGACGGAGGCAGCCGGCCTGGCAGAGGGGCTGAACCGCGCCCAGCGCCAACTGCACCTCACCAGGTAACCCCCTTAATCCTATTACATGCCACAACACTGCGCCCGTCCGCACGCTGTGCTCAGTACAGTGCCAGCGGCCCGGCTGGAAGGCACCCGCACTTTATTAAAACACCACAGTACACCATGTGCCAGGGGAACAGGGCCGCAGAGAGCGGGCACACACTGACCCTCTCCTCTCTATAACGTCACCCCACAGTGCTGCACTCAATTTGTTTTTTTTCAAAAGGTAATTAGCAAACCACTAAGGTACTTTCTGTGTTATTTCTGAATAGGGCTTAGAGTTGATCTCCGAAATTCTGTGAGGATACATAAGGATTTGTGTGCAGAATTCCAGTGACGGCTGTGTTTGGAGAGAGATTGTTTATTAGAGAAATACATTTCACCATTTACTTTGAAAAGATCCGATATTGTTGCCCTTGAGCAAAAAGGCTGTTATTCGAAACAGAAGTCTTATTTTCACTAAAGCTTTCCCATCACAAAATTCACCATGATGAGTGTAAGCAAAGCATCAGTTAACACGTTCACTTATTTACATTAACATTATGAGTGTGCCAAGTTCATGAGGGCATGCTTCATCACCAGCCCGGGTGTTTTTATCAACATGTGGTGGGGTGGTAAGTGTTCCTGCTGTATTGCCAGAGTATGCATGAAATATTTTACTGATGAACCTGTGTGTCACTATAGCTCGGAAAGTGGGTTGGGGGGCTCTTCAGTGGCTCTCTTGTTGTAGAAAGGGCAAAGGTCATGAGGCTGGAGTTGGTATGAGTACAAATTCATTTGTTTTAGTCTGTACATGCAGTGCTATTGCACAGATGTAATTAGCGCCCACCACACCAGCTTGATTCTGGTGTTGGCCAACAGTCAAGCAAGGCAGTGAGGCATCCTCCGTGGGTGTGGATAATATTCCGGGCCCTGTTTCTCAAGAGGTAGCATGCGAGACAGCTGCACAGCTGTAGAGGAGGGACAGCATCTGTTCACCAGAGGAATGACCGAGTATTACGACATAGTCGTATATTGTTTATGAGGTATTGCGTGCTGTTCAGGAAACATTATAATTTGGACCATTTGTTTACATTTGGTAAAGTCACTTTGTACTTCAGAGACTATGTGATTCATCTTTACTGAACACCTTTTATACTGCAGGGTAGAGTGTAGTGATCACTTAACGTAAAAAAAATACTTAGTAAGATCTCTGTATCTGTAAGATATCTTTTTATTATTATTATTATTATTATTTTATTTATTTACATTTTTTTTACATATTTTTAAGCTATATCAGATCTTAATCTCAGACCATTTTAACATATAGATTCACAGTGTATCATCTAGTCATTATTATCCAATACTGCACTTTGTAGCATTGATATTACAGAAGGCTGAAATATGCAAATGATCCTTTAACACATTACTAAATCTTTTATTGCTCCAGATGAGCATTTTGAACTGTGGAGGTTTTGATGATTCACACCATCACATAGAATTCAGTTAACATAATTCAGGACACATTAAACACACACTAGTCCTTTCTTAATACAAGCTTTAAAACCCCTTATTATTGTTTTTATCTCCCATTATAGTTATTCATAAATATAACAATGCAATATGTATAATAATTCAGTATTGTATCCTAAATGCAGTATTAATAATCATCATCATCATCATCATCAGTTCTAGCGGTGGTTGGCACACTTTTCTTGGTTACCAAAAACCTTGACAAATACTTTGTTAAGTTTAGGATCCGAACCAAGATGGAGCTTGTACAGAAAGCTGCCCTACTCGGCTACATGGATCCTTAGGAATGTACTACAAGTACAGAAGATACTGGGTCACTTTACCAGCTACGATCTAATCTGTGTTAACTCAGTTAATAATAATAATAATAATAGTAATAATAATGATAATAATGATAATAATCTTTTGATTGATGTTGGGTATCATCATGAAAATGCACAGTGTAGACACACTGAAATAATAAATGAATGCAGCAGGTGCCCTGATGCTGCTTTACACAGAGTTTTTCCACATAACCATCATGACTTTACTCCATGCCATTTCATATTTCCTTTAAACTCACTCTGGTTTGCAGGTTGTGTGAGTTATGCTGAATATTCTGGGTGCAAGACGAAAATATAAATAAAATTGATTGGCTGTTACATAACAAGGCTCCTGGTCAAAAATTGCTACATTTCACTCTTAATCTATTTGTTATTCTCCTACATTTAAAAAACAAAATACTTATATTTTGAAAACATGATAAGAAAGGTAGATAAAATATTAAACACTGACCATGATATCGAGCATGATTATTATATTTATTATATAATATATAGATATTTTAAAAACATACTCCTTTTATGGTATTACTGTGAGAACATATGGATAATAGTTTTATTGGACATCAAATGATTGTGTTGTTTTGTATATTTTGATCATACAAAGATACATAGTTTTCAATATTTTTTCAAATGAAAATCTGAAAATTGTGGTGTGCATTTGTATTCAGCCCCTTTACTCTGATACCCCTAAATAAAATCCAGTGCAACCAACTGCCTCCCCCTAATTAGTAAACAGAGTCCACCTGCGTGTAATCTAATCTCAGTATAAATACAGCTGTTCTGTGAAGGGCTCAGAGGTTTGTTTTAGAACATTACTGAATAATCAGCATCAGGTAGCCCAAGGAACCCACCAGACAGGTCAGGAATAAAGATATGAAGACATTTAAAGCAAGGTTAGATTATAATGTAATGAAAAAATCCCAAACTTTGAACATCTCACGGAGCACTGTTCAATCGATCATCTGAAAATGGAAATAGTATGGCACAACTGCACATCAACCGAGACATGGCCATCCACCTAAAGTGACAGGCCAGGCAAGGGGAGCATTGATCAGAGAAGCAGCCGAGAGGAGCCGACTCTGGAGGACCTGCAGAGATCCACAGCTCTGGAAGACTCGGGGAAGACTGTGTCCACAGTACATTAGTCATGCACAAATTTAGTCTTTATGGAAATGTGGCACGAAGAAGGCCATTGTTGAAGGAAAGCATAAAAAGTCGTTTTTGCAGTTTGCAAAAGCCATGTGGGGGGACACCACAAACATGTGAAAGAAGTTTATCTGGTGAGATGAGACCAAAATTTTAATTCAAAAACACCGTGTGGTGGAAACCTAACACCATCCCCACTGTGAAACATGGTGGTGGCAGGATGGTGCTGTTGGAATGCTTTTCTTCAGCAAGGACAGGGGTGCTGGTCAGACTTGATGGGAAGATGAATGGAGCCAAATGCAGGACAATCTTGGAAGAAAACCTGTTAGAGGCTGAAAAAGACTTAAGACTGGGGCAGAGGTTTACCTTCCACTAGGACAACGACCCTAATCATACAGCCTGAGCTACAATGGAGTGGATTAGATCAAAATATATTCATGTGTTAGCATGGCCCACTATAAGTCCAGAGTTAAAGTAAGAATTAAATGGCAAGACATGAAAAATGCTGTTCATAGATGCTCTCCATACAATCTGATTGCTGAGTTTGAACTGTTTTGTAAAGAAGAATGGGTAAAAAGTTAGCCTCTAGATGTGAAAGCTGGTAGAGACATACACCAAAATACTTACAGCTTTAATTGCAGTGAAAGGTGGTTCTATAAAGTGTTTTTAAATATTGAATACAAATACATGCCACACTTTGAAGATTTTTATTTTAAAAATTCGAATAAATAAAAAATTAAAAAAAAGAAAGTTTCATTTTACTTCCACTTCACAATTATCTGCCACCTTTCGTTGGTCTATCACATACAATCCCAATAAAATACATTTACATTTGTGGTTGTAACGTTTCAAAATCTGGAAAAGTTTAAAACTTTTGATTAACACTGTATTTTATCATCCTATGAACATTTTAAAAATTCTTTTGTACATATGTGGACACGACTCTCGCTACCATCACTCTGCATGAGGATATGCGGTATAATATGTGTCAGCAATGAAGTACATGCCAAATTGTAATGATCAGTTTTGAATGGCTGAAATTATTGCCAGTATTATTGTGTGTGGATTTTGCGAAAAATGTTGGCCTTTCTGAATAAACGGGTAGGGTGTTTAAGAACATGAGCCAAATGGGGTTGGCTTGTATTTTTTTCAACATTCAACATTGAGACATAACATTCCACATTGAGACATAAGCCATTTTTTTGTCACAGCCCATATAGCAAGGGCAACGTATCCCAGCTGCAGTATAATCCAAACAGTATATATTGTTCAAATTGTATAGCTGTTTTATTGTTAATTGGAATAATTCTCATATTGGAAGCATATAGTTATATATAGATTATGATCAGTGTATGTGTTTATACTTAGAAACAGTGTTAAATGCTAATATATCTATACCTTTAAATTACATAAATACTGTTTGTTGGTTTATGCAGCAGCAGAGTGTTCAGTCTGAATTATTTATCGGTGCTAAACTGAGGTTTGTTTGCCCAGTGGGTGGTCTGTGAAGGAACAGTACTGAAGCAGACGACTCTGTCCTTTAAATGCTCTTTACTTGCTCTCACACCGGCGACAAAATGGCCTGTTGAAGATCACAGAGGTTAAGCTTCTGACCAGCCTGGCTGTTGGCAGCACAGAGGTTTATAGCTTGTGTGTGTGTGTGTGTTGTGGATGTGCACTGCTGGAGCAGGTTCTCTGGACCTGCCACGGTGCACAGATGCATCAGACATCTGTCCATTCATTTTGTCTTCCTTGGGGCTAAGACTTGTCTTTCGTGGCTCTCTCTTGCTTTGTACAAACTCCGCACAGACGGATCAGCTGTGAGAGGACGGGTACGTCGGGCATCCTGCTGGGTGGCCGTGTGAATAAGGCCTCTGAAGCTGCCCTTTGATTCTCATCTTTTTTTCTTCTCATCTCAGCCTGACTGATCACACCTCCCTCCAAACGGACTCAAATGAAGCAGTTGTCTTTTGTTTGTTTTTTGCCCCCCCAAACTCTCTTTCCTTTTCTTGCTGTTCTCCCGGGCTCCCCAGCCCCCCCACACCACCCTCCGGCGCATGTTGGGTAGACAGACAGGGCCGGCGGCTCCAGCATCGGATCATCAGCCAGCTGTGCGTTGTGCAGCCGAGGATCTGTCCTAATCCCCCCGCTCTGTTCTTCGCCTTCTGACGGCTTTGAGCCCAGACTTTATTCCGTTTGTTTGTTTGTTTTTTGTTTGCCTATTTCTTTTTGCCCCCCCATCCCGCATTCACCACCATCACCCCACCGCCGCACCACACCCACTTATTACTTACACACCCCCAGCTCTGAGAACATTCAGTAGACCCCGTAGTGTGTAAATGGGGGGCTGGGGGGGTTTGCAAACCAAAGTGCTGCATACACTTGCTGTTGTTCTCAACTTCTGATTCCCAAGTTAATAGTCGTCTCTCAGGGTTTGCTGGCATATAGCTTGGACCAAGACGTTATCTGCCTTTATGACCAATATCCTAATGAATTATGGCATCTGTTGTATGAGCATGTCTTGAATTCTGTTCCGGCGATCTATATATCAAACTAGCAAATATGTTTGACCTTTTTGTGAAATAGTAATAGAGTAAACAAAAACATTACAAAAAGTCAGTGAGGGAAAGATATAAAACAGTCCTGGACTCTGGGAAGCCCCCTTTTCCTGTCTGTGGCTCACTGTGGTTGCAGTGTTTGAAAGTGACCATGTCATCCAGGAAAATTTAGTACTTCTTCATTAACGATGCACAGCAGAGTTCAACCAATTCCCAAATCTCATGCTTCGTGTAAACACGGCACACTGCGACATACTTCCTCCTGCATTACAGATTTTCTAAGACAAAGCTTTTGTGTTTGCTTTGGACCAGAATGCAGTGAGCCATTGGTCTTTATTTGTGCTAAAGCTTTGTAAAACATTTATTTATAGTAAAGCTCTCATTTCAAAGGCCTAATTGAAATTATGCTTGCAGTGTGAGATGACACATGGCCTTAGAAGTGAATGTGTTTGTGGTTCATCACACTTCAGAAATAGATATGATGCATGAAAGTGTTTAAAGCATTAAGATTTAATTGGGAGTGTTTGGTGTATAGAATGTGCCGAACTGTTGCACAGAGGTCTGGGGAGGGGGCAGTACATAACTTCTTGTGGCCTTTTGAGAAACTATATTTCAGTAACTCTCTTGCTAATGATAATGAGGCCTCTCGCACTTAGTTGACAGTGTCATTGACTTGTCCTCTGAAAAACTTCTTGTTCTAAAGCCCATAAAGCATTGCAGACCCACTGCAGCGTTGGCGTTAAGCGCTTTCTCATCCCACCCCAGAATTCCATTAAACTTTACACGCCTCTCTGCCTTCCTTCAACCTCACACGAGCGCACGTGTGTGTATGTTTGTGTGTGTGGGAGAGCGGAACACAATCCCCCAAATAGGCGAGAATGGGAAAATGAATAAAAGAGTGAGCAGATGCAGCTCCATGCCAGAGGGAGGCTGCCACTGTGCGTGAAGTCTGCCGCTCCACCAAACTGCTGCAAGACCAAATCGGTGGGTGGTGCGTGTACCATCCGACAGGCAACAAAAGAACGAAGCCTGTGCCCTTCGTAAAAAGTAGTAGGGAAAAAAGCAAAGGAGGCTGCCGCCAGCCGTGAGAAGCCATGTATGCGCTTTGGGGCAAGGGCGGGTTCGGGCACTGGCAGGTAGGAGGGCGGTGTGCGAGGTGCTGGGCGGCAGCCATCTTGTTGGGGGGAGCAGATGGCAGCAGGGCTGTGAGAGGAGGGGCTGCTTAGCAGAACTAATCAGACAGTAACGGATGGGGCAGCTGGGACCGCTGCCGGCCAGGCGGGAGAGCTCCATGATGTTGACAGTGGTGTGCCCGTTGGCCTGGCATGAGACCTTGCCACGTCTTTACGCCTTGCCTACAGGGCTGCAGGCCCCACGCTCCTCCTTTTCATGTGGCACAAGGCAGGTCCACAGCCTTTGTCTTCTGTCATTCTAAACCTCTTAGAACATGACATCACATGGCCTTTTGTTTAATGACTTAAAGTTTTCCCAAAGTCTGGCAAGCATAGGGATGTAGCTGGGTGTGTGTGTGTGTGTGTGTGTGTCTGTGTGTGTCTGTGTGTGTCTGTGTGTGTCTGTGTGTGTCTGTGTGTGTGTGTGT
>JAOUQZ010000039.1:10073879-10087330 GCA_028564935.1 Neosilurus hyrtlii
GTGTGTGTGTGTGTGTGTGTGTGTGTGTGTGTGTGTGTGTGTGTGTGTGTGTGTGTGTGTGTGTGTGTGTGCTATACTGCACATTCATAGAAATATTTGTATTGTGTTCTTGTAGGTTATCAGTCATCCAGGTTAATACTTGAGAGTGGACTTGTGATGATCTTATTTTTGGCTGTAGTTCTAATTCCGTGGTTGGTTCTACAGCCATCATTTATTCATATGCAGGATGTTGCCAAAGCCAGTTGTTCATGTAAATTGGCATGACTGTCATGATATGCTGATCTCCGCTAGCTGTCAGAGTTTAGCAATATATCATAACAATATGTAAATATGATTTTAAGTATCATATCTGTCATTAGATCTTATTGTTTGTCTGTCATTGTGTTTAATGTTTTTAATAAGCTTCATGTAAAAATGTCTTCATGCAGTTAATGTGGGTACATTGTGTGATGAATCGAAACCTTAGAGTGTTGCTTCTTTTGTTAAAAATTAGTTAATCTTCAAATAGGCCATTCAGTGTTACTTAGGCTCATTTACTGAATAAATATGATGCATCAGCACAAAATGAGCCTTAATGCACCAAACTGACTTTTAGAATGGAATTTTCTTTAAAGATCCTGTGAATAAATTCATTAAACTCGAGATATATTTGTTAACATATCTTTTTAAAATTATGTTTTTGGTCGTTTTACAGCAGACAGTGCCCACATAACTCCAAAAATCTGTGTGGTGCATTAAGACTCATTTTGTGGTGAGGTATCACATTTATAAGCTTTTATATAATAAATATTACCTAAAATTTAAGCAAATGGGGCCAAAACCTTTTCCAACTTCTTGATGTGGTTACCTAGCCTTCATTCCTACCCAGAAATATTGTACAAACAACATTAGACATCTCACTTTGTAATGCTGTCATATTTCTGGTGACTTCAGCTCTTTATCTCCCATTCAACATGCTTCTGTCCTGGCCTGTAAGACCAGATGCCATGCCAGAGGCTATGTCCCTCAACTGAGCAAGACCTCAACTCATTTGCCAGTCATTTACTCCATTATTTAATGCCCTAACAGGCAAGTTAGTTCAAGGCAGTTACATGTGTGCCATTCATTTGCAGCTCTGTAGTGGGAGCCTGTATATACCCGGGAGAACACGGTCTCTGAACCTGATTATCCTCACATAGTGCCAGAGCTACCGTCATCTGTCAAAGGAAGAATGCATCTCATTATAGTAGCTGTAGGGCAAATATGTAGACATAAGCACTTGCTTGTGGTTAATACTGTAGTGTATCATTTATTTTTATTACTAAATGTTTCAATGTTCAGATTGTTATCACTTTATTATGTATAAGGAAGCAAGCAGGGGCCTGTTGATAGTGCTGGGATGGTGTAATGTTATTTTCCTGTAACAGAACATGCCAAAGTATTTTATTCTTTTTATATCGTAGTATTTGGATAATGGTTGCAATTTTTATATTTAATAAACAACATGCAGTCATACCTTTAACTTTTTTTACATTTAATGTTCATGAGACAAGTTAGTGCCTGTTATCACTTAACAATTATAACCAGTCACTCTCTCAATTACTAATCTTTATCCTCTTACTCTTGAAGGCAAGAGTTTTCTGTCCAGAGGACTAAAACATTACACTGAGCGTTATAAAGCACTGACACTTGAGACTCCTTCCATGAATGTTAAATACACATCTCCTAACAGAAACTCATCATTGTTAAATAACAGCATGTTAAAAACAATCAAGTTCATTAGAAGGTTTAGATGACAATAGTGTTTAAAATGATAAAAATATTAGAATAATTTGAATAAATGGATTAATATACACCTGTCCTGTTAACTATCACAGCTGCCGTTATTAAGAATTTATTATCACCTGACTAATCAGAATCACTTCAACTGACATGTCCATTCCACAATCAACCAGATTTCACAATATCACAATCACTGCTCACAATATTTAAGGACATTTAGGGCATACTAGGTTGCCTTGCACCATGCCCAAGCATCAATGCGTTCCTCCCCTCACTCCCCCACTGGCCTGCGCTTACATTATTTCAGGCTCAAGTATGCTTACGTCATCATCCTTCATATAAAACACGACTGTTTTTACACGGTGGCTTATTTGGACTCTTTTTGGGTGCAGTGAGACACATCTCTCTCAAATGATGTACAGATGTATTAATTATGCAACATGACAATTTTCAGTAAATCTTGCTGCACACATATGAAGAAATTCAATAAAGGAATTAGCGTCTTTCCTCACAATTTGTGTTTAACGACAAGGTGGGAACCAGAACTGCTCAAATATTCTCCAGTGTGTTTAAAAATGCACATCATAGCATTCCATATGTTCTGTGCTTGATTCTTAGTGTGGTTAGTGATCACACTGTGTATGGTGCCTGAGTCCAAGTGATCTCTGCCCAAGTGAAAATCTGTATGTGAGCCAGCTTAACTATGTCCGAGCATGGCACACAGTGATCAAACTAAGTAAAACAAGCCAAACTTTATGGCTTGTATGTGCTCAGGCATGGTACCGATTGCCTACTGTGAGTACACCACCCTTGGTTCATGCTTTCTTTGCTAAGTGTACACTTGTTGTGTCTTACCTATCATTGCCAAACTTTGCAGCATTTTGATCACAGTTCTGGTTTCCTGAGTTTATGCACTGCCTAATGAAGGATATTTGCTTATTGCCTTCTTTTTACCAGTTTGGATTTGTTTGCAAGCTTCAATAAATATGTGTTCTACCTGCACTTGCATCCACACCTGCTTTCCTGCTATTAACAAAGCAGTGGTATATGATTTTTTTCATTATTATTATTTTCTAAGCACTTTTATTTATCTAGAATTATTTATAAACCCCTGCGATGGCCTGTCAAGCTGTCCAGGGTGTACTCTGCCCTTGCCCAGAGTCAGCTGAGATGGGCGCCAGCCTCCCCGCGACCCTAATTAGAATTAAGCGGTTCAGAAAATCAATGAATGGATTTATAAACCCAACCGTAACCAAGTCTGATCAAGATTTGAATTAATATATAACATTAACACGTCTTCGTCTATTATCACTCTAGCTTGTAATCCTCCACTACTCTTCAACCAACTTTCTGCAATCTTATTTACATCATACTATTGTGCACCCCCCTATTTAAATTTTGTAATATATACATTTTGGCTTTTCCCATAGCAAAAATTAACTTTGTCATAATTATATTCTGTACCTTCTATTTTATTTTTGTATCTAATTTAATATTAGGATTTTTTTCAGTGCTGGTTGATATAAGCAGTGTAAGCCACATGTCTTTCCTATAAGACTCATATGTTTTTGCAAATTGAATTCACAAATGTTCATCATTTTCTGCATAATCTTTGTTCATAAAAAATGGGTTTCTTAAAAAAAAATATTTCATTAAACTGATTAAATTCTAATTTATGTGATATGTTTAAGCTTCTCATTTTGCTGAAGTTCATACTTGTGTAAGTTACAGCCTATTCCCTTGGAACTTTAGACGTTAAGGCAGTGTCTTATTAGAAAATACTGTAAAAGATAATGAAGTATATTATGCATATTTCAAGTGTTCTTGTGCTGTTAAACAGTCCTAGTAATGACTTTGAGGTAAAGAAAGTCATGGAACAGTGTTGGAGTACCATGGCCTAGCTCTCACTCATGCACGCTGGCATAGGACAGAATGTTATGAGTCCCCCAGGCAAAGTGAAGGCAAATCTGTTGGGTGCAACTGTTCTCACTTGGGCCAGCTCTGCCCAGAGAAAGTGCCCTACTTACTGTTTCTGGAAGATGGGTTGATTTTCTTCCTGTTCTTTGTCCATGACACCCTTTTCTTGCCCACTCCAAGTTTTGCTTTTGTGTAGATGTAATGTATACAGGTGTTTCTGAGCCCTGCTAATTAATGCAGTGAGAAGAGAAAGAGGTGTGTAAAGGAATTTTGACTTTTGGAATCTTTACTGGCAGCACAGTGGTGCAGCAAGTAGCATTGCCTCCTTGCAACTCCAGGGTCCAGGGTTCACAGTTCTACATGTTCTTCTCGCGACCTATGGGTTTCCTCCAGGTTGTTAGGTTTCCTGCCACTGTCCAAAAATATACATGTACGCAGATTGACTACTCTAAACTGCCTCTAGGTGTGAATGAGTGTGTGCATGGTACTTCGGTGATGGACTGGCATCTCATCCGAGCTGAATTCTCCCCCCCTTGTACCCAGTGTTACTGGGATAGGCTCCAATCCTACACATCCCCGATTTGGATAAAGAGGTTACTAAGTGGTTACTGAGTTTCACATTTCATCCTCTCTCTCTCTCTCTCTCTCTCTCTCTCTCTCTCTCTCTCTCTCTCTCTCTCTCTTTCTCTCTCTCTTCCTCCCTCTCGCTCTCCCAGTCCCTCTCTCGCTCTCTCTCTCTCTCTTTCTCTCTCTCTTCCTCCCTCTCGCTCTCCCTGTCCCTCTCTCGCTCTCTCTGTCTCTCTCGCTCTCCCTTCCTCCCTCTCGCTCTCCCTGTCCCTCTCTCGCTCTCTCTGTCTCTCTGTCTCCCCCCCTTTCGCTCTCCCTGTCCCTCTCTCTCTCTCTCTGTCTCTCTGTCTCTCCTTCCCTCTCACTCTCCCTGTCCCTCTCTCGCTCTCTCTGTCTCTCACTCTCACTCACTCACTCTCTCTCGCTCTCTCTCTCTCTCTCACACACACACACACACACACACACACACACATGCACAACACTTTAAATTTTTCTCATCATGGAGTATGTTTCTCCAGACCCACCTGTCCCAACACCCTTTTGGGTTAAAAACAAGTGTTTGATGTGATCTTCAGCAGCTGTGCTAAATTTTCTTGCTTAGTTTTTGTTTCTTACCACAAACACATGGGCTTTTGGAGGGCGCATTTAGTTAGAGGTAGTACAGGTGGGGAGTCTGGCCCAGACACCCTGCAGGTCGGACTTCAGCTCCGGCCATGTGTCCCCTGCTTAGAGCACAGAAATCAACACCATCACTGGCACACGTCGTTTCATCCAGGAAAAGCACTCTGTCCTTAATTTTCTCACTCACTCATCCTCCTTCTCACACGTTCAGTTCTGTGCTTGCCACCAGGCTTTGCTTGTGTTTCAAAGGCTTTGGATAAACACCATTTTTGTATCAGTGCTTCTTAGAAAGTTTTCTCTTGCCAGCTATTGCAACTACTTGCATTAGAGCAAATATTATTAATGCACTTATTTGAACATCTTATGTTCTGTAAGTGATATCTCAACTGAGATGACATTTTAAAAGAGACATATTGGTGAAAACAGGAAGTTAGTTACACAAGGTTTGCTGCTCCAGAATGTGTCGGTTTGACGCCGGAGGGAGTGCAAGCAAGAGGGTTGTTTGTAAATCGGTGGCAACTGCAATTCATTTTGCCGCTGACCTTGAGGGGGCTTTGCATTTCTTGAAGAAGAAAGCAGAAGCTGGTGGTAAACAAAGTTCACTTCTGACAGATGGATTGAATGACAGAGAGGTTGCGGGTGCCAGAATAGCCCTGGCAGCGGAGAAAATGTTCAATGCGGTCCAACAGGAGAGGAGGTGTGAACAGGTGCGGGGCTGCTGAAGGAAAGGGGACCAGATGGAGGAAGCCAGAGCCAGTTTAGTTAAAGGAAAAAGGGTGGGAGGGAGCAGCAAACAGGGGGGAGAGCATGCAGAGAGAGAGGATAGATGAAGGAGGGGGATGGAGAGATAGAGGGGGGTAGTAGGGATGATAGGAGCGACATTAGGAGCAGTTAGGATGGAGAGTAAATAGTTGTGTGTGGGAAGCAGATGTGACTTGGGGTGGCAGGTTGGAATCTTTCATCTCTGTGGTTTTTCCGAGGGAGTGTGTGTGAGTGTGTGTGAGTGTGTGTGTGTGTGTGTGTGTGTGTGTGTGTGTGTGTGTGTGTGTGTCAGAGGAAAGCAGGAGAGAAGTGTGATATCTGGTTCTATAAAGGCAGCAAAACACCTGAGATTTAGTGTGTGTATGCACATGCGTTGTTTTTCCCCATATTACTTTATGCTCCAGAAGACACATTTACACATAGTTACTGTGGCAGATTAGTGACTATAGAAACCACAAAACATTTAAAAAAATCACGTACTTGGCACTGGAATGATGTGCTAAATTAGATATGAACTACGTATGAAATTAATTAACAGATTCCATTTATCAGTGCTTTGCATTTGCCCATCTGTTCTTTGGTAGACTAATTTAAGTCCATTTGCTATCACTAGTTAAAAATAATGTGTGCTTCTGTTTACCATGCAGTAGATGTTGTGTATGGACTGGCTGCCATTGGAGATTCTTTCCTCATTTGCCTCCTGTTAATGTGAATATAAGCAATAATTGAGAGGATATGTACAATTAACAACCATTTGCACCATTTTTAAATGCATAAAGGTAGAAGAGTGAAGTCAAATGCAAGCAAGCACGACTAATGTAACTTTGAACAGTTTGTACCGACATGTCAGTTGCACTGTACTAAAATCCTTGCATAGTAAGAGCACTTTGTATAACGTGACATTGTTTCCATATTAAGTGATCATAATTGAACCCTCCATTCTCTACTAAACTGTTTATTTTAATTGTTTAATTTTAATATTTTTACTGCAGAGAACGATGATCAACACTTGATTACATTAAATCATGCAGTATTAAAATCAGATCGAGAGCATTCGCCTGGTGCAGGTGTCTTCGGCTAAGTTTTCCTGCTGTCACGCAGACCGAGTGTACTTTGTAAAGTTTCCCCCCTGCACATGTGTTACCATACAAATGGTGGCAAAGTCTCTTCATGTACTGTCGAGCAGTGATGAAGCCAACCGGCTGCCTCCAATTTGCGCACATTTTAGGAACGGTAGCATTTGGTCATTCCTGGCGTAGGATCACGGTGCACCGCGGGGTGCTGCAAACTCTGCGCACGAGCAGTCTGTGGTATTCCAAATCAAATGGGCAACAGCTTGAATAGTGCCCACTTAGGCAGCCCGCAGCCCTCTCCCCTCACCAGCACCCAGCCACCAAGCCTCCTACCACCCAGAGCCGCCTCGTGGCCGCAAGACATTAGGCCTCACTCACATTATTACCGCCAGTGAGCAAACACACTCTGAAAACACACCCTGACCTTGCATGGGAGACACGGCCTCAGACTACCCCAGCAGACCGCAGAACGGCACCTCCTGTAGCGGGGCAACTATTGTGCAGGAATAGCAGGAAGCCAGAACTTTGCTTTTAATAGGACATTTTTTTAAATATATATATATTTTTATCAAGGTTCAGAATAGCTTAACATTCAAAAACTATTTTTTTTTGCATTTACCATGTCACACACAGCTCTGTCACTTTTAAGCACCATTTTGTAGCACATACAGAAAACCTATTTCATGTTGCACTGTTATTCGAAATGCTGCTAAATTTTACATCATAAGATGGAACATATGGTCTTGTGCCAAGAAAGGATCCCTCGATCCAAACACTTATTCCTGACTGGGCGATTAAGAAAAAGCAATTTGATGGATACTGTTTTGGGTTTTTTTTTTTTTTTTGGGGGGGGGGTATTCAGTGCTTCAGCCATTCTGTCCTTGCTGCAGGTGATGCAGAGGAGTTGAGCTCCGTCAGCTTTCTAATGATGGACACATATAAAAAGATTTAAAGATATATTTCACATATGAATTTGATCACTCCTAATTTACACTTCTAAATTTTTAGGTACTTGCCAACATGCCAAAGGTGTAAGGTGCTCTACTGACATTTTGATGTTTCTCGATTGTGAGTGAAAATCAAGCATGTGGTAGCAGTGATTTCATAACACAGGAGACCCAGGCCCTAAAAAAAATCCCATGGACCCTTTCTGTGCAGATTTATTTTATGAACTTTTAAATTTTCATTTATTTATTCATTTATCACATTCTGTAATTCTGTATGTAAGGCTTTGTTTATTTATTAGAGCATTAGAGCTTTCTACTGAGCAATTTTCAGCTAACCAACATATTAGGCTTGGTTATTTGTAGGCCTAGTTGTTTTTGAGGTTCGAGTGAAACCCTTACGACTTAAGGGTGAATTGTGATTTCCACTAGTACTCTGATCACGGACGTGGACCACATTTTGAGTGCACTGTCTTGGAGTATGCTGAGAGATGATGATGATACGATTTATTATTTTTATTTATTTATTTTTTTACAGTAAATATGCTGCTGAAGGAGATCCGTAACTCTGAACACATATGTGGAAGGTTGCTTGCAATAGTCATGATACTCCATCATGCATAACTTCTAAAATCACATGCTTGATCTCACCTGCTTAGTCAACCACTCAGAGCCATTAGCAGAACAATGGTGTACCTCTCCCTCTTGCCGGTGTCCAGACACTCGTCTGTAAGCCAACTTTTCTCGTTGGAACTTTCTGGCGGTCTGTCTCATGCTAATTGGTCGACAAACACCACCCCTTGCCGGCCGCCCCCGCACCCACGCCTGCCTGGGCCCCCTGGAAAGGCGTGCTAACAAATGGCTGGCTGCGAGGCCTTTGCGAGCCCCCTGCTGAGCGCTGGTGTGGATGGTGTTTTAGGCCGCTGTTCAAGCCCAGCGGGGGTTCGCCGTTCTCTCTCTCTCTCACAGCTCTCGCGGGCGGAGCGCCTTCACACTCCAGACGACAGCAGGCCTGCAGAGACGGTCACTTCTCCAGCTACGTTCCAAACCCAGTGTGTGAGAAAAGTTTTGGGCTTTGCTGTTAATTAATGCACTTTGACTTTGTGCAGTTTCTTTCCTTTTTTTTTTCAGTCTGTCTCTTTTTGGCCGCAGTAATGTTTTAAAGAGAGGGACTGTTTTGGTAACAGGATTTGGTGACAGTTTGGTGTGGAATTTGTTTTGATTTAATATAATTTTTTTTAAAGGCTTTGTTTTTACACTTAAACATAAATGAAAATGAAGTAACTGGTTTCTGTTAATAATTTATTAGTGTAGTTTATTTCTGTGGCATACCTTAATGAACAATCTCTGACACACCTGCCTCTCTGTCTTGCTCTGTATCTCTGCAGGAAGGAGAAGGAGGCACTGGAGCGCCGTAGTGCGGAGGACATGGCTGCTCTGACCTTCCAGGCTCAACGGCGCGAGCATGAGCTGACACAGACGCTCCAGCAAATGGAAGCGCAGCACGAGAGGAATGGTGGGTGTCCACTGGTGTGCTTTCCCTTGCCAAAACAACCTCCTCCTGTCATCCCTTTCTCCTCCTTCTTTTATTCCGCATCAGGAACACCTGTAACCTTTGGCTGGCCGAAGGGAGCAGATGCTCAGCACTGCAGAGCCGCAGTGTTACATATTAGTTAGCGTTTAAAAATGGAGGGGATGCGGGCAGCACTGCCCACTGTCTGTGGATTTCAGAGTGCTGCTCTCACATCTGTTGCACCATCTGGATAGACGAGTTTATTTACCTGTGTTTCGAGAAATTTGAGGCATGCTGATCGCAAGAACAAAGCGCTGGGAAAACAAAGGGCTTCTTTTTGGCGTGGCTGCATAGCACACATGTTGTCTAAAGAGGAATGGCATCAGAGACTCAGCAGGAAACTCTGTGGGCTTATAGATTTAGTTCTTTAATACCACAGACCACTTCCCTCTCTAAGCATATAATAGCCACTCACACAAGCTAATTATTTTTCCCTCCCTGTGTGCTCTCTCCCATCTTCTCCTTTCTAAAACGATTGACTCTTATTAGTTGGTTGAGACAGAAGTATCAGAGTGGCATGGCCATGAGTAGGATTTCTGTCCTAATGACTGAGTCTCTATTCTGTCATTGTACATCCAGGGTAGTTTTCCTAATTTGTGCATGTATATGATCAAGTTTGTGTGCAGGTACTGGGAGGGTTTAGTTTCTATTATAATAATAATAATAATTAATTTTATTTGTAATGCACTTTACATTTGAAGAAAATCTCAAAGTGCTACACTTGGCAGTAAAACAAGAATAAAACACAAAAGACAAAGGTTAAAACAAAGGATAGGAACACAAGATAAGTTTTAAAGTGCTGCATAAAGCAGATAAAAAACAAAGAGCAGTCACAGTTAGTAGGCTTTTTGAATAGAACCGTCGTCAACTGTCTTTTAAAGCAGTCCACAGCTTGTGGCGCCCTCAGGTACTCTGGCAGGGCGTTTCAGAGCTGAGGAGCAGAAGAGGAAAAGGGTCGATCCCCCCATTGTGTAGAATGTGCAGAGTTCTCTGAGATATTGCAGGCCATTTCCATGCATGCACTGATGAGTGAGGAGGCAGAGTTTGTACTCAATACGGAGGTGGATGGGAAGAGAGTGAAGTGTCCAGAGGATGGGAGTGATGTGTTCGTAATTTACGCACCCTCATCAGGATCCTGGCAGCGCTGTTCTGAATATTTTGGAGTTCTGAAGGCTCCTGCCAGGAATCCTGACCAGGAGTGCATTACAGTAATTCACCTATTCTCATCATTTATCTTACTGTTAGCTAAACCATCAAATTCTAACTCTCAAACCTATGAGAATATGGGATGATTTGATGAGTAAATATTTTTGCTGTATGTTATGACTGAACTTGCTATCATAGCTAATCTTAACAAAGATATAGGTACCATCAAAGCAATATACATATTCTTGGCAGGTGAAAATAATACAACAATCAGTTGGCACCGGCAAGTCATATCCATGCACCTGATAAAGGAAATCTTAAAAAGTATAAAGTGCATCAAGAGTGAACTAGTGATGTGTGACAGCACATACTTCTCCCCCTATGCATAACACCATGCTTCATGCATTCTCATCTAATGTGTGATGGGAAAAGCAGATTCTTTCGATAATTGTTCAGTTCTGTTTTTCCATAATGAATAAGTATGTCTATCCCACTCTTCTTCTCATTCTTATGCTTTCTCCTTCCTTATCTTCTATCCTAATTCTATCTAACTATCCATCCATCCACCTACCTGCCTACCTACTTACTTGGCTGGCTGTCTGGCTACTTATTATTTGTCTGTATAGATGTAATCTGTGCATTTTGTCTATTTGGTTCAGATGTACTTTTACGTTCCTTTGCATATTTCTAGCACAAAGTTTTAGCTTGTTATTTATAATTAGATAACAGTGCTGTGAACATAAAAAGTGAAGCAAAGTGGCAGGTCCACCTGGTAGAATCATGAATATGCACAATCATCCACAAGAAACTTTGGGTGTTACATGTACTTAAAACGTAGTAACGTCATGGCAATAATAATATCAATAATTATATATGTGCTTAGGAAATGTGATAAAAGGACTACTCCAAGCCCATTTGTCTTACTCAGTAATTACATTTATATTAGTTGACAAGCCATATACCAATTAGTCATAATATTAACACCATCTGACAAATCTGCAGATAGACAGTCTCATACACAGCAGGATTCAATTCGTTGTGGGTTCTGACTCCCTTCTATTACGGACAGCATTAACAGGTTCAGCAGTTTGTGCTACTGTAGCTCTTCTGTGAGATCAGACCAGCCATAATAACTTTCACTCCCCATACTCATCAGTGATCCTTGGACACCCATGGCACTTTTGCCAGTTCACTGGTAGTCCCTCTTATTACACCATTAGGACTTGCTCTTTTGGAGTTGAATAGACCCAGTCGTTTAGCCATCACAATGTAACTCTTGTGTAAGTCACCCAGATTGTTACATGTTTTTCCTGTTTCCAACACATCAACTTTAGGAACTGACTGCTCACTTTATGCCTAATACATCTCACTCATTGGCAGGCGCCACTGTAATAAGATAATTAAAAATCATTAGCCAAAGGTGAAGGTTTGCTAAATGATATTATTAATATAACTATTAAATTCAGCAACATCCACCAAGCTTGAGGTGAATAACTGTTTTAGTGCTAATGAGCACAACAAAAGCAAGCTTTTTATAGTTTACTTTTACGTATTTAACCATGACAAAGACAGGTCAGGTGACCAAGCAGAGCTGAGTGCTGTGTAGACTTAACAGTGTTTTTAATACTCATTTAAACTTTAAGTGTATATGACATAGAAACCACAGAAAAAAAGTTATTATGCTTATGTGATAATAATGGCGCTGCCTGCTCGGTTGCCTGTGACAAACTGAGTGGCTATCATTTTGATTCAAGCATTATTTACTCTGAATAATGTTTGTAGTCCCTAGATTGAGGACCAATCATATCAGGCCATACCTCAGTAGTATGTACTCATGTTGTTACATAATGTCAGGAATGTTTTATATTTATTTTTGCAGCAGGTGCATAATTTTCTTAATATGTTTTACACTGGCACAGTAGCAACAAAGGACACGATTTTATTTAACAGCAGATTCCTGAGCGGACTCCAGTTGGAACATAAAAAGCAAGGTTCCTGTCCATGGTTAGTGCAAAGACGCACCAAATTTCTGTGTTATTTGCAAGTGTCTGCAGCCTCCAGGAACGCTGACCGCAGGCTAATTTTTTGGTCCCACTGGTTAAATCAATTCATATGACAGTTTTGTTCCCACTATCATGATAGCTGGACTATTGAGCGTACAGACGTTCCTCACATTTGCTGTTCATGGATAGTGCAAAAAAACAGCAAGTTCCTTTTGATGACTTGTAAAGTAACTCCTATAATAATAAACACCTAAACTACAGAGGTGCATGCTGGGAGTATAGTTATTTGAGAATTGATGGTGTTCTGATTGGTTCACCACTTAGGAAGTGTACTCAGAACGGAAACTGGCTTTTGGTTTGGATTAATTTTTAGGGCCTGAAAAAAAATATGTAAAAAATCCAGAACACCTTATGTCACTTGATGTTTAACTTCGAAATATTTAAAAACTGATGTATTGAGGAAGTTCAGATCGAAGAAGAAATGGCTGTTTTGAGTGCAAAAAGGTGCATGTTTTTTACTATTCAGTGTTACTTTTTGCCACTTTTTACTTATTGCCATGATGAGTTAGGAAAGTGCAGTTGTGTTCAGGGCTTTACAATATGTAAAAACTGTGTTGTTGTTGTTTTTTTTTCATGTTAAAAAAATGAAATTAGTATTAAAATGCAAGCCTACCTTATGAGAGGCACACCACAACCATGACTATTTATGATGGGAACTGATCACTTTAAACAGCCACAAAAGATTTTTTGGTTAAATGGTGAAACTTCACAAAGAGTAGTTAAATTTAATGAGAACTTAACGAGGATTGAAATTTTTCTTTCTAAAATTATGACCTTAGGATTTCTTCATTGGATCATTGTTTACTTAATAGTGTTACATCCAATATCATGCCTCTGACAATTACATTAAATCCAAATAAATTCACCCACAAGCACAACTACCGTGTTTCCCCGATAATAAGACACTGTCTTATTTTTTTTCGGTTCAAAAAACACCATAGGGCTTATTTCGGGGTAGGTTTTATTTTAATTAACATTACCAGCAATTTCAATAAACAGGTAAGTGATTCCTCCACAACTGCTT
>JAOUQZ010000039.1:10087430-10113134 GCA_028564935.1 Neosilurus hyrtlii
GGGCTTATTTTGGACCGTCCTGCTGAAGTAAGGGTAGGTCTTATTATCGGGGTAGGTCTTATTATCGGGGAAACACGGTATGTTAAACATGCAGTTATGTTACTAAGCCAGACAGCACAGACCCCCATACTACTAGTGATAACTATGTTAAAAAATAGTTTTCTAATGAGAATCACTTTCTTAAATAAGTCATTGTTAAACCTGAATTTTTCAGGTATATTCTAAAAATTATAAGACCAAATCTTATATTTATACGGGGGTGGGGGTGTCATAAGCCTGAGCAAGCTATAATAAATTAATCTCTGGCCATTACTTCTGTGGACAAAAGTTCCTTAAGACGACTTGAGGAACTGTGCTGTATCACACACTTTATGTAGTGTAGAGATGTATATTAACAATTATACACTTAAATTTTAAATGTTGTTATTTTGGGTCGTAGATTGCAGAGGTGCATGCTGGCAGTATGGACATTTGAGAAATTATGGTGTTCTGATTGGTTCTGTGTGAAGATGTAATCAATCCTTGGTGCTTTTTACCACCCCCACCACTAACACACACGAATACACACAATCAAGGACACATGGGATAGTATTAGGGGTGTAAAAATAAGGCAGCGTCCATATATTTAGTATAAGGATAGTTCAGTATGTCAGCACCCCCTCTAGCATATTCTGTGAGTAATACTATGTCCAAAACTCAGACACAAGGCTGATTAAATTTACCAGTGGCAAAGCTGCGAGTCCTGGAGAAAACGTTACTGCTGTTTTATTGCTAACAATTAACTTTAATGTTACTTAGATGTACAAGTTAAATAAAGAGTTAATTCACAACCTGAATACCCATTTAGAGCAAAAGTTTGTACTGTTGTTCTAGGAATAATCTGAAGAAGCATCAGTACCATCCAACCATCCGTGGGTTTTTATTGTTGTTGGAGTTGTTGACAGAGATTTTCTCTGTCACACTCATTCTCTTCACCAGTCAATGGGATTTTACTTAGATTAAAACAGTCTGTTGTGAACGTTCCCCATGATGCCTCCGTTCCATGTAGCTACAAGGTGGTGTCTAGGCTATTAGTTTATTAGTTCGGATGGATTTTAAGAGTTTAATGACCATCTCACCAAGGCTTTTATACAAGGCAAATTTTATGGACTTGGCCGAATTTCTCCAGACTTGCTTCTTGCTTTAAAAAATATGCTTAGCACTTTACTGGCTTCAGTGAATTTCGGAATGCTTTTGAGGGAAAATGGGTATAGTTTGATTCGTCTCATAGCTGGTTTTAAACTCCATTTCCCTAGACACTTGTTTTTCTTCTTTTTCCATAGCTTGTATTTCTTTTTGTAATTCCTTTTACCGTTCAAGGCACTCTAAAGTAAACAGCGATTTTAAAAAATTAACTTTGGATAGAAATATACTTAGCACTAGCAGCAGTTTATTCTCTCTCTCTCTCTCTCTCTCTCTCTCTCTCTCTCTCTCTTTCTCTCTCCTACTATATGTTATTTACTTTGCTGCTAAATTTAAATCTTACATTTATTTATTTATTAATTTGCAGAATCGCTTAATCCTGCTAGGGTCTCAGGGAGGCTGGAGCCTATCTCAGCCAACTCTGGGTAAAGACATTCACACATATAAGCAGTATGGTACAGTCAGTTAGCCTAACGTGCATGTCTGTGGATAGTGAGAGGAAACTGGAGCACCTAGAGGAAACCCATGGAAGCATGGGGAGAGCATGCAAGCTTTACACAGAAACACCTTTGCGAACTCAAACCCAGGACGTTCTTGCCGCTTTTGTGCCCCAAAATTATTTTAAATAAATAAATGTATTTATTTGTTGTCATTATTAATTATTTTAATTGATAGATACATTATTTAGTTAAAAATATATATTTTTAAAATAATAACTAGATATTCTAATTGATTTAGAAATTGTCAAAATTTTGACTGGTACTGCATATTAGCATGAACACCAAGATCTTCTTTATATTCCTTAGCCAGAAGTTACACTGTGTACTCTGTGTAAACCTCTGACTTGCAAACTCAATAATTCTAAGTTTCATGTGCAAAATTTATGCTATGCAGAAGTCAAATAAATACAATTTGTGACACCTTTTTTTAGTGTTTTTGTTTATTAGCAATACATTTACCTCAATATACTTGTCGGAATGATGTTTTTGGTTCTCATTGCCTACAATAGCATCATTCAATACATTTTCACTTACACTTTATTAGGGGCCCTTTTAGAGAAAAGTGGTGGTGTATAATCTTCACTGCACACTAGTGAATAGTAATAGAAATAGACTGCACAAAAGACTTGTCGCAATCATGTAACATGAAATTCTGGATCAAAGTAATTTGTTAAATATAATTAGAAAATTAATGAAAAATAATGAAAGTGCTTGATTAACTAAATATGCATAAAATACAGGAATTAAAGCAGCTTGCAGGCAATTTATAAAATCTTTTTGCAAAACCTGAAGAGACCTTCAAGATCTCCTAAAAGCAAATGAAAACAATTTGCAAGCAGAAAGATTGGTACACATTGGTAAGCTTGGTCATGCATTGAAAACTATCCACAAAACAACTGGCTGCACAAAAGTTGTGGTTAGCCTCCTGATGACTCCCTCAAAAGCTCCATTAGGACTCATAGCGAGCAATTTCTGCTTCAGCATCACCTGTACATCATATTTCTTGCAGTGGTCACCATACACCATACAGGTCCTGTACAAGACACAGCTAGAACACCATGACATGCTTATTAAGGCCTGAACACATGAAAACTGTTATTAGCAGAAACATGGAGGAAAAATATATATATTTGAGATGAATTATTTATTCATTATCATATTACTATGCCACCAGTGTTGTTACTGACCATCTAGAAAATTGCTGGACCCAGAGTTCACCGAAGAACCAGTCATGTATGAAACTGAAACGTCATGGTTTAAGGTCACCTCCAGTACATAGCGATCACAAAGCTATGTAAGATGGGTGGTAACATTACCAGACGCAAATATCAAAAGATTATTGCTTCCCATCATGTTTCAAACCTACAGGTGGCTCAGATTTCTCACCATAGGGTTGATAACAGACTGCTTTCTGACTATTTGATGAAAGAGCTGGCCTCTAAAATATCTTACTTGTGTATAAAAAATGGATTACAAGTGTCTTGGGCCTCAAAAATCTTCAGTAGCACTTACACATTCTTATTATTTGTAATTTGAACATTTTGAAGGTGTCTGATTCTTTTAATATGATAATTATTCATCAAGCAGTGATCATCATAGTCATCATTCATCATCATCATTGGGAGTGTGCATGCATCAACCGGCATGCAGCCTTTTTCAGTTGCATTTGCCCTTCCTGTACTTTAAAATCTTTTTTTCTTACTTACTTTAACTTTTTTTGTTGTACTTATTGTCTTATTGTTCGAAAGTAGCTGCTCTCTCAATATGTGGGTTGAGAGAG
The DNA here is from genome assembly GCA_028564935.1 of Neosilurus hyrtlii. NCBI lineage: Eukaryota > Metazoa > Chordata > Actinopteri > Siluriformes > Plotosidae > Neosilurus > Neosilurus hyrtlii. The sequence continues at coordinate 10,090,893 of JAOUQZ010000039.1, forward strand.
TTTTTGTACTTTTTATTGCTGCGGAACATTTACTTTCATGGAGAGATGGGACCGCTACGCAGCAACTACATGCGGAGCTTGTTTACTCCAGGGATCAGCTGATCGCCCTGAATCCGGCTGGATTAGCGGCCAGACCCACGGACTTACTAGCTGAAATCTGGAGAAAAACACACTGTGGATGCAGAGGTGGAGGACAGAAGGGGAAAAGGAGGGAGGCAGTGAGACAACGGAGACTTACAGAGAGGAAAAGTTACAAGCCATGCCTCTATTATAATGGGGAACATGAGGTCACTGGTGAATAAGATGGATGAGCTGACAGCACTACCCCGAAGTCAGGGAGTATCGGGAGTGTAGTTTCATGTAGTTCGTAGAGACATGGCTGCACCAGGATATTCCCAATGACAACACATCCATCACGGGCTTTCACACTGTCCGGGCTGACAGAGACTGCACTGCGAGCGGTAAGCAGAAAGGGGGGTCTTGCCGTTCTTGTCAATAACCGGTGATGTAACCCTGCCCACATAACCATAAAAGAGCGAAGTTGTGGACCAGACATTGAACTGTGTGCTGTTGGTCTCAGACCATATTATTTGCCTAGGGAATTTTCTCATATCATCTTAGTTGCTTTTTATGTTCCTCCTTCCAACCCCACAAATGCATGTGACACTGTTCATGCTACCATAGCCCAGTTACAGACTCAGCACCCGAGTGCTTTCCATGTGATCTTGGGTAACTTCAACCGTGTCACCACACTACACTGTCAAACTTTGTGCTGTATGTGGATTGTCCCACCATAGAGTACTGAACTTTAGACCTGCTGTATGCAAATACTAAGGACGCCTACAGTTCCTCCTTAATGACAAGAAGATGGCATTCAGGGCTGGCAACAGAGAGGAGGTGAGAACGATCCAAAGTTTACTGAGTGTCAAGATCAGAGAATCTAAGGACAATTACAGGAGAAAGCTGGAGTGGAAACTCCAACATAACAACATGAGACAGGTTTGGAGTGGTATGAAGACCATCAGTCGTTTCAGGCCACCCTTCAGCAGAGGAGCTGAGGGCAGTGAGGACAGGGCCAAAGAGCTGAATATGTTTTTAACAGATTCGACACTGCAGCTACTGCTCAGCCGCCTTCTAACTTGTCAGGAGCAAGCCTGGAAACCCTCCTGCCACACCACCCTCTTTCCCTCCCTCTCCTTACTGCACCTCTGCCTTTTGTAATTGACCTGACAATCCTCCCCCATCTGTCAACTTCACCTATAACCAGGTTCTAAGACACAAACAGACTGAACAAACTGATATGCAAGGCCAGTAACCTTGTGGGGATGGAGCTGGTCTCTCTGATGGTAGTTTCAGAAAAGCGAAAGTTGTCCAAAATAAAGACCATATTGAACAATATCTCCCACCCGTTTCACAACCTGCTGATCAGTCACAGTGTCACATTCATTGAGAAACTGATACCACCTAAATGTAACACTAAACGACACAGGAAATCATTCCTACCTGTGACCATTAAACTGTACAACTTCTCCATATAGCAACAACATTCCCTATTATACATTTACTTTTTGCACTTCATTTAAATTCTGTAATATTTATTATTGTATTGTACATCAGGGGTCACCAACACGGTGTCCGTGGGCAGCAGGTTCCCCCCAAGGACCAAATAAGTAGTACGTAGGACTGTTCTAACAATAGCACAACTCACTAGTGAGCTGCGTCTAAAATTAATTTTTGATTTCATCAAACTGGTAGCTCTTCGTATGCCTCAGTACTTATTTATATATATATATATATATATATATATATGTATATATATGTGTATATATATATATATATATATATATATATATATATATATAGATAGATAGATAGATAGATAGATAGATAGATATTTATAATTTTTTTTTTATTGAGACTTTTATCTTTATCTTATTTTTTCTTTACTTGGTATGGAGCAACTGTATGCACACAATTTCCTCCGGGATCAGTAAAGGATTCTGATTCTAATGACAAGCACCTGGGAGTCTGGTACGATCATGGCCACGTTTGCAGAAGCACTACTGACCTTGCTTTTAAATTTTCAATATGATGTTATATTTACTACAATATTATATATTTAGTTATAAACAAGACCATTTGAATATTTTTCTGTAATGTATATAGTCTTGAAAGTGAAATTAAGTTTTTGCAACAAGACTTTTATCCGGGCAAAAACGGAAATGTTTATATTTGGAAAGCTGAAAAGATTAGAAATTTCTTTCCAATACTGCTGCTAGAACATATTATTCAGTACCATCAGAGAGTTATTTTAAATCATAGTTGATGAAAATAGGTTAATAGGTTGGTGAGATATGGACTTTTATACATGAATATCCACATGTTAAAATACTGTGTGTGTGTGTGTGTGTGTATTTGTTTTTTTTGTGTAGTATTTTTTATTTTTTTTTGTAAAAAAAAAAAAAGAAAATTGGCTGATATCATTGGATGATTAAATCCTCTAATATGGAAACCAGTATTGGTCATAAAGTCCTGTATCTCACAGACTGTTATGTGCAAGCCTTTTTTTCTTTAAAAAGATCAATGAAAGGCCTATTTCATGCATAGCTGTAGATCGGCGAGTTGATGGCACCTAATGCATGCCTAAAGATGATTATTTTTTCTTTTATACTCCATTCTGTAGTTTTATTCCTCTTGTAGCACAGCAATCAGGCAACAATTAAAGTTTTCATTTATTCATAAAATACAATTTGAAATGTCATACTTTTAACCATTTGGTGTTAAGTTTAATGTTGTGGAACATCAGTGAAACAAGTTATCACATCTATAAACAGTGTAATCTCATCTCATTAGACTGTCTTTTTCTCTTTCTCTCTTGAAGTTAATAAGACAAAAAATATGCAGCTTGTCTCTTTACTGAGAAACCAGAAACAGCCATCATACGCCATACAGCTCCTGCTGTGAATGAGCTGTTACTATAGAACGCTAATTAAGCTATTAGAATGAGTGCATAAACCTGTGATTATATTACAGCCAACACTACCATCATTGCTGAGCTGTTATAGAAAATGAATCACCACCTTCTGGCCAATCAGATTTAAGTATATGTGGTGTCATTGGTGTGGTCTGATCTTTTAGGGGTTTACAGCACTACAGCATGGGTATACTGGTTTATCTGTGAGCATTTTTTAAAATTCAGGGAACGGATGAAATAATAGAAGATCTTAAAGATATCCGTGATAATGGATCCACAGTCTATAAAGAAATAACAATATTTACAAAAGCACCCTCTGAAATATGCCATCAAATGATGGCAGTCAAATCTTAAGAGATTTCCATCCTTAAAAAAAATATATTTTAAATCATCTGATTTGTCGTTATTTAGAATGTCCCTTTGTTCTGTCATTGTATTGCAGTTGCAGACATGGATGCCTTGCTGAGCTTGCAGAACAGCCTTATAGGGAAGCTGAAGGATGAGTGTCACACTCTTTGTTCAAAAATGGAAGGGCTGACACAGTCAAACAGGCAAGTAGTCCTCAAGTAACTTAAAGCTTAAATGCACAGATTCATGAAACACACGTCTAAGGCTGTATCCATTCCTTTCCCATGAATGTTTATATTCTCAAAGACCTATTGAGCTGCAGGTCTGTCATAAAATATTGTATAACATGTGGCTCTGTCCCTGTTAGGAATGCTCTTATATTCTGGGCTAAGTTTCAAGGTTTATTTGTCACATGTAAACAGTACAAATGGAAATCATCCAGAACCTGGATTAATGAAATATATATATATATATATATTTTACAACAGTGTGGTTTAAGCTCATATCTGTCATTATAAACACAACATTACATCTACTTCTCAGTGTTTGCCAGATATGTGACTATTGTATTTACCAATGTGCTGATTTTACGCCATGATTTTATACAGCATGACACAATTTCAGGGTAATATATAGAGAAGAGCTGTGCGCAGTGTTATCCAGAGCATTGCATCCTGTCCATGCGCATGTCCCAGCCAGGGATCTGTTGCTGTATGCTGGCACATGACGGTCTGTCCTGGGTCCTGGCTCTGTTCTGCGCCTATCACATGCGCCTCTCACCTCAGGCCTCTGGGGTAGTCAGCTGTTAAAACAGCGTAAAGCGCATTACTCACATTGCAGCTTGCAATCTGCCACGGTCAGCCATCCCAGCTTGGGAAGGTACACACAGCTTCTGCCCTGCTTTTTCTCCTCCCCATCCCCCTCTTCCACTGAACAAATCAAGGAGATACACAGACCAACAGATTGTGCTATTTTCTTGCACAGTATTATAATGTACAGTCTAGTGGTTCAACTAATCAATCTTTATAGTAAACAAGATCATTGAAGTTGGTATTCTTTTTATAAGGTGGCAAATTTGACAAATTGACAAATAACAAAACAAAAATACAATCATAAGTTGAGAAAAATAAGAAAGTATATAATTAAATAAATACAGCAACAGAAGTGATCAGCACATGAAAAAATACTGTCTGTAGTTCAGCAACTCCGTTTATTTTACCATCACAGTTTCCAGAGCAGATCCTTTGTGCAGCTTGTTGCAGCCAATCATATGCATTTATGTAAATGACATACCCAATGTTAACTCAGTGAGAATGGGATTTTTAAAGCCTCCCGTGTCTGATAACGGAAATGACTACCAAAAAATGAACCACCAATGTGTAATACATAATGCATTTATTCTCTGCTTTAGCTTCAATTCAAATGTTTCACCTCTTTAGAGTCTGTGCTGCAGTTCAAGTGGTAATGTGAAGCAGCTCTACACAACATAAGCACTTTGAAGTGATTTTTTTTTTATTTACAGCTACAATCTAAATATTAAAGGGGAATTAAACTCAAACTTAATAAAATCTTGCATGCATAGTTATTCACCTCAAAACATGCTTTATTTAATTGCAGCCTTCTTTTTTAACAATTGATCCTTGCACAGGGGGTGCCATTGCACTGCAAAAAGTGGGGTGGGAGTGACACCTAATAAACAGTTAGAAATGTTGTGCATTAAATGTATTGGGATATTTACTATGTATTCATGTAAATGAGCAGATGCCTGTGAGATGTGTGTGAATATAATGTAGTATTATTAGCGGATGTGCCTAGAATTATTTTATTTATAAGTTCATTACTCTATATCTGATTTGTTTGTTTAATACCTGTATGCTATTATTTTTGCTGAGATCTTGCCATATTGGAAATGACTACATCTATGCCTTATTCTCGCGATTTCGCAGTCTCACAGAGTAAAAGAACTACAATTGGTGGCCTTTTCAAACTGGCTAATGCAAGCTAGAAAATGGATTTTAGCAGATTGCAACTTTGTAGATGTAAGTAAAAACCACCTGATGATGAAAATAATAGCATAACAGGAAAGTTTGGAAGGCTATCCTTTCATTCCTCCTTTATAGCATTAAAAGGTACATTTTGCCATCAACGTGCCATGTAAGTTGCTTGTAAAACAATTAATAATGTATTTTGTGTTTGAACATCACAAATTTTAGCTAAATGTCCCTGATCCAGCATAGAACTAACCAGCTAAACTGGATATTACTTAAGTATATACAACATCACAGGTATATATCAATACAGTAGTGTGCAGTAAAGATTATACATCACCACTTTTGTCTAAAAGGGCTCCTAATAAAAAGAAGTAAAAAAAACTTCTCTATAATTTTTGGTGAAAATGTATTAAACAATGCTCATGTAGACAATGACAACAACAAAAAAATAATTCTGACAAGTATATTGAGGTAAAAGTATGGCTAATAAACAAAAACACTGAAAATACCAATTTTCAGAAAGTGTCGCAATTTATTATTTTTTTTGACTTTTGCATAGCATGAATGAACTTCAAGCCATATAGAATGGTTAAGCGAGTGAAGAAATTAAAAAATACAATGATGCAGTGATGATTATACACAACAAAATGAAGATAAATTAGAAACCAAGTACTATTCAAGTGTTTATTATTTATGTACATATAACAAGCAACAATATATAGTAATAACAAAAATGACTTTCAAAATTTCAAAAATTTTGAGAAAAAAGTCAATATTTAGTGTGGCCACCCTTTACTTTGATTGCAGAATTTAACCTTTCAGGCATAGTGTTCACATATTGTTTAATTTCTTCACTTGCTAAACAATTCCATATGGTTTGAAGTTCGTTCATGCAAAAGTAAAAAAAAAATCAAATTTGTGACACCTTTCAATTTTTCTGAAAATTTGGTATTTTTAGTGTTTTTGTTTATTAGCCATAATTTTACCTCAATATACTTGTCGGAATTATTTTTTTGGGGTTTCATTGCCTACAGTAGCATTACAATTGAACAAAAATTCAATACATTTTCACCATAAAATTATACAGAAGTAATTTTTTACTTGTTATTAGGAGCCCTTTTAGACAAAAGTGGTGGTGTATAATCTTCACTGCACACTACTGAATGTAGCATTATATAATAAATCGCTGAACAATTTCATGGTGATTCAAATTATGAAAATAAAAAAATTTACTGCAATAATTATTAGAGAATGCAATTTCTGATGAAATTGCGGTGTGAATGCTGAAAGCTGAAAGGCTTACCCTAAGCTGGATAGCTGAAGCTAAATGAAGCCTGAAATGTTTGTGGTATGTGGAATATTTTAAGCCATACTGAATAAAGGGCCCTTTCCCTCTGACAGTTGAATTCACTGAGATTCAGCAGAGGTGCAGCTCAAAAACTCCTGCCTCCTGTGGCCAGACCAGAAGTCCTATCCTCAAAATGATGATTCCACAGATAAGAGTCTTGTGAACACAGTGATGTAGATTTTATGTATGTGTGACTAAAACTGTGGTCATGGGAGCAGTCTGAAAAAGTGGTACTTTGTCCTTTCCGCAAACTGTGCAAGTCAGATTTATAATGTGAGTAGATGGGGCAGTTGGTTGGTGCTCTCACTTGGAGTGGTCTGGAGCCAGTTTGCTTAGTCCGTTTGCTTAGTCTGTCACATGTGTGCAATCAGCACAAATTTTCCTGTACAATGCTGTAAAATTTTAAATGTAGAGTAAACCTTGTGGGAATGAGAGCGAGTTGAAAAGAGACTTTTCACAAGATTTTCACAGCTCCTCTCCACTCTACCTGATGATGTCAACACGCTAGTTTTGAGCATTTTGCCAAAACTTGACCTCAAACAAAGTTGAATATTTTGAATATGTTGACTGATATCCTGAATCCCTGGAAGATGTGGTACATTATGATGTTTGAATGGTCTTAATAGCTGAAAGTATGAATGAATGGGGAAGAGTTGAAAATGAGTGGGAAAAGTGTGAAAATGTGACATTGCGTCAATGGGAAATTTTAATGGGAAAAAATTCCTGAAAAACGTTAAATATTTCAGAAAGTTTGAATGTTAGGAATGAGAAAAATAGGTGCCGGAATGTCCTAATTGAGCTGAACGTTCGGCCAATTAGCTCCCATGGACTCCCGGTCATGGATGGCTATGGCATCAACCCAAATTCGAACTTGCAATCTTCGGGTTGATAGTCGCGCACCTTGTCGATGCACCACTCGGGAGTGTGAATGACGTTTCTATGATGAAAAATGTGGAAGATGTGGAGATAGGTGCCAAAAACGCGACATAATAATAATAATAATAATAAAGAATTTGTCTGTAGAAGAACATAGGTTTGAATGCTTTCAGCATTCACACCAATTATTGCAATGCAATAGTTGCAGTACGTTTTCTCAGCTGTAATTGCATTGTCTGGACAGGATAGGGCACAATAACATACAATAGAGGGGGTAAATTCAGAAATAATTCGGTGCAAATTTTTTTTGTTTGTTTTTTTGTTTACAGACTGCTAAAAGCTGAAGAGAAGCAAATAGTGTTAAAATCTGTTTTGGTTGAACCTGTTTTGGTTGATGCCTTCACAAGTGCTTTTAATGGTTATTAAAAAGGTGCAAAATGTTATTAACTCTTTCATTTTTATTAAAAGAAATATTTTAATTAGTAGGCTGCTATATTTTAATCCAACCTTTACAAATGATCAAAAACTATTGCCCATTATCAATTAATTACTTATTTCATTCATAGAAGGAATGAATGGTGCATTTTTCAGCTTTTTTTATGTATTGTGGAAAAAAAGTAGTTGTACCAGATCATAAATGTCTGAATTATTGCATGCCTCAAGCATGGTGGAGATGGCCCAGTGGTCAGGATATTGGAACTATCTTCGGACAGTCATGAGATCAAATCTCAGCACCACCAAGCTGCCACAGCAAGGCACTTAACCCTCAACTGCTCGTGCCAAATGCCATAAACAAATCTAGTTAGAATGTTTACATTTACAGCAGTATTTGCAAGTACTTTAGTGAGCTCCTACATGACTCCATGAGTATCTGGATTTGGAGGCAGGTAGAATATTTAAAAACCTCACTCAAGAAAAGTGCTGTGACATTTCGAAAAAAACGTGTTTGCAAAATAAAAATTCTAGTAAATGTAACATAGACAACCATGTGACTACCATCGAGAATCTAGAAAGTATCCAGTAGAACTATTTAGGTAGGTTGGCTATCAAGAGTTTAAAATTAAATGCCAACAAGTATTATTTTAAACAACTAAAGAAACTCATTGTAATTAAAGTTATGTTATTAATTAATGCAGAAACTTTACCTCTGCCTTTGGCTGAAATAGCACGGCATATTGAATTTGATCTAAGTGACCTATTATCAATTATTATCCTGGGCTAAAAAAAAAAAAGGTCTGTTCACTGACTAAAGTTTAATTAGTAAAATATGTAGTATTCATTGTGTATATAGCCACTGGATGCAGTGTTCATAAACCTTTAGGGATGAAAGAATTTTTTTTAAATAGAGAACATCGTAAGGACGTAGTACAATTTCATCATGAACTATAATGTTTCAGGTTGTTATGTAATAATCTGCCTTTTTTTAACTAATAGTTATGATTGTTGTGTTTTATTTCTTTTTTAAACCCTGCTGTAACATTTTTTAAATTATAATCTATAAGTTTCCAAAATGTCTTCCTTTTTCCCCACACATGTATACAAATGTTATAACATTCTTAAATCTTCATCATGCAATACATATCTGACAGAACAAAAGGAAAACTGCTTTCCAATAGCAAGTAAATTATGAATAGTTAATGTGAACATAATATAAAGAAGGATTTTGATAAACCCTTTACACATACTGAGTAAGCCAGTTTCCTCCTGGCTTGATCATATTTCTTGAAATTCTAATGCATAATGGCTTTAATCCAGCTTAATATAATGAATATGCTGTTTATATTCCACATATCAACCAGCTTTATCATTGTACTTTGGAGGGCTGGAAATCATGCCCAGTTTTCTACACTACTGTCACAGAAATCACAACCCATACGTATTATTGTTCTTGTTCTTCTTATTAAGTTCTTATAATTTTAGACAATTTGGCTGCTAACTGTAACAGCCCCAATACAAGTTGGTCTATAAGTAATATTAATCCAATGTGCTCTGCAGAAAATTTAGGTTCAAAAGCTCTGTGGTTGTAATAAATAATCAAATTATTACATGCATCTAAATACTGAGCCTAATAATTCGGAGAACCCCTGCTGTAATGCACAGGAATGTATGACTGGCCACAGCATAAGATTTACAGTCTCATGTTCAGCCTGCCCACTTGTATTATTTTTGACTGTCCTTTAAGATTTCTACAGTTCAGTCTGTTGGCCAAAAAACATGATTTTATGCCATTCAAGGCTGACTGTTCAGAATAAACCAACCAAACACATCTCCCAAAGCACTTGGACAGAGCAATTGAAACATAACTTATCACCAATTATCTGTTACCATCCATATTGGCATTCTTCAGCATTTACCCAATGCTGAAATCATGCTGTGAATCCTCCATCTTTCAGTATCCTTGGCAGATATTCTTCATTGTATCTCTCTCTCTCTCTCTCTCTCTCTCTCTCTCCTCTCTCTCTCTCTCGCACATTAATGTTTTTCAACCCAAAGTTAAAATTAAACCTTTTTTTCTTGCCAAATATGGTATACTGGCTAAATCCTCAAGATCTCCAAATAGCATTTCAGTTTGCCACAACTCTCTTGCTGGTCAAATAAATTAATTTTAAAGAAGCAATCAAAATAGTGACTTTTTAAATTTTTTTCTGTGAACCTCTTAAACATCATTCTTATGTATGTGCTTCTACAAGAAGTAATGCATTGCGTGTGTGTGTGTGTGTATGTGTGTGTGGACGTGGATGTGGGTGTTCAGGGCCGAGGTAGAACAGCTTTCTTTAGAGAAGGAGCACCTGCATGAGAGCATGGAGAAACTACGAGGTCGCTGTCAGGAGATGGAGGAACAGTGTGTACAGCATGGGAGAATGCACCAGCGCATGAAACACAGGTATACACGCACACACACAGTGTCACAGCACTCACCTCTTCTCCAAAGCTTGGGGCATGTGCATATTTTAGTCCAAGAAAGAAAACAGGTCAATACTAAAATGAACACCTTCAGTTTATTGTTCAATGAGAACAAAATACACCTGACACTTTAGTGTCTTTGCTTTAAAATGTGGTATGTACTATAGTTCTGAATGTGAGATACCTCTGGGAAGCAAAAAAAACTATTCCTAAAACCAAACAACTGGATTTTTCTATCACATTGCATAAAATTCTTCAATATGGTGATACACAACAGCAGATCACACATATTTGTAATCTTTGGTCACAAATTGTAAAAATAAAAGAAATAATAGAAGTAGGTCCTTAAATTAAAAGCATATCCTACTGTGCTATAACTCCCCAAAAGAAAAAAAAAACAATATTCAGGAAGTAAACACAGATCTGCTGTAACACATCACTTTTGCATCATCTAAGTCCATACCATGAAGGCATTGTCATATCGTATTGCCCAACGTACAGTGGCTTCTGAGTGAGTGGCATGTCAGTGACAGCAGTGTGTGTCAGGTCCGTGTGTTGAGCTACACATGGCCGCGCGTTGCAGGGCTTTAGGGGCGTCTGGCATGCGGCCCAAGTCAGCACGTGGGCGAGAGAACGAATGTGGGTGTATCTGCAGCAACTCCAGCCCGAGCCGAGCTTCTGCTGGGAGCACAACATCCGTCTGCTCACAGCACAACCCTCCATATTGTTCAACACCCACTGCCTTAACCCAGCAGCCAGCCAAACGAACAAATAAACAGATAAAGAAATAAGAGAGATGGAAAAACAAGTTTACAGAGATTCACACCTGTTTTACATAAATATTCTAAGTTATATCATAAATAAGTTACGTTTCTTACAGCTTTAAAGGAACACCAATAGTTTAAGGAATAACGTGTTACTGAGGCACACTCAAAAACATTTGTCAGGCTTGTACAAGAGCTTTCCCTCTTAGGATGTGATACAATTTAGACATTTTCCTCCACTCTTCAGATCTTAATGAACCTTTTCAAAATTACTTGTCCTTAAATATATCAAGTAGATTTACAATAATGCATAAATATTTATTTGTAGTTTTTTCCCAATTGTCTTTAAGGTGTTAAAATGAATAAATGAATATTAAATAAGTATGGTTAGGTAGGGAAATGCTGGTAGTAGATGCAGGTAAATAGCCTGTAAATTGCTATAAAGAATTTTTTAAAATCTTGAAAATAATAAATAAAAATGTGGATCTTCATAATTTAGGATTTAGTTAATTATTTCTGATGTATCTATTAAGGCAGATGAAATATTTTTGATAAAGCTCTGAATGTGACCACCAGAGGGCAGGGTCAATATTTGGAGATTTATTTAGTTTATTTTTTTTTTTGTATTTAGGAAGTAGGATTGATTTAACCCTCCTGCCATCTTTCAACACAGCGTGTCACCGCTGATTAGCTTTAGAGGTTAACAAGAATAATTTCATTGCTACTCATTATACAGGATTATTATAAACAGAATCTCAACACATTACAAATATCCCATCAGGTCATGTTTCTTCTCTTCTTGTTCTCAGTGAGAGCTGAGTCTAGATGCTGCACAACATGATCGGCATAAAAATGTATTTGATATAAATGATATAATTGCTTTATATAAAGGACAGCACAAGTTCTTTATATCAGATTGTATTACAGTACAGTTATTCAGGTGTAAATGCTATAATATTCATTTAATCAGTAGAGGTAAATTTTATATAGATTAAATAGATTATTATTTACATTAGTTGAATGTAGATGTAAATGATACATGCAGGGGATGTTATAAATAATAAACAATATACATGCATTAAATTATAACCACTGTTTGGAGGTACAGAAGTGACTAACATGATTGGATTTACAAATTTAAGAAGTAATAAGAGTTGTGAGTTATAAGAAAAGTACAGCATGATAACACACTGTGGATGCTGGTTAATAAGATGATTTAATTATTACATATTTAAATTCAATAAAATCACCCAGTGCCTAGTTAGAAAGCTAAACAGAATATATGATGCTAATATTATTGGAAATATATTAAAATGTGTTCTAGTTATAGCTGTTGAAATCAGCTTGCTATATGTGGAGCAGTAACATAAGCCCCTCACACTGACGTTGTAGTAGGAAATGTCATTCCATGTGCTCAAGTCAAACCTCAGGTCTTGTGAATGAGAGGTCTGGTGCCACATGCGCGTTCGGCACAACGGGTGTCTCCTCTCTGTAGGATACTTCTCCCTGCTGCCCATGGGTTAAGGTGTTCGTGTTAATAAGCTGGTGCAAATGGCATCGGCGTACATGCAAATAGCCAGGGCCCCACCTCAGATATTCTTGATCGGGCTCACAATCTGTGCTGCGAAGAGCCGCAACAGCGTGGCACGCATGCAGCATTTGGAAAATCAGCTTGATTTATTTTTACCATTTCAGAGCCAACGCCAAGCAACACAGGGGTTTTCAGCACACAATGTTTCACTCCTGCACATAATTTATTTATTTTTGCTCGTGGTATTAACATATTTTTTTTGCCCGGAGATTGGGGTGAGATATCATAGAAACCAAGCCAGTGAAATATGAATGGATTGGTGTGTTGGCTAGAGATTTTTCTTCTGTGTAATAGCAGCGTTTTAGGCACATATGCATTTCAATGCTATTTATTTTTTAAATGCATTTAGAGCACGAGATCACTGTCCTGTCTGATGGTTGCCATTTCCTGAGTAGAAAGTCATTGTCACCATCTGAATCAAAACAGATATATATCACAGCAGCCAGGACTGAAGCACTGCTCTAATTATATTATAATAATTATCACCCTTTTGTCAGTTTATTAGTAATGTGTAGGGGAAATTATGTTTTATAGAATATTTACATAATACATTACAACAGCAACAATAATGACAGATGGTTATTGTGTTTGTAAGTGTGCAGTTGTGTAATAATGATATTTTGGTCATTTTAGACAGCAGTGAAGTATCGCTGAAGATTTCAGGAACAAGTGGATTTTTATTCTTTTTCTTGAGTCAGAACAGCACATGATTAAGAAAAGCTCAAAATATTTTTTTTATTTTAATCAAAGGCAAATTATCTGTGCTCCATTAAAAATCATTTTATCTTATATTTAACAGGTAATATTAAGACATTTTCAACATTCATGCATTATAACATGAACATGGAGAAAGTTCCATGCTCTAAATTAAACTCTTTTCAACAACTTTATTTGAATTGTGTTTCCTTTCTAGATGATTTGGTTTTGTTCTTCTCTCTTACTTAGATTTAAAATTGTACTCTGCTGTTTTTAAGTGAAGTCTGACCTTAATAACCACCTCTGCATACTTATAAAGCAATAACTGAGAGTTTTTGTGGATGAAAATGATCAAGTTTTCTGGCAGGTTACCATTTCACATATCTCGCCCATGTAGATTTTAATCCCAGTGCACATAAGAGTCATAATCCACCATCACACACAAGAATAAACACACACACGCACCACATCTGCTAACATGCTCTTTCACCAATTATCACCTTGCCTCATCAACATACCATATACGTACGCATATAAACACATATATAAACACACTTGTGTTTTAAGCAGTGCATTAATGTATACACAGATGTGTGGCTAAATCTACAGGCTTATGGTGGCCATATGGTGACATAAAGAAAGATGGTTGTGGCGTCTGCATGTGCATTGATTGTAGCTAAGATCGGGGGCTGTACGTGTGTGTGTGTGTGTGTGGCTGTAGCGCTCCTTGATAGACTGAAGGAGACTGAGTAAGGGAACAAATGGATGCGTGCGTCAGGACAGGAACAGCCGCGCTGCTGCCGGGGAGATGACTGAGCCCCGGGCGAGAGCTGCTTCATCTGGTTCCCTGCCACCCCCCTTTCCCTCTTACAGCAAGTCTCTCTCTCTCTCTCTCTCTCTCTCTCTCTGTGTGCATGCGTGTGTGTGTGTGTGTGTGTGTGTGTGTGTGTGTGTGTGTGTGTGTGTGTGTGTGTGAGAGAGAGAGAGAGAGAGAGAGAGGGCACACACATAACTGATCTCGTAACATTCCGCCAGGAGCAAGAAGGCTCAGTAAACTTTTCACTTGCAAATGAAGTTGGCAAGGAGAGGATAAGATCCAGCATGTGTGATGTGGCTTATAGTTGTCAGTGATTATTTAGCATCCTTCTGTATGATGTTTGTGCTCTTTACTATGTAAAATCGTTTTATGCTAATCAATGTTTACACTTAGATGTGTAAATCTTTCGATAATTTTCAGTCTTCATCTGATAACCTCATGACAATGTTTTTTGGTTGTGCTGCTCGGAAGGATTAATTTCATTTTGTTACTGCATGATTTAGGTAATTATATTGTATGAGCATGTGTATGTAATTTATATTTAAATAGTTTATTAAAAATATATATTTACTCAGAGGAGAGATTTAAAAATAAGTTAAAAAATAAGCAGTCTATACAATGCAGTGGTTAGAATTAACTTGATCTATATGAATCTTGCTGACTTGGAAAAATTTTAAATCTTGATCTTTCAGTCTTATATTTAAAGCTCATTTTTATGTCCAGTTGAATAAGTATCTCCAAAATTTTTCCTTTAAAAAATGCACCTAAATTCCTTTATTGTGTCAAGCATTCCACCTTTTTTTTTTTAATAAAAGCAACCCTGTGCCTGTCTGTTAGCCCCTCACCCTTACTCTACACTTGACTTCACAGCTTCTATTTTCAGAGATAAAGAATGACAGGTGGTGCAAAACATCAACCTCCTTTGGTGTGCCATTGAAACTGCACGCCTGCAGATCACCATAGTGATGCTAGGGGGCAGCAGTGTGCCTCTCCACCCTCTTCTAATACTTCAGCCCCTCTGTGACCAGCTGTCCCATGATGCCCGCGGCTCCATGGCCTGCTGGAGGAGAGGTGTGCAGTTCTGGCTCTGCTCCGGTACCGAGCGCGTCCCAAGGCAAGCTGTAAAATGTTCCACAGTGCATCCATGCGCTTCTTGTCTAGCACAAGGGTCTTGTTTACGACACCAAAAAGTGCTCAGTGTGCTCCTTTAAAAGGCCCTCGGTGCAAGCTTTCAGGAAAATAACAGCTGACTGTGGTTAAATGGTCTAACTCAGTCTGAGGTGCAGGTGGTGGTGAATATACAGTTGCGTGTATGCTCACAGAGTACTGCGGCTGAATGGAAATGAGGTTTTTAGCTGCAGGAAGTATCGAGAGTTGCACACGTGATCATGCACACTGCAAGCTTTTGGCTGTTTAGAGATTAGCAGAACAAAAGTCTGGAAACAGTCTTACGTTTGTCAAAAAATCATTTTGTCTAAGAGACAAGGTAGAAGTAGAGCTTTACAGATGCTCCTAAAGGCTTAGTTAAGAAAATTAAATGCTGCTTGGTGGAAAGTGCTGTTAAGATAAAAAAAAAAAAAAGCCGTTTTATAGAACGTTGAAACCCCTCAGCCAGGACACCTCAAGTGCATGGAGGACAAAAGTCATTCCCCATATCAACAGTTCTGATCAATCAATGTTTTATTAGCTACCCTACATACAGGTTTAGGTCACAGGGAGTGCCTATGCAAAATGTCATAAAGCTATCATGCATATGAGCCGAGCAATGGCCCGGACAAATTTTATATGTTCAAGGTCACTGTGCCAAGGTCAAAGGTCACATATGCAAATTAGCTACCATACTTCAGAATTCATTGAACGTAGTCTTGAAGACCATGAGGACATACTCCTCTGGAATTAGCATCTCCTCAAAGCTCCCTCCATTAGCATGAAACAGCACAGACTCTTTCTCTGTGCTGATACATCCATTAATGTTCTCCAGGATTCCTGCATTCACCACTTTGAACATGAGCAATCTGATCTTGTGGTCCACTGCTTGCTCAGCAGTTGAGTACTCCTTCTCATGAAGCCTGGCACTGCGTCTCTGCTCGGTCTGACACTGTCTTTTCAGAGCATTGTACACGATTCGTCAACTTCAGGTCCATGCTTATCCCCTCGCCTACATGCACTTCGGGAGCAAAATTATCCATGCAACTGGCGTTCTTCCTTCCTCAGACCTCTTCATCATGCTTCGTGGTAATGTTCTTACCTTTACTTGCAGGTAAAGGTTTAGTTCATAGGGAGTGCCTACACAAAAGTTCAGAAATTTGGCCTGTGCATGAGCCGAGCAATGGCCTGGACAAAAATTGTCATGTCGCCTGCCAATTTCCAAGGTCATATGCCAAGGTCAAAGGTCACATATGCAAATTAGCTACCCCATGCACAGGTTTAGGTCATAGGAAGTACCTACGCAAAATTTCAGAAAGCTCTCATGTATATGAGCCGAGCAATGTTTGGGACTAAGTTATTGTCACGCCGCCTGCCTGCCAGTCCAACAACATTACCCCTCCAGCCATAACTTCTCACACACCGTACATACGTTTTCCACAGTTTTAATCTTCTTTAATTAGGCTAGATGTCCATAAGCACATTCAGTTGAGATACTTTAAAAAAAGATTTGCTTGAACAGTCACACATTACTTGTTTCTATCCTTTATGTGTGCGGTAGTAGAGGATACGTTTGATCACATGTTGGAGCTTTATAAGACCTTTACTGTGTTCAGCTTCTCGAACAGATTTCAAATCTCTAGTGCACTAAACATCTGTTCAGTGTAATAATAACTTCAATTTTGATGCTGTCATCACCTAGATTAGTTTTAGTGAAGAATTACAACCGTATGAATTAATTAATAATACTCATTTTTTTTCTCCTTAATAACCAGATACATAATAAGTTAGTGATTACACAGGTTTAGCCAAAGGATTGTTTATTCATTCGTTCATTTGCCGAATCACTTAATCCTACCAGGGTCCATTGGGAGGAAGGAGCTTATCCCAGCTGACTCTGGGCAAAGCTACACCCTGAAACGCATAATCACTCACACTTAGGGGCAAAGACACGCAAGCACAGGGTGAATTTGCAAACTCCACACAGAAACACCCTGGCTGAGCCCAGGACTCGAATCCAGGACCTCCTTTCTTTGAGGCGGGCACGCTAACCACTTATGTACATGTCTATAACCACCTGATGCAGCTTTTTTTGGAGTTAAGCTGTAGGCCTTCTGGGTGAACCCATCTGGTTCTGGACAGGTGGACTCCTTTAAGAACGTTCACTGTAATCTGCATGGCTCATCGGGAGGAATCTGGCAGTCATTTTGGGTCAAATCATCTGGCTCCAACACCTTCTGATCCATGTGTGAGCTTCTGTTTGAGCCGCCTCTGGATTCCAGTTTTTCTCCAATCTGAAACCACTCACTCTCGCCCACTCTGAGTGGAGGAGAAGCCAATTCTCATAAATACAGATGGAGCAGTAAACACTAAAGATATCTTTAGACTTATGTAAATTCAGTGTTCTGGAGAATTAGCCCAGTGTTAAATTGTGAAATCGTCAAGATGTGGCAGTTTCAATGTGATGTAAAGCTTACATTTTATTCATGATTCGTAATTTCAATTTAAGTCAACTTACAACGACAGAATTACATTTTCTGTTAAACACTCTCTCCAAGTCCATCATTTCAACACTGTGTGAAGAGACAAATGCCTATACTTATCATTAGCTGTGCAGAGGGTGTGTGTGTGTGTGTGTGTGTGTGTGTGTGTGTGTGTGTGTGTGTGTGTGTGTGTGTGTGTGTGTGTGCTAGAGAGACAGGATCACCATGAAAACACATTATATTTAAACTTTCCCATCAAATGAGAACATTTGTTATTGTTTGCATGGTTATTTAACGTAACTCTCTTATTTCTTCATTCCTGTAATATTTATATTATAAAATAAAATTCTTGTAGTCGTTGTGACTTCCCAGGAAAATGACATGGATCACCAAAATCCAACCAATCAGGATAAGGAGACCCTCTACCTGACTGCCAGCCATGTTGCTTGTCAGTTCCTGCAGTAGTATTCAGGAGCTTAGTTGAGACGTGTGTCTATATTTTGAGAACATGGCTTTATGGGAAACACTGACGAGTCTGGATTTGTTTGGATTTCAAATACCGATATTTACAGTCAAAATGTTGCCTCCCAGTATAGTGTGTATCAGTGTAACTGAATAAACTTACGATGTTTTTCTCTCCCTTTGTGTGACTCCATCAGGTATTAGATTAAATCATTATAACATTTTAGTTGAACTAGAGAAATGGGATTGTTCTTTATGGTCGTTCTATTTCCTGTTCATGTCTAGATGCTAGAACTAGGAACCAGAAACAGGCCAACAGCCAACCTCACATTTAATCACATTTCATTTTTTTCTGAATTCTGGGAACTCTGATCACAGTAGCATTGCCTCTGCCTCTTGGGAAAAGGAGGAAAACCGAGGCAGCAGTAGCAGCAGTTCAGCACGGGTTACAGAGGCACGCTGCATGTGAGTGTGTGAGCTGTGCTGGCTTCAGTTAGTCTGGGAGCCAGCAGATGGTGTCCTTTCACCAGGGCCAGCAGGGAAGCAGAGAACGGGGGGACAGTCTGCTCCCCGTCCACACTCTCTGCCTTCACTCTCTTTCACATGCAAGCCCAGCAGTGGGCAGAGGTAGCAGTGGCCAGGCCGCTCCAGCTCAGGCCTGCCCCATGCGCTAAGCTGTATTAAAACCTAATTAAGTTGCGTGCCAGTAAATAGGGGGAGGTTATTGGATTTGCTGCCTTAGCTGCTGGATGGCCTTCTAATTTAATCAGACCCCTGTCGCTCATCCAGCTTCAACCAGCAAGAGGAGTTTGCCCCCTTTTTCCTTGCCTTTCTTTTTATTTGGAGGAGTCAAGCACACTCTAATGCTCTAATCCCAGGCTGTGTGTTTGTGTATATGTTTGAAAAGCGGAGGTCAAACCCCTCAATGGCTCACACACTCACATGTGAGAGTGTGCAGGGTTTGTTGGTGCAGCTTCAGAGCACTGGGGTTGTGTAATAGGTTAATGCGCTGCATATGCCTGCAGTGGTGTAGAGGTAAAGGTGATGCTGGCTGTGTATGGGTGTACAAGGGAATTAACTACCTAATTACACAACCTTCTTAACTGCCTTAACACAATTGACCCCAGGCTCTGCCTTTGGCTGCTGTTCCTGCCTGCATTTGTACAACTGGAGGAAAAACGTCTGCGCTGTAATGGTGACAGTGATTTGAATAAATGATTTTACTCAGCATTGCACTCACAATTAATCACAAGCTATTCGGCCAATCTAAGAACTTTTTAAAATTGTTGTTTATACTTTTAAAAGATGCATTGTGCAATTTAAAGCTATTTTTTCAAACTAAGAAACCTAAGTACCAACGTGCATCTCTTGTGGTTTTATGATTAACTGTGCATCAATAAAAGCATTAATTTATAAGTTATAAGTATAGAAGCTTTGGGATATAGATCCCATACACTTCATAATGGACACTTATTTTGCCTTTTAATCTGGAACATGTGTCCAACAGGAGCATCTTGTAAGCCATTCTATTCTGTATATGGATGGAAAGGTAGCAGCTAAAACACCATGACTGAGCAAGTGTTATCTAGGATTATTTGGGTGTTGGATCTTTCTCCACACAGCAGTAACACTGATATGTAGAGGGTGTGGCACTTGTACGAGTGAATCAGGTACAGCAGGGGTGACTGTGATGGTTACGGTCAGCAAGTAAGGATTAAACATGACAGGGTGTGTGATTATAGGAAAAAATAACAGAGTGATTTTGACAAAATCTGCCTTTTTTCCTTTTTTATTTAATAAACAGCATGCTATTATATTATAACATAGCTTGTAACATTTAATACTGTGGAAAGTCCATGGAAAAAGTTAGTTTCTGTTATCACTTACACTATTACAGCTTAATTATCTCTTTTCCACTTTTTTTTAAAGTGAATAAGAAAACACACACACACACAGAGCATGTGTTATGAACTGTTATAGGTTTAAAAAAAACCTTTTAAATTGATGGTAATTACTTGGGTTGAGATTGTGTAGAGCATTTGCTAGCAGTTCTAACTACAATTAATGCATTAATAATTAAAATCTGTCATTTGCCTTGAAGCTGGCAGTACTGTCAGACCCATGCCATCATACTGTATAATGAATTTAATAAACACCTTCTGACCTATGAAATTATAGAACTTAACAGGTGTGTGATCCAAATGTAGATAATTGTAACTGTATGGGCATTATTATAGTAGTAAATTAGAGTAATGTGGTCTTTCATACATCAGTTCATATATATAGATATTTTATATTACAATACCACACTGAACAAATCTCACAGTGTTAATATAATCACATTTTTTTCTACATAAATAAAGATATTATTGCAACAATAATTGCAAAATGATGTAACAGAATTTCACTTTGACTAAGTTTTTACAGTTAAAAAATATAACTCACACCACTTCTCTAGAGGTTACATCTTCAGAAATGCTGTGGAGATTCTAGCTGTGTTCTCTGTGTACACTGGGCATATTTAAACACTGTGGTTATCATATCTGTCAACACTTTGGTAAACCAGCGTACCATCTTTATTTTTTTTTTTTTGGCCTTTCTGATCCACCAACCTCTTTAAGCAAAGTGGATAGTGTATGCTTCATCAGTCTGTAGATGGAGATGGGGACAATAGCATAGGGTTGAGCGAGAGCCAGGCTCTGGAGGTGGGCAGCAGCAGTGGCGCCAGTCTCCCACAAAGCAGGGCCTTAGCCTGGCACAAACTGCCCTCCATCTAGTCAGAGAGGGGATGATGGGAAAAGAAAGAAGATCAGAAGAAGAGACAGAGGCCTGTGCGTCAGACTCGCTGCCATAGAAGCTCAGACTAAGCTGCTTCTTCCAGCTCCAACGCACAGAGAAAAATAAGAGAGGGGGGGGGGGGGGGGCAAAAAAAAAGAGCAAAGAATGACATTGAAAGACAGATTGTCAAGCGTGAGGTACCAAAACTTGGAGCATTTGCCCACCACAGCCTAAGCAGCCTGCTCCTGTTCCCACAGGAGGGAGCAAGGGATAAGTGGGGGTTTAGGGGTAGAGAGAGACAGAGAAGAGGGCCTGCACAGACGGCAGTAGCCCCAGCCAGCAGGAGCAGGGCATCTGTCTTCCCCCTAAGCAACAGCTAGAGGCCTTCCCTCTTCTCTCTGTCCTCCGGAGCTGGAGAAGTGTCTCTGTGTGTGTCTCTTTTGGCTCTTGCATTTTGCAACACAGAGATCTGGGACACACTCACAGTGGGACCAAAGAGCAGGCTGCAGGGGAAAATCAGGATTTCCTAACCCAGTGTACATATTTACTTAAAACAGCCCTCCAACTCAACTCCAGCTCCCTGAACTTGATTTCATCATTCAGGTGTGTAGGAAATTTGATTGAACAGAGAGAGAACCAGAGTACTGGAATGTAAACCACTGATACACACCTGAGTCTGTATACATGGAGACTCATGTCCATGTGAAAACAGTGCTCTCTGGTTCAGTTTGAATGATCTCAGGTGCAGACTGTACTATGTTTGTAAGTAAGCTCCCGATGCCTGCCATCAAATTACAGAATTTGTTCACGTTACTTCTGGTTTCAAGTATCAGGTGCAAAGTCATGCTGTGGGCTGCAAAGGAGAAAAAATGTGAAAAGGCTCTGATTAAATTAAGTAAATTAAGTTAATGTAAGGAAACATTAAATATATGCATATTATATTATTATTATTATATTATAATATAATTATATATAATTATAATTTTATAAAAAAAAAAAAAAATATATATATATATATATATATATATATATATATATATATATATATATATATATATATATAT
>JAOUQZ010000039.1:10113234-10126263 GCA_028564935.1 Neosilurus hyrtlii
ATTATAAAAAAAAAAAAAAATATATATATATATATATATATATATATATATATATATATATATATATTTATATATACATCTCAACTGGTTCCCTTCAGTGCAAAGAGTGGCCCCTCCTGAATGTCTGAACTCCTCGTCTCACTAAAGGTCTGAGCCCAGTCACCCTTCAGAGGAATCTCACTTTTGCCACCTGTACCCATGACCTTGATCTTTCAATCTCCCACTCTATTCTTCCTCCACTCGTGAAAAAGACTTCTGAGATGCTTCAACTCAACTTATCTTGCAACTTGCAACTTATCTTGTACTCAGAGTGGGCAAGCCACCTTTTTCAGACTATGAACCATGGTACCAGACTTGATGGTGCTAATTGTCATACCGGTGGCTTTTCACTCGGCTGCAAACTGCCCCATGGCAAGATAGAGATCACTGCTCAATGAGGCCTTCTGGCCCTGGGAAATTCTGTCCATAAATGTTTTCAGCAGAATCTGTGTATTATTTTTATTATTATTATTATTATTAGTAGTAGTAGTAGTAGTAGTAGTATTACTATTATTATACAATGGCAGTTCTGACAGAGTGCCACTGGGAGTAAGTTTAACTGCACTGTCTGCAATGTGAACCTCTTGCTTTGGAATACAGGGACTGAATAGCCCATGGAAATGGGACTTGTACCCCATTGTTTTATGCATTTTCCAAGTCAAGAAAACACATTTGGACTGGTTGAGCAAACACCCATGCACCCTTTTGAGGGTAAAGAGCTGGACCAGTGTTCCAGGATAAGACCACATTGCTTGCCCTGAATTTGAGGATCAACTAATGGACACTCATCTACAGCACCGTGACCGTGCTGTATTTCTGACCATCCCTGGGAGGATGAGGATGAGTGTGATCCACTAAACTTGCAAGACGCCCTCCCATCATCATTTTAAAAAGGGAGACCACCATCCTAGTCTGTCAATCCAGAGGCACTGTCCGTCGATCTCATTGCAATGTTGCAAAGGTATCTCACCCTCAACATCTAAACACCATCTAGAGCTTTTAAGAAATCAGAGTGGTGGATCCCTTCCACCACCACCACCTTTAGTGTCTGTCATTTTGATTCAAGGATTATTCCCTCAGAATAGTGAACCATTCAGAATGTGCCATTTCCGTATAGTGTATGCTGAACTGTATCACCTCCTTTTTCCGTTTACTAACAAACGTGAATATATTTTCACAGTTCATCTGCTGTTTGGAAGAAACTAACGTAAAATGAAATTGAATGGAAGTTCTGAGTATCAGTATGAAGTGTTCATTAGGCTGAGGGTTAAAAAAGCTGTAGGTAGAAAGTCATAGTCGCGTTAGTTATCGCATGTATAAGTTTAATTGGACTGAACTTGGAATGAGGGTTTTTTTTTGTTGTACTTTATTTCTGTATGACATATCTTATACTGTGAGTTTCATAAAGTCACATTTCACTGTATTAACACCATCGTACTGTCTCTCTACCTCTGTGAAATCTCTATTTTTAAAGTGATACTGATCATTATATTAATTGTTGTTTCTAAGAAACATGAATAAAAACACCATAAAAATCTCTCATAACTTTATTGTGTTTATTCATGAAAGTCATGTGATAAAGATGGATCAGTAGAGACTCATGTTAGGATTTAAATTCACATTCTCTAAAGAGCTGTAAGGTAAAGATATATAACCAACGCATCCACTTGATGCCCTGGTTACTACACAGAGAGAGAACAGTAGAAAATAACAGATAATCATCACCAAGCATCTCAGTTAAAAAAAAAATTATGCTCATCAGAAAAAAGGAATGCACATCTAAATAAGAAAGTGGAAAGGTTTAGTTAGTAGAGAGGGAGATGCAGGAGGGGCATAACAGAGATCCTCACTGTGCAAAAAAATATATATATATTTTCATCAAATAAAAAAAATAACATGCATCCAAGCAAAAAACATTGCTCATCAAAAAGAAAATGCAGCACAGTAAATAATAAAAAATAAAGCATATGAAATGCACAGAGCTGTAAGTCAATCCAACTTTCAGCTCAACACTTTAAGCCAGTCAACTGTTTTGGTCTGTAATTTAATTTTAAAAAGTGCAATATTAACAAGCTGAACGTGGGCATATCACTGACTGTCGTAGAATAGTTGGACATATTCTGGCAGTAAATAGATTCCTGTGTTGTGCTTGTATATTCGGACAAGGACAGTGGACCAGTGAAATAGCCTATTCAAGCTATAACCGCAGCTCGAATTCAGACTGTCTGTGTGACTGTCTCCTGAGCAAGGCTTCTTATACACTAATTGGGTTTGTGTGAATTTTTTCACCCAATAAAGTAAGAATGGCACATTTTTTCTTGGCCGAATTAGTAAAATGCTAATGGAGGAATGGTGTAGAATCTTTGGTCTGAATATGTCTTGCTGTTCAGTATCAGCAGCACTACAGAAAAGCTTTTACTTTATTTCTCTTTAACATAAAAATAGCATCTATAAATAAGGCAGTGCATCACTTCTCAAACAGGCACTTGCTGCATTCGAATGCCATCTTAAGTCCTGCCTCTTCCTGATGTGCTTAAAAATTTTGTCTCTGTGCTTTCCCTATTCTGTTACCTCCACAATGGAAAGTTTAGGCTGATGGTATTTTTAGTCCATGACCTAGTGAACCTGGATGATATATTTATTAATAGAAATTTGAATGAAGACGTCAGTATAATGCCATAAAGTGTTAGCTTTCAATTTATAATAATAGCATAAGGCTTTTTGATTGGTTTATTTATTTACTCATTTATGAAACTGATGCTCTATTGGCAAACCTAAAGTACATATATGGTCAAAAGTATTTGGTCACCTGACCATCACAGCCACAGGCAAGAACATCTGATACACAGTCCATGTTCTAGCTCATCCTAAATGTGTTCACTGGAGTTAGGGTCAGTGTTCTGTGCAAGAACTGAGTGTATTCATAGATGTAGTTTTTGTGCACAGGGGCATGCTGGATCATGGCCTCTTAGTTCCAGTGAAAGGAAACCATAATAGTACGATTGTGTAATAAATACGTACAAACATAACAGTGATAATAGGCAATTGTGTGATTCCAACATTGTGTTTGTACGGTGATGGTCAGCTGTCCACAAACATTTGGCCATAAGCAGTAGGATCCAAAATTTTTATTTTTTATTTTTCTCCCATTTAAACTACAACAAGAATGTTAATGTCCATCTATGCCATAATCAAGATGTTGCCCAGTTTCAATTGCGATGTGTACAGATATGTAATGTTGATCATGTTGACTGGTTTGTAGAAGAGGACAGATAGTCCTCATGTCTAAACTCTTCCATTGAATCCTGTGTTCAGACGGCGGTCTGATGGTCAAAAGTTTTTGCACAAACTAGTCCATGGTCATTACAGCTAAAGACGGCAATGTAGTAAATACTAAACAACCTTTCAAATTCATGGAAAGATTTGAAAGATTCTACTTTTCTCTCATATTCTTGCTGCTCATTAGATTATTTGTAAGATTATTTCTTATAAAAAAAATTTGTGTGAAATTGAACAGAAAGATGCCAGACAGAAACTTTTCACGGATGTCTCTCAGGCTTTTCAACCTCACTGTAGTGTACAGCAGTGTGCAGTGAAGATTATACACTGCTTTTGTCTAAAAGGGCTCCTAATAAGAAGAATTCCTCCTAATACTTAGCTATGATTTTTTGGTGAAAATGTTATTGTAGGCAATAAGAACAAAAATCATTCTGACAAGTATACTGAGGTAAAAGTAAACAAAAACACTTAACACGCAAAAAAACTAACACAATAAAAATTGTGCCGTGTGTGTGTGTGTGTTTTGCTATACTTTGTGGACTAAAAATATGTTTTTAACCAGGACCCTTTGGCTGGTCCTTACTTCTTCAGATGGCTGGTTGAGGATTTTCAGGTTCAGGTTAGAGTTGATTTTAGGTTGGGGTTAGGCATTTTGTGTGATGGTTAAAGTAAGGGACTAGGAAATGCATGATCTAATTAATGTGCCAATAAAGAAAGAAGTACAAATGTGTGTGTGTGTGTGTGTGTGTGTATGTGTGTATGTGTGTGCAGATTGCAGCAGCTGGACCAGCATTGTCAGTCCAGCGCTCAGCAGGTGATGGAGCTGCTCAACAGACAGAACCAGCTCGTACATGAGAGGCAGCTTCTCACTGAAGAGATGCACAACCTGCGTGTTCAGGTGAGGTCTCCACTCTCAGCATCTCTGAAACCTGTTTTTGGCTTTCACAAGTAACATGTTTTACTTTAGAACTACATTCTGAAGACTCTGAAGCCACGGTGATATCTGCAGCAATGGCAATATCACATTAATGATGATGATATTATTATTATTATTATTGTTGTTATAAATGCTTACTATTTAAATGTCTTCAGGTCTGTATTCTCAGCGAGTTTTCACTTTTGTTGCTCTGAATTTTACGGAGTGTTAGTGTGCAAATGATGAAAGTCGTACGCAAGTTTGCGATCCCAAATGGTATCACTTAAATTCCAACTGCGCTGATAGCACGTTTAGTCGACTTCCATGTCAGCTGAACGAGAAAGCGAGAGTGAGTGAGCGAGCACAAGTAGCACAGCAGCTGGTAGCCATGGCTGCACATCATGCAAGACTAGGCGTCCACAGATGCTCATCCAGATTGCTGCTAGAGGCGCGTCAGCAACAGACAGTGACTAGCCGCACACTGACATCTGTAGGAGATTATGGCAAACAGAGCGCCACTCTGCAAAGCGTCGTCGCTCGCAGCTCTGTTAATACTGCCATGCTGTTGTTTTGTTAGGAGAGAGGTGAGAGTTAACAGCTCCCACTCTCCCTCAGAAAAACAAAATCAACACGCCACTGAGCAGCCTCACGCAAAAGTTCACAGCGTTTAGCAGAAGAACCTACAGAAGTTTGAGAGGCTTCTTGTGCTTTACTGAAAAACTGAGTGATGAAGACACAAACAAACCAATTGTTGAAAGTAACCTCCTCCCATTTTTTCCTCTGTTCTCTCCATTTTCCTTCATCCCTCGCCTCTCATTTTGCTTCTTTGTTCTCCTTTCTTTCCTTACATCCATTCATTTAACTCGTTTTGCTGTCCCTCGCTTCTGTATTCATTACATTTTCCCTGTCTTTTCTTTTCCTTATCCTTTTTTATGCCTCTGCTACTGAGGGATTGCTTTTCGGTTGTCTGTCCATCCTTCCGTCTGTGGTGATCATTAATGTGATATGTGAGGAATGAGTGATTGAATCTTTGTAGGATGTATATGGAATCATCATTACAAGCAGCAGATATACTCATTTGATTCTGGGATCAAACCCGGCATGGTCAGGGTCAATGGAACTTCACATGGAGTAGGTTTTTTCAGTATCTTCCTTTCTGTTTCTGGCTGGCTCTGAATTTATTTGCCACGCGATCATCCATCCACCCAAGGTTTCTAGTGCATGATATGCCAAAGGCAAGCTTCCTTCATATCCTTTTCCTCTCTGTCATTCCTTCTTACTTTTTCTTCTTTCCTATTGTCTGCTCAATCCTCCCATCCATCCAGATTTTATATATATTTAATCAATTATTATTATTATTATGAGTATTATTATATACTGATGAATATAGAAGCACATTAAAGTAATAAAAATAAAAATCATTCTGATGCACGCCTCGGAGTTAAGGATGTAGCAGGAAGGAATTGCTCTATGAAGGCTTCTCATCCTCAGTGCTCAGAAAAGCAGGAGTGACACCATTTAGATAGGCTTCATCAACACATTCGACATGTGTAAATCACCAGAGAAACCTTTCACTATACAAACCCTTCTGGTATGATGATCTCGCTGTGAATGAGTCTGTTTTAATGTACACCTCATCCAGCATTTCATTTCTCGAAGTCTCTTTTTGAAACACGCTGCAGATGAAAAGTTGTGGCTGATTGCAGGAGGAAGGATGCAACAGTCGTGGACGTGGAGGTTGCATTCCACAGCTGCATTCACAAGATCCTCGAATAAGGTTAAAGATGATAACTGATGCATAGCTCAGACCTCAAGACATGGCTGTAATCACACTTACTGAACAGCAGTCCATTAAAAACCGTTTTACTGACAGCTTGAGTGGCTGGAAGGTGCTGAGCTTCTCTTAAAGCGAGAAACAGAAATGAATTGCTGGGGACGTATTTAGTACAACATGCACATTATATGTGAAATGTATCAAGCATTGAGTTTTTGTAGTGGCAGTGTAGCAAGACCTTGTGAAGGACCTCTGCCTGTTGAATAGATGTTTGAAGGTAATTAAGTTTTAAAAGGATCTGTAGTCGAGTGCTTATGCAGTGAAAGCAGGACTGAAATTAGCAGTGAATGTATCTGCTATAAGCGCTGCTGCACGGACTAAACCAAGCACTTTGTATTTCCTCTGTCAGTTCCCAAAAGAGAGGAGAGAAACTATCGGAACAGCGTGAGGGCGGCGATTTCCTTCTCTCTCGGCGGAGTTAATCCGATCACACCGACAGAGCACCATCACCACGCCTTTACTCAGAAATCATCAGGGATTTTTTGCTACAAGTAAGAAGTGGGTGAGTGGGTGCGAGTTTGTGCGTGTGATGGCTGCAGGGGGTCGTGTGACATCACAGACCATACTGCGCACACAGCAGCAGTGCTGGCTCTCAGTCACTCGCAAACAAACACACACACACACCGTCCCCTCCTCTCTCTCGCTCTCTCTCTCTCTCTCACACACACACACACACACACACACACACACACACACCACACCCTCTGCACACATGGATTTGGTAAATTGTGTTCATGATCCCTGCTCAGAGATTTATATTCCAACAAATGTATTTATATGATGCAGATTTTTAGAATAGAAAGATAGAAACGAGACTAATTTATTTGCTGTTTTTACATGTTTCATGTGCTTGTTCATGTTTGGAACTTTTTTGTTTTGTAAACAAACATTGTTAATAAATGTTAAAAATCTGACCACGTCGACTGGATCTGAATTCTGTTGTCGAATGCTGAAGAAAAGCAAGTCTGAGAACAGAGGTGAACATAAACACCACCATATCACACCGCGGAAGGAAGTGAGAGCAAAGAAGAGAGGTGAAATGAGCAGATTGACATAGTGTTTTATTTAAGCAGTCTGTAAGAAGGAAAATAATGTGCATCCCTATCATATACATTTACATGTAAAAATACTAAGGATGTTTCGTGTACAAAAAAGGTTTCTCATAGATCAGCGTTTTCACATCCTTGTGGGCCACATAGTCATGAAATAAGCATTCTCTTTTAGTCATTAAATATCACAACCATACAGTTCTTCTTTCATTTGCTTCTGTTTGGAATTGAGTCTCTTCTGCATAAAAGATCTTAACCACATGTCTAGATCTTAACATGGATCTAATGACAGAGCTAGCAAGGGCAAGAAGTGTCACAAACTCTAAAGCTACATGGCCGTAAAATCAGTTACCAGTTATTTGTTTTTGTTGTATTTTTTTGCTCTTTTTTCAAGTTTTCTGTTGTTTATTTTTAAATAAATACTTTACAATTCATGCTTGTTCATAATACACTACCAGGAGCAAGAGAACAAGAAATTGTTGTAGACGATACAAACAGTAGCAGCAAAGTGTGTACGTTGAGGTGTAAAATATTTCTTCGAGACCCTGCAGTAAGGAAGGATGGAACCCATCAGCTCACATGGCCCGGATTGTGTGGCTCACTCTAGTTCACTACCTCATTTTTCCCTCCACATGGAGGGAGCAGGCCACCATACCGGTGCTGAAGGTTCATTCCAGCACTAGCAGCCTAAGAATCGAAGACTGGGAGACATTTTATTCTGGGTTTCTGTTTAAACACGGTTCCTTGTGTTTATACTCGTTGGCGAGTTGAGCATGTATTGAGTTAGTATTGAGGCGGTGTCACCGGCCAGGTCCGACTTTTCCTAGAAAGCTCCAGGAGACGCTCAAGGGAGGGACAGCTGGAAAAATCGGCCTGTCTGAATGCCACCAAAGCAAAACTCCTGGCAGTGTCTCACCACATTCACATCGTAACGCTTTACAAAAAAAAATATGACATTTTAAAAAAATGGTGCAAAGGGAATGTGTGCTTTCAAGTCCTTATTTTTTCCTTTTTAAAGCAGGGACCTTTGTTTCAGGTTTAGCTGAGCTATAGAAAAAGAGAAATGGATGTGAAAGTGCTGTTATACATCATTTAAAGCCAAGTTTTGCGATTATGGAATTTTAAAAAGTGTTTGGTGGTTTTGGCCTGCAGTGCCAAAGGCCCTTTACAACAGAGTGCAGTTTTAACTACACAGAAAATCACTCAGGTCCCCTACGTGCAAGGAACCAACACACAGCATCACCTCTCTTTCTCTCTCTCTCTCTCTCTCTCTCTCTCTCTCGCTATACAGAAAATCTCTACACATGTGCACATTCTTAAAGACAAACAGTATCACAGATTCATTCATAACACAAGCAATTCAACTTAACATTGAAAAACAGCTGCATTATACAAATAAAAAAATAACAAAGCTTCATTTAAATTTTCAGATTTGAGATTCCTTAGAACTTTATAAACGTACCTAACGAGGATAAACACTGACATCAGACAAAATCAAAAACAAACACAAAATAACAATAAAAGGAACAATTTTCAAGTTGCTGAAAGTAAAATTGAAGAACAGTATGAGCCTACCCCATCCACCTCGCACTAGGTAGTTTCATCCGGGGAAAGAAAGGGAACTCAAAGAGAATGTTGGAAGACAGAAGCTCTTGTGATTTGCAGTAACTCAGTCCTGTCAGCTTCTCATCGACGCGACTTTATCACAGTAATTTGAGAGCGGGAGCGCTTTCTCAACATTATTTACAACTGGGAAGAAACAAGGCAACTAGTTCATCATCAGTTCATCATCAGTGCAGTCACTACATTGATTTGCATTTCACCTCCTATAACCTTTCTCTAACCAACAAAGAAACACTACATCTCTATAGCAGTCCATCCAAACCCCGCAACACACCCATGCACACACAGGCGTACGCATACAGAGCTAAAATTCACACACACTTATTATAAACCTGCATCGACATGTCCTAGTCTTCAAACACAGAGCTCAACTCCAACACAGCGACTTCCTCTTCCTTATAACAAACAGAATTTCTCCTTTACACCATCCTCATCATCCTCAATCAAACCCCCATTCACTTCCTTCTACACCTACAACACTGCTAGGCTTCTGAATGGGATGTTAAATGTTCACTCGTTTATAAGCAATAATCACTTTATCCTGGTCAGGGTCGCTATGAAGCCAGAGTTTATACCCGGAACACCGGCTGCACAGCCAGAGTACGCCCCGCGTGAGACGCCAGTCCAACACAGCACACCGTGGATACACATTCACATTCAAGGGCAATTTACAGTCATCAGTTCATCTACTGGCATGTTTTAAGGGGGAAGGGACGAAACAGGAGGACTCAGAGGAAACCCACACAGACACAACGACACGGACAGTAACCCCGGACCCAGGAGCTGTGACATGCCCATGCTACTCGCTGCACCTAATGTACCTGATCCAACTGATAAAGTTTCACAACTGAATTTTATCTTGTACACCTCAGGCATGCAAACCCAAAGCTTAGTGGAAAAATCGAATACCACCATGTCTTAAAATAAAAGGAGACAGACAGTACATGCTATTAAACATCATTAAGGATCAAGGGACGTAGCGGACATTTTAAACACACAACACTCACCAAAGACACAAAACATTTTGATTTGGTCTGACTGGCGCCGATTCTCCCGGTGACGTTACGCCTCGCAAACATCCATCACACCCAGATGTCTTCACACAGTGAGCCTCCACTTCCACAAGAAGAATTTTTCATGTGTACATCTGAATTATGCGCACATCACACTGAACTGTACATTAAGCGCATAACTGGTGCTCATAACTCATATAATCAGCTCTTACTCAGTGTTTTATGGGGGTACGTTACACTGCTCAGATGCTTTCTGATCTCTGACTGATAAATGCAACCACTGGAGTAGGAATGTGAGTGTGAAGTGTCTACGAGACTCATGATATATGTGGCTCATCGTAGCATGAAGAACAGGCTGAAACCCTGCTCAGGCTGTTCCTAATCTCAGTGTATGGCTGCTTAATTTACATAAATGACCTGCGAGAGATCAGAGTTAGAATGAGACGTGTAATGGCCATGTAGGAGGAAGAAAGCGGAGGGACTCATGTTGCTAGGTGTCACTAGCTAGGGCTACACTCTGCCATGCCATTTATTTATTAGGTTATTTATATTCTTAGGTGAGATTCTGCAGAGGTTTTCTGGGTGTTGCTGAGAGACTGGGGTTATACGGCACTTCACCAGAAGCGATGCTATGAAGATGTGAAGAAGCTCCGGCATGTCTTCACCACAACTTGTTACTGAGAGAAAAAAATGTAACAAAAACAAAACAGTAGGCTGTTGCGCTGCTTCATTTACATTCTAAAGCCATTTTAAGTCCAGAGTAGAAGTCAAGCAGCACTTGTTAAGACAAATCCAGAAAATAAATAAATAGAACTGCTTTATTTAACTCCATTCCCGAACGTAATACAGGGTGCACATGCACTGTAGTCTCGTCAGGTGATGTGAGCTTCACTGAGCCACACTGATTACAGCAAACTGCACTGATCTCACTATATGGTTGTGGAGGAGAACGTTTTCTTATCACGTAATTTGAATGAGTTCAAATCAGTCTCTGTACTCCATTAGGAGAACCTGGCGTCACTCATGTACTGGATATACCATAAATAACTGACCATTGCAATTCACTCCACCCTCACGTTCAGAACGGCAGGAACGGGAATGAAATAGAAATCCCAGTCAAGCAGCAGAAAGCAATCAACACCACACACAGGTTGGATGAGATTGTTCTGACTCGAGGCTCGTACCTAAAGTATTAGGAGGTACAGTGCTGTATGGCTCAGATTCACAGGACTATTCAGCTCATAACATTAAAAACATAAAGAATACCCCCCACCCCCAAAATCCACAGCTGTGTTTCTTTTCTTGACCCGTTTGCTGAGTAAGTAAAAGAAAGAAAAGTACCGCAGTGCCACAGTGAGACAAAAGCTGAGACAGGACACAGCAGATCCTGACACACATTAACTGCCATAAACACAGAGTGTGTTTTGCAGTGCTGTCTGGGTGATAAAGCGGGCGCTAGTGGTGCAAGGGGTCTTGCGCGGATAAGTGAGTACTTATCAGTGAAATGTAGTTACTGAACTCAACACCTGTGCAGCCTGAGTATACTGTTATGGCAGTTTTGGACACCACAAAAAGAACAGAGGCATTCGGTTGTACTTCTTATCAGACATCACACAGCACGCAGCGCTTCGACATTGAGGCTCATGAGAATCTCAAGCCACACAGGGATGGACCAAGATGCAAAGGTGCTCCGCAGCTTCAGTGCTTTTCAGCCCAATAAAGGAGGCGCGTGAACATATAACGCATCTCAGTGCAGAACACACACACACACACACACACACACAGAAACTAAATACACAAAAGTAAACAAACAACACAGTTCTTTTCCCAGGCAGCCTGGGGCGGTTAAGTGGACTGGACTTCAGCTCAGCCCGACGTGCAAAATTCCCATTACCATTAAAAGCCAAGCGTGTCCTGGAGCTCTTGGCCTGTGTACAGCATGATGAAAAGAGTCCCAGTGGAGAAGGGGAGCTTTGTTTGGGCTAAGTCAGACTGGGTAGAAGCTGAAGGTCTAGTCTGTTCCAGTGGAAAGCGTGATGATGATGAGGCAGTGCTGGCTGTGTGGGACTCACTCTCTCCCACTGGCCGAGTAGGAGAACTGAGGGAAATGCGGCCGCCGCTCGTTATCCATGCAGTCCATCCCGTCTTCATCAACTATACACACACACACACACACAGGAGACACAGCAGAGCTGAAAATAAGTGTGTAGTGTTATAAATATGTAACATGTGTTTCCATATGCTCAGTTTTTTGTAATCCGTGTATAAGATGAACTTTCTCCAAGATCCCGTCACATTTCTCATCAACAGACACCATAACAGGATCGAGTGCTAATAATGTGGCAGCCACAGATTTATAAGGGATTGTTTGAACATAAACGTTGCAGAGAACAGGTAAACAGTCTGAGTCTCGCTGCCAGCGAAACAGCAAACAGTCTCTTTGGCACAGAACTTGATCTAAACTGTCAGTGCTGGGTGCTGAACCTGCCTCAAGTCACCTCTTTAATTGTTTCATGAAAATCGTACTGTGTTCAAACGGCAAATATAAACCTCATCGAAAAGCACTCTAGACATTTTGAAGACTTTTCCTGTATTGATTTTTTTAAACTTTGCAAACGTTCTATTTTCAGTTTTCTTAATACTTTGAAAGGTCAGTACCAGTTAAACCATTAGTGTTACATAAGCATGCAGAAAATAAGGGAATCTGTAAAAACTACAGATTTAGAAGCGAGAGTCCTGCTCTTACAGAATATCAATACTTCAGTGAATGAGTGCCATGTGCTTCCAGACCCCTACAGGAGCCGTGTACACGTGGCACCTTCTTACTGTGTATGAAGGAGAATATATCCTTCTATATCCTTCTATATCAGTATCACTGAATGCTGGCTAATCCTCAAAACTGATCAAAGAAAATCAGGTTTAGACTAAAACTCAGGTTTTCTGTTCAGAACATATTTGAACTTTTCTTCTTTAAGAAGCCATAAAGTATAATTCACCAGAAAACCCCGAAAACTTTTCTGTTAGTTTTCACTTGAATTTTCTTGGTTGCATGTATATCACATTAAAGGAGCTGCATCATGATTTTTATGCAAATTTCGTTGCTTAAAGTCACATAAATATATAGTGGATGTACAAAATCCTGATCTACATTTATTAAATAGCCTTTCGACTTGCAAATAAAATTAAAGATTCTGAATCTAAGGGACGTTTGGGAGTCACTGCTTAGGCTGCTGCCCCCGCGACCCGACCCCGGAACAAGCGGAAGAAGATGAAGAT
>JAOUQZ010000039.1:10138662-10161974 GCA_028564935.1 Neosilurus hyrtlii
TGTGTGTGTGTGTGTGTGTGTGTGTGTGTGTGTGTGTGTGTGTGTGTGTGTGTGTGTGTGTGTGCACGTGCGTGTGTTTGTGTATGTGGAGAGCAAGAGAGAGAGAAAGAGAAAGAGCAGGCTGTTTGTCCTGCAAACGGGTGTGAGCAGCTCGGCTGCAGGCAGGGATGCGATTAACACACACGGGGCCGGTTGGGGTCCCCCTGTTCCAGAACAGGCCCCTGCTCCTACTGCCATGTGGCACTGCTGCTGCTCCCACCACTCGCCGATGGGCAAGGCTGGCAGTGGAGTGAGTGGCACAGAGAGCCTGCCGCTCCACCAGCAGGGCAGTGGAACAAGCAGCCTCCATCAGCTTAGCCCAAATTGGCTAGGGAACGTGGATGATCTCTCTCTCTCTCTCTCTCTCTCAAAAACACAGACACACACACACCACACACACACACACACACACACACACAGGAGGTTAGGAAAAGATCAGAGGATCTACCTGCATACGTATATGAATATTATTAAGCTTCTTTCTCCAGTCATACATGTATATACAGACTGGTCCTTATTTTAACTGTAAAATCACTCTGTTATATAAACATGTTTGATGCATAGTTATGTACTATGGAAATAATTCACATTGTCATCATACAGGAGATTCTGGCACCATCTATATTGAAGTACACCACGAGAAAGCTGTCATTAATATCACACAATTATATTTCAAACTAACAGATTCTTTTCTTTCAGACGTCCATGAAAATGATGTGGAGACAGTTACAGTGTTGAACTTGGTAAAACAATTCTATTTCCATGCTCACATGACAAAAAGAAAAGAGATCCTCATCTGCCCATCCTCCAATCTCTCGCTTTCTCCTCTCTTTAATCCCCCTCTACTTTGCATCTCTGGAACTTGGCTCACTGGCTCAGGCTGTGCTCTGTTATTTTTACACCAGTACGGCAGTATAGATTTCCAGGTTTCCCAGCCACCTTCTTCCAACCTCCCCCATCTGCCACCATCTGCCTCTGTTTAGCATCTACTTTTTTGTGCAATCACATACTCTTGTGAAAAATAACCAACACTCAAATCATCTCCTGGCACAGTGGCCAGGCTGAGCAAAACAAAATGCTGCGCCAAATTGTATTCTGTACTTCTTTTTTCCCCCCGAACAGAATCTATACTTCATCCCCTTCCTCACCCACACCCGCCTCCATGTCCCAAGCCCACTCTCCTCCTCTTCATTAATATGGATTTTGCCCATGCACACTCTGGGCAAACTTGAGCATGCCTGGGTGAGGAGGATGACCTGCGAGCTCAGAGCATGGCTACATGGCGGACAGGAAACAGATAAGTTTGACTGCTGCAGCACAGCATAAGGTCTGTACTGAGGAAGGTGCATTCGTAGAGTTGTAAAATCAAAGGCATGCTCACAACTTAGTGTGTGCAAGTAGAGAAAAATGCCTTCAATTAACTGTAACCAGGTGTAAATAAAGACTAATGACTGGCGATAATTCAGCACTGGGAATAATTTGGGAACATTAAGAATGTCTGATCGTTACCGTACAACTAGAGTCCATATGGATGTTGGGCGTGTGTGTGTGTGGACTCTAGAGGTGTGAATGGACAGGCACGGACCACATACGTACACTGACTCATAAGGCTGTCATGCAGGAGTCAATTTGTTGTGAAAGCATAGCACCATAGTTGTCAAATTGCACACCTTCGTATTTTACCGGAAAAGCAAACAGCCAGAGTAGCGATCCTTTAATATGTTTACCATAAATTCAACAAAACCGGTGAGGAATTTGGAAGTGACTGTTGTGAACCATTTAACTTGGAGCAAAGAATTCTGGTTAATATCTTTTAGCTTTCTTTTTTTATTCTTTACCAGGAAGGAGCACCAGCTACAATTCTTTCCAGCTCTATTACAAGGCACTTAGTTGCATGCAGAAGCACCAGCAGCAGTACCGTATCATGTCAACAGAGTATTTGGATGAATGTAACCTTAACAGGAAATCAGAGGGTCAGTTTGTTGGCCAGACTCTGAGGCACAAGACCAAGTCTGAGTGTGAACTGTTTGAGAAGCATGATGTAACACTGGGATCTGATAGAAAACTGGGATTATTTGGAACAGTTACTGAAAGCCTGACACAGGCGCTAATGCGCTCGAGCTGAAATGTGCACCCAATCAAGGGAGACTGGGACTGAACTCACCACACACTAGTATCCCTCATAAAAAGTAAGTAAGAATTATGCCAACATGTGGTGATGCTGGAGTGAAGAAAAGACCGTTCTTACAGATTCATTAACTCTTCATTACATTAGTGCATGAAGTGCTATCGACTGCGCTGTGCCTGCAGTAATGAGCTCTTCTGCACTGGGAGCTTGTTACCTCAGGTGCCAGGTACTCTGGTGTTCCACAGAACGTCTTCATAGTAGCAGCATCAGTGATTCCTTCTTTACAGAGACCAAAATCTGTAATTTTAATGTGGCCATCTTTATCAAGCATGAGATTCTCCAACTGAAGAAAGAAAGAGAAAAAACTCCTTAGTGTTTGTTTCCTTTTTCACAATATGGAACATTATATTGTTCAGCTTAAACACTCTGACTGTTTACATGGATCAGAGAACATTTTGATGTTTTGTATGAATAAACCATTTACTCCATCTACATTTCCTACACCATGGCAGGGAAAAGATACTTCCAGCTATTTAGTTCTTTCTTTTTTTATTTTCTTGGCATCACTAATATTGGCTGAGCCCAAGGCTGTAAGCAAAACACTGTGTCATTTTCCACAGGCGCCAGAGTTGATATCAACCCTCTCCAAAAAAAAAAAAAAACAGCTTCAAACTCTACAGCTTTTAATTACATTTTCCATGTCCCGTGTCACACGCCAAAATAAAAGCAGTGCACAGGAACTCAACAGGCGTTCCAAAATGTGTGATTGCTTCCCTCACACATTTTTTTATTTATTAATTCATTTTTGTTTACCTTGAGGTCCCGGTACACTATCTTGGTGGAGTGCAGGTAGTCGAGGGCAGAAACAATCTCGGCACCATAGAAGCGCGTGCGGTCCTCTGAGAACACCCGTTCTCTTGACAAATGGAAAAACAGCTGCAAGATAAACAGCAGGGACAGGATTGCAATAATTACTGATTTATTGAAGGAAATTAACACAACACAAACTGCCTCCCATCGCCATATTGAGATGATAGATGGCAGGGCCCTCGGAGGACGCCTGGCGAACCCAGACAGCAGCTGGCGCATCATCCCTGGCTTTCCAGAGAGAGGCCGGCGAGGCCTGTTAAATCAGCATTTTAATCAATACACCAATCTTGTTAAAGGCAGCGCTAGTGCGCTCGCGGGCTAACGTCCCATCAAAGTGGCAGGAGCACCCCTTCCCCCGCAATCATCGCCCTCATTTTTTTTAGACTATTCCCCCCTCGCCTGTCTCTCCCAGTCAGATGTCAAGGGTTTCTTTCAAACTGCCTGGCCCTTGTCTCCGCTTGAGCTCGTCTTCTACAAATTACCCAGGAGCCCAGCAGGGAGGCTCTGCCGTTTAATTGCTATGGGAGGGAGCTGAATATGGTTGTCCGGGGAGCGCTAACGGGCCCGCCATTCAGTCAGTGAGAAACAGAGTGAGAACGCAGCAAGGCATATGAGGACAGGTGTGCTTTCATCAGTGCGCTGGCAGCTGAATACGGTGTGCCTGAAAGGTGCAGCAGCGCCTGCAGAGGGCTGAGCGTGTGGAGGTGAACGACTCTGGCTGGACCGGGCTGGGGGAGCAGGTGACACTACAGGCTGAGGGAAAATGAGAGCGAGATTGCTGCCTCCCTGATTAAACAGCGCCATTGGTGGTGGAATTTCATTTATCAAAACCGGAGGCTCTGAAGAATAAAGTCACGGGCTGGAAACTTTTTGGAAGAGGAATGGAATAGCTGCAGGCTCCGCAGAAAACCAGACACCACAGAAAACGACTCACCAGTCATTTTAAAAAACAGTGTTAAAGGTTGATATCATGATATTAATCATACAGAATGAAACTGAAAGTGTTGACAGAAACTATAGTGGTGTTTGTTTATGTAAAACAGTGCTTCGTGTGTGATCATTTAGAGCATGCTGGGATAAAAAGCAGTTTGATGGATACCGCAGCGTAAGTACAGTCCACATCATCTCCACTCCTCTCTGGAGCAGTGAAGCCACTCCAACTCATTTACACACAGGAACTACAAATCATCACTAAGCTTTCTTCAGGGAGTCTCATGGCTATACAAACATACACACACTCCAAACACACAAGCACAGCTTCGTACATACCTCTCCACCATTGACGTATTCCATCACGAAGCAGAGGCGGTCTTTTGTCTGGAATGAGTACTTCAAAGACTGAAACAGCAGGCAGATACACACCATTAGGGGGGAAAAAAGAGCCAACAACTTAACATATGTCTTTGCAAACACAAACGTATGTTGAGAAGCATCTTTTCAAAACATATGCTGAAAGGCAAACTTCTCCCGAGAGCAAATTAAAAGGGAGAGCGCTTGAGAGCAAAGGCTCTGCGTTTTCACAATGGCCTTGAAATCGGGTGAAGGTGAAGACGAGAAACATCTTCTTTTTGTGTCAGGTAGATTGTTTTGTTGTTTTCGTTGATTTTTTTTCCTTTTCTGAACCTGCTGTGTATCAAATGTGGTATACAACAGCATCTGGAGTGTCAGTGAAATTATCTCTCACTGGCGACTTCTCAACAGATGCACGGTTTCATTTGTGCTGCTAATTTATAACAGTTTATTCTCTGCATTATAATTAGACCCGGGGGAGAGTGCTATCATATAGACGACGAGCATTGTGAAGCATTATGGTTATAGACGTCTTCCGTACATGTGGGTGCAGTACAGTAAGTAATTAAGGACTGGGTGTACTCACAGTTAAGAAGGGGTGTCTCGTGTTTTTCAGCACTCGGCTCTCGGTGAGTGTGTGAGCCACCTCGTCCTACAGCAGCAGAAGGAGAAGCAAATGAACAACGTGCCTTATTTACTTTCCTACCTCTACACCTATGGCTGATATACATGATGTGGAAATAATCTGTGCAACAACTCAAACCTAGCTTCAACTTCAACTTCAACTGATTATCAATGTGATCAGTCTGGAGCTGATACTTATCCCAGATCATTAATTCAATGATTTTGGTCTTTATAAGATGATTCCAAATGACTCAAATGAATAGTTCCACTGTCCTATAGTGTATACAGCTCAACATACAGTAGAGTTTCTGTAACGTGAAGCGACTAGGAGTTCAACTCCTCCTAGATGGGATGCTAGTCCATCACAGGTTACTCTCCCAGTACTTTTACTGGTACCAATTTAGATTTACACCACCAGCCTCCAATACACATTCATTCACTCATCTTCTGAACCGCTTATTACTACTTAGGGTCGCGGGGAGGCTGGCGCCCATCTCAGCCGACTCTGGGCGAGGGCGGGATACACCCTGGACAGCTCGCCAGGCCATCGCAGGGCCCCCCAATACACAGTTCATCTTTATTACAAGATCATCTTTAGAACAAGTTTATTACGAATAATAAAACTGTGATCAACAGAGAACACAACTCTGCCAACTTAAACTATTTCTACAGCTCTTTTAACAGACAGAGAGTCCTATCTTACACCTGGTGCAAAGCCGCAGCAAACACAATAAAGTCTGCTTGCTGACTGAATGCAGTTGTTTTTTATATGCAGTCATTATAATAATCATATTGGCCTTATAATGAGTTGTGGTCAGGTGCGTCATTGGCACTGCTATCCTGAGGCAGTGGGAAAGTGATTGTTTGATTGACCAACAAAAACTTGATGTCAAGATACTGTAGCATTTCTCTGTTATTTAAGATCAAAAGAATAACATGTACCTAAATAGGCAGCATGACAACAGGGAGGGCATTGGTGGCTTAGTGGTTAGGGCCCAGGGTTACTGATCAGAAAGTTGAGGGTTCAAGACTCTGTTGTGCCCTTGAGTAAAACTCTGAACTGCCCAAATGTATAAATGGGATAAAAATCTTACTCCGGATAAAGGAAACAAATATTTTTAGATTGGGTATTTTATTTTTTTCTTTAACAACAGAACAAGAATCAAGAAAGGGTAAATAAAGTAAAATATAATATATATAATAATATTTTTATTTTGCCCTTTCTTGTGTTGTTAAAGAAGTCCAAACTAGTGCTTTGAGTTAAACCTTTAATAATTTTAATACAGTGGTCTGTCCTGAGCTGATGGCGTTCATGTAGTACTTTTCATACGATGTATATTCTGTTGAAAGAGACCAGTGACACATACTGTCACAACGTTTTCGATGTCATTCCAAAGAAGGCTGCCCAAAAAATTATTTCATAGACCTCCCCTTTCACCTTGCCTCAGAGGGTGGAATTAAAAATGACCGGTAGCTTTTGATGCTGCTGCCATCAGCTCAGGATGGAGAATGTCTGCAGGAAGAATCAAATCTGAAGTCTCTACTTTCAAAAATGAAAACAAAACAAATGCATGCATTGACCAGTTCTGTCACACGTCAACAGAATCACTTCCGATAGTCTCGCATGCCAGACATTTGTACGCACACACACTGTATAGATCACTAAAAAGCGCCTGGGTGTCTGAGGCGACACTTCCAACAGGCAAGTACATATGCACTGATGTACGTGATGTAGTTTCAGTAAAAAAGTTACGGTTTTAAAATTTGCACACTTCAACTTCAACAATTACGGCATTTGGCAGACACTGTTATCTGAGTGAGTTATCTGACTGAGATTCATCTTTTTTTTTTTACAACTGAGTAACTGAGGGTTAAGGGCTTGCTCAAGGACCCAACAGGGGCAGCTTGGTGTACCTAGGGCTTGAATCGCCAACCATCAGATCATTAATCCAGAGCCATAACCATTGAGCCACCACAAGTTTTTATCCAATTAAAATATTTTTTTTAAATCGTGAATACTAACATCAGCGAATTCCCGAAGTAAGGATTTTTTATAAAGAATAGTGTAAAATTAGATGTTATGTTTTGTTTAGTTTCCTCTGCAGAAAAGCATTTGTCCCTACAACCTGACAAATCTGCTGTTGTAACAGAAATCCCCCAATGTGTAAGTGCGCCTGGCTCTTAAAGGAAATACAATCAAACACACCCAAGATTAATTAAGAGACTAAGTAACAGTAGTATTGCTGACTTTCGTCAAGAGTAGGCTGCATTGCCGTCAGCGTGTTTCTGCCCTGCGATGGCCTGGCGAGCTGTCCAGTGTGTATTCTCCCCTCGCCCAGAGTTGGCTGAGATGGGCACCAGCCTCCCTGCAACCCTAATTAGGATTAAGCAGTTCAGAAAATGAATGAAGGGGTGAATATAAACCTTTGAAAATGGCACTGCAACCATTTTTCCACCACTAAAAAGTGGAAAAATTGTACCAAAGTTTGTCCTATGCACTTAAGACTATGTGCTTAAATTGCTGAAATACAGCCCAGTGACACAAAATAGTGACTTCCTGAAATGAATCTGAGCAGGAAAACCTCCAATCCTGTTCCTGGAGAGCTACCTTCCTGCAGGTTTTACCTCTAACCAAAATGTAAAATATCAATTTTAGCTGATCAAGAACTTCTTAAGGGAATAATCAGATGGCCGGGTGTGCATGATTAGGGTTGTCTTCAGGAAGGTAGCTCAACAGGAACAGGGCTAAAGACCCCTGCCTTGCAAGAAACCAAATACAAAAAGAAATCCCATCTTCTTCTGAGAGGAATTATAAATCATTGCTCCTATGAGCTCAAACACTACTAGATGTGTTGAAATGTTGTTCGGTGTAAGAGTACAGTACTGTGAATAGCAGTACTGGGATAAGTACAGGAAAGTCTTCATGATTACAGCAGCAGGCAGTGGATACAAGTCTACATTATCCAGGTCAGATTATTTACTGAAACAATGGAGACTCTCGAGAATAAACTGTTTTTAACTCACAATGTTCCTATTTTGTCTCAGTGTGTTCTCAATGGTTAATTCAGATCATCATCCCAAGTAATGCAGCATACCTTTGCAATAATAACCTCTTTCTTCAAAATCTTCATTGCGTAGTACTTTCCACTGGCCTTCTCCCTTACAAGAATGACTTTACCAAAAGTGCCTTTTCCCAGTAGTTTTAAATAGTCAAAGTCATTCATTGTCTGTAAAAAAAAAAGGGAATATATGAAAAGAATGTGAATACACGCTGTA
The DNA here is from genome assembly GCA_028564935.1 of Neosilurus hyrtlii. NCBI lineage: Eukaryota > Metazoa > Chordata > Actinopteri > Siluriformes > Plotosidae > Neosilurus > Neosilurus hyrtlii. The sequence continues at coordinate 10,146,890 of JAOUQZ010000039.1, forward strand.
AGTAAACATCCATTAGACTTTTAGGAACTGTCATCATAAAATAATAACACACCTAAATATAACGCTTTGCCTTAACTGTATTAATGAATATGAAATGAGCATGACTTTATAGACATGTTCATAAAGGAAGTTAACACATGAATTAAGTGGCATTTGTTTAAACAGTGTAGATTCACTAACAAAAGTTTATTTAATTACTGTCTAAAATCAGTCCTCATTAATTAGCACAAAATAAATTAAAGCATGTTCCTAAAACACTGTGTTGTCTCACACTGCCGAGATGAACCGTTTGATTGGGTTAATATACTCTGTATTAGAGGGTGACAAGGGAGTGGATTTTCACTCCTGTCCCATCTCACTCCCACAGAAAAAATATTGACCCATCCCAATCCCGGGCCAGAGTAAAAAATATCCTCTCCCATCCCACTCCTGGTAAAATGATCCACTCCCATCCCGCACCCATTCAGAAGGACTCCCGCTCCTGTACCGCTCCCATATTTTTTCTTTTAGTCTTTAGGCAATACATTGACTTTTATTTGATCTTCTCCCCATTCTTTTTTAGATTACTGCGTGTTCTGCAGCTTTATTTCAGAAGATATGGCAACAGGAACAGTTCATCTGTGGTAATATAGGGAGGCATTTATTGCCTTAATCCAAACAAAACCCTTTACTATATGACACAAAACATAAATAATTCATGGCTTGTGGTACCTATAGTTTTTCTATAGAGGTTCAGCTTCTAAGTTCCTGTTTCTAGCTCTTTTGGAAGTCAGTTAGAGTAAAAAAACAAAACAAGCCCAGTGGCTACAGAGTGGAAAAGAAGAAGAGTAGGTTGGAAACACTGGATTAAACTCTCGGCCTATCAGCCTGCTCAGACCCAAGTCGGCCGCCAAGCAAGTTCTTTTGACTTGCGTTACAGTGTATGCTTATTGAAAGAAAACTATAAAATGGTGCCTGTCCAATTTTTTTTTTGTTTTGTTTTGTTTTTTGTCCTGTTGGCTGGTTCCCGCTCCCGTCTGCTCCCATACTCCCAACTTTTTTATCCTGTACCATCCCAATCACTTGATTAATAGTAAAGTTGAGTCCCATCCCGCGGGAATCGCGTGGTAAGCCCGAGACCCATGGAATTCCTGAAAAAATGCCAGTCCCTACTAATCATGTGCATGTTCACCTCCTTGCTCATATGGAATTCTTCTGGGTTCTCTGGTTTCCTCCCACATTCCCACAAAAAGTCAGCAACTCTAAACTGCAACACAGTGTGAATATAATGTACAGGGTGGCCCAATATCAGTTAGTTGCCCATCCAGAGTGTTTTCATGTCTTGCACAGAACATTCCCGATTTAGGACTTGTATCCCTGATGAGGCTATAGCAGTTACTCAACTTCATTCATTCATTCATTCACCAAATCATTTTATTCTACAATGGTCCCATGGAGGTTGGAGCCTATCTTGGCTGACTCTGGGCGAAGGTGAGGCACACTGAGAACAGCTCAACAGTCCACTGCAGGGACAACATACAATTTACAGTCACACTCACACCTAGGGGCAATGTGGAACAGCCAATTAGCCGAATGTGCATGTCTTTAAACTGTGGAAGGAAACTGGAGAACCCAGAATAAACCCACACAAGCAAGAAGAGTACATGCAAACTCCACACTAGCAGAGCCTGGGACTTAAACCCCGGACCCTGCTGTGAGGCGGACATGCCAACCACAATGCAACTGTGCAGTCTAATTGTTGCTAAATACTGATTGGTGCTATCTATTCATAATTCTGTATTTTGCCAAGTAACAACTGCATACACAATAATTAAGTAGTTGTTCCTATTGTTTATTTTGGGTGACTTATTTTACCCATTAATAGTAAACATTGGTGTGAAATACAGCTGTTGTTTAATTTGACTTCAAAAAAATCATGAAAATTATTAGCAGAGCTCTTGAGAGGAGCCCTATAGGCATGGGTGTGTTTGTAACATGTCATTGACTTGATGCTATTTAGCTGTTATATATATTTGTAGCAACACCAAACACAGACTTGAAGATTGAAGGATCACATTAAGTAAGGAGGATCGTCACAACATTTCCCATCCATGAGAAAAAACATGCCATTAGATCCTTTAGATCCTTTAGATGACTCAAAGAACTGGGCTGAACGCACACATTCACACTTTATGTAGTGTACACATGTCATATGTTCCAACATTAACCATTAAACATTAATTCATTCATTCTGTCATCATTCATTCTTTTTCTGAACCGCTTAATCCTAATTAGAGTCGTGGGGAGGCTGGCGCCCATCTCAGCCAACTCTTGGCGAGGGTGGGGTATACCCTGGACAGCTCGCCAGGCCGTCGCAGGGCCAACACACAACCAACCATTAAACAGTTACATTTTAAATGTTTTTATTTTGGGTTTCAGACAGCAGAGGTGCATGCTGGAAGTATGAACATTTAAGAACTGATGGTGTTCTGATTGGTTTTCTGTATGATGTAATAAATGTTTTGTGCTTGTCATCACCCCACCCCCGGCACACATAAACAAACACACACACACAGTCTTTGCAGAAACACACAACATAAACTCAGATAATTAAACTAAGAAGAGATCTGATACAAAATAACCCAGCTAGTAAAAGGCAGTGTACAGGAAACAGTATTGACCTTTCCTTCTTTGCTTCAGACTGAATTCAGGAAACACAGGGGAGGATTAATTATTTATTTATCCGTTCATTCATTCATTCCTAAAAGAAGCCGCACCACACTTATAAACCAACCTCAGTCACCTATCAACTGAGATATCCATCAAGAGCTCTGCTTTTAGGCAGTGCCTAAACCTTTATATTTTATATTTTTATTGGATTTTTGTCCCTCTTCCTATTATACAGGGTTTTACATTTCAATACCATTCAAAGCAAATTTCTGGTCATGGAGTGAAATCAGATGTTGTGGTGATACCTTGCGTTTGTGGTGACTGATAGAAATATCCATTTCCTCCTCTCCGATGTTGTCTATCTGTGAGGTGGGACTGCACTGGATCCGTTCCTCTTCCTGTCTTTGGAGTTTATCGGCTACCATCTGGATCGCTTCTGTCCACTCATCCCTTAGATAAAAAACACACACACGTTTACACAACCTAAAAATATATAAGAATTTTGCTGGGGAAACCACATTTTGGGGGTTTTCTCTGAAGGACCATATACACATATATGAGCGTAAACAATTTTCATAACCAAAAAGAATGCATCCCTGAGCAAATGACCTAAATATGTAGATGATGACAAACACACAGTTGATAGACAGAAATACTACTATTTACCTATCCAACGTGACCGAGATGTCTCTGCAAACATTTTGGCTTCAATGAGTTTTCATTTGTTGTGCAGCACAACATCTGTTGTGTAGAATCCGTCATGCATTCATATTTCTGAGCATGTGTGTGTTTAATAATGATGAATTCATCTTGAGGGGGCCTGCTGTATGTCATTGTTTCAGCAGACGGTTGTGTCATTTTTCAAGTTCAGAGTCACTGTATGAGTTCGAAAAACATATCAGTGCCTTTAGGAATCTTTTAACAGGCCATCTCTTAAAATCCAAACAAAATGTTAAACTGATGTAATGGCACCCATGCTCTGCACGTTCCTTATTAAAAATGACCTTAAAGATAGTCAGGATTATTACATTTGTTGGTAGATGCAAGTGTGTCTTCCACCCACAGCTCTTCTCTGTCCCCCAGCTCCAAATAAATCCACAGATGTGAAGCTAACTACTGTTGAGAACCTGTATTAGCCATGGCTGTGCTGGTTCAGTTTATGGCTCCAAAACAATAGCATTACATATAAGAAAGCAACAACTGACAAATGCAGTGAAATAAAATATTTCCACTCTCTCGCCGAAAAAGACCTTTACCATAGTGATGGAACAGATGCAGACCAAAGCATTCCAAAAGCCTAAGGCCATTGTTAGCCTGTTAAAAATTAAAGAGATTCCCAAAATTGGTTTTTGATGGATTGTGTAGAGAGCTGTCTAACACATCTATCCAAAATTTTCTATAGATGTTCAACTGGGTTGAGATCTGGTTATTTCAAAAGTAAACAGATCATTTCCACATTTTCATGCTCATCAAAGTATTCAGTAAACCCTGTGTCAGGTCAGTGCACAAAAATCAGGATAGAAATGTTTCATCTTATGATGTACAACATGGGTTTATCCATTATCTGTACCGCTTATCCCTCAGGGTTGGAGATGAAGCTGAAGCCAATCATCACTGATATTGTACGAGGTGGAATATACCCTAAACAAATCACCAGTCAATCACAGGGTTAACACAGACACAGATAAACATGCACACTAACATTCCAAACTATGGGCAATTCAGATTATCCAGTTGGCCTAATGTGCAATGTGCATGGACTGTGGGAGGAAACTAGAAACCAAGCAAACATGGGGAGAACATTCAAACCCAATACAGAAAAGCTCTTGGCCAAGATTTAAACCCAGAACCTTTCACTGTAAGGTGACAGTGCACCATGCCATCTGAAAATAAATCCAGTGTAGCAAACGTTCTTTCTGAGATATAGTGATCTGGAAGGAGAGTGCCTAAAAAATGACCCATATATAACACCTATATGACCCATATACACCCACTAAATGTTTTTTTTTATTCAGGGAACAAAATAAAACAGAGGAGACTGGTGAAAAATCATCAACAGACCTAAAACAAATTACAAAGTTGGATAAAATGCATTGGAAGTCGCATTGGATAGATATCACGATAAACTGGTTGCTGGCAGGAGAAGCTTCCTGATCCATACAGTATTGTTAATAAAAACTGGGTTTTCAGTAAGTGGCCGATGTGAATGATCCAGATATGTATCTGATACACCACACTGGACTTTACATACAAGAATCACTGAAAGCCCACAAATCTTTGGACGGATATAATTATGAGCACTCTGGCCACATTCAGGAGGTTTTATATCATGAAATTTCACAAGAATTTTCAGCCTGTTTGATGAAACAATGCTATACCTGCATGAGTTCTGCCGTTACGGTTCCTGAATATTTAAGCATTAAAATTGGAAAATGCTCCTTATGAGATGTATGAATTACTATTAGGGTTTAATCACTGGGAAAAAACTTTCATTTGTAAAGTTTTGTTATGGATGCGGTAGCTATTTTTATGAATCCTCCGCGAAAGCATGTGAACCAAATGTCACCAATTTTTGATAACACTGAAGAAAAAGTGTGTAAGTTGAATAATAATATATATTTCCAGTAATCATTTCCAACCAAAGTTAAGTTAGCAAGTAGTAATATTCAAGGCTCAGAAATGTGTAAAAATAAAGGCTCAACTTTTAAGAAAAAGCTCTGTGCATTCTGAAGCACAACAGCTAACCGGCATTTTTTTCACAACGTTAAAATTGTTAAAATAGCAAAGAATATAACAATATTCTTATTTTTTGACCACCTGGACTCTCTTTGTGGTGATGGTTCGTATGACAAAGTAGATCATTCAGAATTACTTTGCAGTGACTATTCCCTCAAAGGTGAAAACTAGACCTAAAAATGCCTCCAGAGCTCAGCATAGTCACCGGATTTTCCTTTAATTTGTCACCCATCTGTGCACACATATAAAGTGATAAAGGCTCTGACTACAGCCTGGCACATGTCTCACAGCTTTCACTTCTTTCAATCATCATCAATTCCTGGCCTTCAACCAATACACAGGGACTCACTCACATAAGACAATAAGTTTATGTGTGTGAGGTAGTGTGTGTTCTAACTTAAATAATTAGCTTTATACAAAGTCCACTGCTTGATGTTTATTATATTCGATTCTCTTGTGTGATTTTAGCTGCTTTATTATTTCAGTAGCACAACAACAATTTTTCTTTTCATAACAAAGAGCAAGTTTTTTTCCATCCATGCCGCGGTTCATCCTGCTGAAGCCTGTGATTCTTATCAAATGTCAAGAAATCTTATTACTGCAGACAATTACTGCAGTGATTCGTTTTTCACAGTGAATGACCAACACTCAGCATGCAACTCTCATTCTCTCAGCCGCGAGTGTAGAGTGCTTTCTGCTTTGTGTTTGTATTTCTTCTACTCGTTGTTCCTGCTGAGAAACCAACAGCTGGAGGATACAGGCCAGTGCTTTTTTAATGGCTCACTTTTAAAGAGATGATAGAATAATCATGCTACTTAAGTTTATTTCCTTTTTTTTTTTTATAAATATGAAGCTGTTCTGTATGTCAAAAAAATTGGCACACTGTGATGATAAGAACTATTTTTCTCTACTGGAAAATTAATTCATATCAATGCTGTAATGCAACTAACAGAATGTACTTCCAGTATATACACTCTACACACTGTCTCATGTACATTCTATCTATCTATCTATCTATCTATCTATCTATCTATCTATCTATCTATCTATCTATAATACCCCGCAGACAATCAAGAATACAAGATTCTATTTGTACAAAAAATGACTGCTGAATTTTTGACTATACTCAATTATGAGTTAGGTGACATACAAACCTACAGCAAAATTGGTTGCCAAATAATTGCATAACAACGGGTAAATTGTTCATTTTCAAAATTTAGGCCTGTTCACAATTATTCATACCCTACATTGATAAGGTGTTTGAGAGCATTGCTGGAGTACAGGGAAAGAACCATGTGAACTTTATATATAAAACATTTTAAAATTATATGTATATATAAAATGACAGAGAATCCATCATGAAGTTAAAACATTGTGATTAATTGTTTTTGGGTCAATCCTACTGGCTACTGGACTTACCTTTCCTCTGGAGTGTCCACATGGAAGGTCCTTTCAATAACTGTGGTCCACTGTAGACATCTGATAATGAATGTGTTGGGCTTTGGCCGTTCAGTTTTCATCAGCTGGCATTCTATAATGAAGGGAAGCGAGAATGGGGAGTGAGGAAAGACGTCATTTGATACTTTAGGAAAAAGCAGAATGTATAGTTACTAAAAAATCGAACTAAAGAAATATATGTAGTAAGATAAGAGTAGCCAGCTGCTGGAAAGTTTTATTGTTTGATAATCAGGGCAGCACAGGTTGTAACAAATGTTTGTTAGAAAAGTAGAGGCTAAAAGAGAAGGAGAAACCAACACATCACAGTGAGAGTGAGAGAGAGAGAGAGAGAAAGAGAAATGAGAGATAAACTAAACACGGACAGCTTTCCTATAAACAGCACACAGGTCCGCAACACCAGATGTTTCTCTATATGATAATGGACTTCACTACTGTCTGTGCTCATAGGGAGTGGAGGTGATCTCTGAGCTGGGCTCATTGTCACAGCAGACAGCGAGGGAAATAGCTGGATGACAGGTGATACACTGTAGCGGTCTCGGCCTTCAGCTCATCACGAGGGTTCTCAGCTGGCCAATCCCAGCCGCCAGCAAACAACACCGCGGCCTACATTTGGTCCCGAAGGTTAATGGCAATAGCGCAGATGTCATGGGGTGCATGCTCTACCTGGGCAGTAGATGAAAATTAGAGGCGCCCGCTGTGAGCAGAAAAACAAGGTCACAGCAGCCGGAATGTGACACCTCAGGAGGAGCAGAACTGAGCCGACAGCATTGTTTACTTTGCCACGTAGGATCACAGATGACGAGCTTTGCTTGAAGCAAGAGCCGCTAAGCAGAGCGAGCACGCCAATTAAACAACCCAGAAGCTGCAAATTCCAACGCTCGTGCCATGCTTTAGCTTTCTCGAGTCCAAAATAAGGTTGAGAGGGTGCCAAGCACAGAAAACATCAGGAGACAAAGATGGCAATTTCCTCACTGCAAATTAGGACTGACTAGCATCAGAAGATTGGAAGGAGCCAACTTGCATGTAAGTATTCAAAACTGCATTTGTGCTGTAAAGATTATTATGAATCCAAAATTACTATGAATTAAATTAGTAAAGATATAAAAAAAATTCTAAGGCAAAAACACATATATCAAAAAATAAAAGCATAAAGTATATATATATATACACATATACATACACACACAAACACACACACACACACACACACACATACACACACATATATATCTCTATAGGTGTGCGATGCCAGAGCTATAAGAGAAGTGCGGATCCTTTAAGGGCTGCATGAACTTCAGCCCTGGAGGAAGTGACTACGGTCTGGAACGAAAGAAGTAAAGGTTACACTGGGGTTCTTTTCCCCACCTTTCACTAGCTGATCTCCGAATTCATTTGTATTGGCTGTGTTGTTAGATCAATCATCCATTTAACGACTTCGTGTCCCGTGTTGCCGTTCATTTATGGTGTTGTTTTTCTCAGTGAAAGTTTGTCTACCAAGAGCTAGTGAGTTATACTGTGTTTTTTTTATTTTGGGCGAGCCTGAGCGGTGGTGTATAAACCTTAAGTTTTGGGTTTCAGTTTTGTTATTAATAATCTTCTCACAAGTCAGTGATACATAGCAGCCAACCAATCAACTCAGTATCACAGCAGTCTTATTAGGTTTCCTGTGGTGGGCACGCATGGACACAGGACAACCATCCAAGTCATGTTCCATGCCTATGTCATGCCTATGACGAGTGCTCTGCTCGGGTGATCCACTATATAATTTAACTAATCGCTCGGATTCAAACACAAAATTTGTCATATGTTGCAATCATTGTTAGAAAAGACTAATTGGAGAATATTGATTGCAGTGCCTGGTGGGCAGATGTAGATCTGGTCTGTGTATGTGTGTGTGTGTGTGTGTGTGTGTGTGTGTGTGTGTGTGTCCGAGCAGTCCGGGGGCGGATGGGCAGGGTGGGTAGAGACAGCGCATTAGACTATGAGCCTCCCACAACCACCTGGCCTCCCAGCTTTCTGCAACAGATGTGGCAATCCGCTCCCCTGCCAAGCAGCCTGGGCTGCATGTATGGCCACTCCTCTCTCTTCCAGGCTTTAGATTAAAACCTGGCCGCGCCTCCTGACGGATGGGCGGATAAGAGACAGAGTCTCACTTGATGTGTCCTGGAGCCAGTTCTCTGGGCCCATTACCCAGCATGCCATGGAAGTCCATAAGCACATGCACTGTGTCTATATTTCTAGAGGTTACCAATGAGTTTACCAGATGCTCATAGAGACCTACTGCAGCATAAAAACAAAGTAGAATGAGTTCACGTGAATAAATATTCATCATCACAATATTTCTTTTTCTTAAATTAATCGATTTGGCACACAACATATTTTCTCCATGTTCCTCACATTAAATTGTAATAAGTATGCACTGCAGTAAGTTACATCATTATTAATCATGCATTTCTTGTACAACTGTTTCATGTGCAAATTCAACATTAAATGATTCACATTAGCACACAGGCACCATGTAAACTGGCAAGATATACGAATTCACTAAGAAGTGCTGAAGTGCAACAAAACCTAATGTTCACTCACTAGCAACAGAGAAGTTATTGAGAGGGTAGGGGAGGTCTGCGTCCTGTGGCTTCTCCTTGTACCCAATGAAGGATCCATCAGTTTTAAGTAGAAAGTAGCGTGGTCTCCAATTCTTGATGTATTCACCTGTTTAGAGTAAAAAAGAAGACAATGAAAAAAGCACTAAAAAGAAGAACAAGTACATTCAGATCATGATAACCACCAGCACACATTAATATGCATATAATTAACTATGCAAATCGTTTTAAATGCGAACACAGTTGGGTGATATTTGACCATAAAGCATCTCTTTAAGTAAAGAATAATTTGGCGAAGCATGGACTGCCCACACCAGGGCCGGCTAAAATAAACAAAGTTAGCTAGTAATGTAGCTGTGATTCTGATGACCGGCTGCTTTCCAATCACTGTCCAAACACTGGGATTATATCATTAACATGTTTAGTGCCTCGGAGCTGGATGTCAGCTCGAGCGTCATCTGGCTAAATTCAGGGCCAGATGTTAGAGTGGACCAAGTCCACACTGGAGCCACACTGGGGTAACCGGGGTGGGAGAGGAGAGAAAACTGCTTGTAGGATCAGCTAGTTGCCACAGGGGGGAATTCGGAAACCTTTAACCCCTCCAGGCAAAAGTGAAAACACAACATCTGTTGAGCAGCTGTTCTCAGTGTATTACTGTGTAAAACTTCTGCTGCAACAGCCTGCACTATCTAATAATCAACAGCAGGACGACAAGAGTGTCAACATCAGCATGTCGGGGGTAGGCATTCCTCTCTCTCTCTCTCTCTATCTCTCTCTCTCTCTCTCACACACACACACACACACACACACCCCTTCCCTCCCCCAGGCACCAACTATTTACTTCACATTAAATAGATCTGCTGTGTGACATGTGTTACTTAGAATGATGTGTTCAGTCTAATTTATCTGAAACTGTTTATATTTACACCTCATCAGATGAAGATTTGTTTGACAAGTTAGGTTTCGATGTCACAACATCACTTAAAAACAACTCAAATAAGAACTTCTGGCACATTAACATGCAGGATATTATGCTTGAGGCATACTCTCTCTTCTCTGTCAACCAAAGCAATATTAGCCAATCATGGGCATCTGTGAGCTCATGCAGTATATGGTGGAGAGGGCTGGCAGCACTTTGGCAGGTGACCAAATTAATGAGAAAAATTGGGGAGGAAAAGTGGACAATGAAACAATGAACAATGAAATGTGGTGGCAGTTGCTATCCCTGTTTCAGTGGGACTGAATTCTGGTGATAAAGATTTATTTTCCTGTTAAAATAAGAAATCTAAACATGGCTGCCTACACTGCAGCATACTGCTATACACACACTCTCACTTTTAGATGTGAAGTACTTCAGTGATCTCACACACCTACCCAGGTAAAATGAACTAAATTGAACCAAATTAACGAACAAGAGCACTCAGAGAGCGCAAACCCAGCAATCTGCCATTCATTCATTTTCTGAACCGCTTAATCCTAATTAGGGTCGCAGGGAGGCTGGCGCACATCTCAGTCGACACTGGGCAAAGGCAGAGTACACCCTGGACAGCTCACCAGGCCAGGCAACATGCTGACGGCAATGCAGCCTACTCTTGTCGAAAGTAAGTTCTTTTAAAATTCCTCTCACCACAGACAGTGAGAGACGTGGCCGGCCTTCGATAACCCAGTTAGCTGCACTGGGGGGGAGCAGTGACAACCCGTTGATAGTGGGGTTTGAACCCCCGAGCTTGGGATCAGTACCAGCACCCTACCACCTTACCACTCCACAGGTAGACATCCTGAATCCTGAGTTTGATCAAGATGCTCTCCAAAATCCAATGGTGAGCATTATTCTTTAATAATGAAGGTAAGTTATTCATTCATATGTTAAAAAGCCCCCCCCCCAAAAAAAAATCAACATTAACTTTGTTATTTTTGTATTAGTCTGTTAATTGCCTTGGCCATTAATCATTTTACTTGATTAGTTCGGCCTCGGCCGCATTGACTGGATATGCTGGCAGACCAGAAGCAGGTATGGGACACCATTATCAGGCGGTATTCCTCGTGGTGAACTGACACACCAGTTTAGCCTACATACACAGGCAACAGGATGAAAATCGCACCTAGCCAATCAGAGTCTTTGTACAGTACCTTCCTGCCTTTCTGGTCTGCCAGCGAAAGACAGCATATCCAGCCAACCAGGCCGCAACATCTCCAACAAAGAAGTCCAGTGTAATCAGTAGGTAAATATAGCACAGATTTTTAGCAAACATGTTTATATATTATTATTATTATTATTATTACTATCGATACTCCAATCTTGCACAAGTTATCGTAACAGAGGTTTTTTGTGATGTTACAAACCAGACAGATCACAGCTCTTATTGTAGAGAATACCCCAAAAATATAAATGCACTAAAACACTAATATGCAAATGCAAATATGTAAATCCTTACAATAAAGAAATTAGAGAACGATTGAATTTGAGACACAATTAAAGCTTTATTTGGTTTAAAAAGCTATTTTGTTGAAGTTAGCATAAATAATGTGGTAAATTACATGGCTGTTAAATTTGACATGAGCGGAATAAATAATTAGCGGATTAACTTTAACAAAGCTAGTTCCAAGATTAACGGATTAAAGGTTAACAACGGTAAGATTTTCCATTAACTTCCCCAACACCGTCAATATTTATTATAGCCTTCCGTGTCTAAAGTCCCACCTCTGGGAGAAATTTCATGAAAATCCACAAATAACTTTTTGTACAATCCTGCTAGCACACACAAACAAACAAATACATAAACTGGCAAGCAAGTCGAATCTAACTAGCTACGTAACATTAGCAGGCTGACGATTCTCCATAAATACTATTAAAACGCACATTTTTGAGTAAAGTATTGTGTATACTATTCTGTATTCAAATCCCTTTAAGTAAATTAGTGTGTAAATGAACATCAAACAACCTGTGCTTTATGTATCAGTATCACTATTTCAAGCCGTGTTGTAGATTTTGCATTCCACATTTCTAAAATGTTAATCAGGGAAGTTTTTATTGTCATTTTCTCCCTGTGCATTTTGCTTCACTCTTTAATCCCCACTGCACCGCACACCTGATGCACGTCAGCACAGGGGTGGATAAATAATACATTAATAGTCTGGCACACTAGGGGAGTTCAAAGCAAGGTACCACTTCACATGTTAACATAAATATTGAGGTGCTGCCTAAAAGCAGAGATCCAAAATGTTTGCATTTATATTCGGTAAAGAAACAGCCGTAAACTTACTGTCTTTTCATTGGTATTCAAAAACATATTTCTCTTCAAGAAGAAAAAACAATAACTAAACCAAAACATTTTCTATAACGTGCAAGTGCACTCAGCGCCAATGGTGCAATATATGTTCCCCGTTATTTCCTTCCTTTATCGGGTTGCCTGTGTGGGAAGGTAAACATGGATGCAACAACCAAATCAAGCTCATAGTTTTAAGACATATGCATAAGTATGGCGCACCACTATATTACCCAGGGGCTCAGTTAACTTGGAAAACAACTAAACATACTACGATTTAACTCATATATGCATACTGTATATAAACAAGGTAATTCAGTGCATGAGTACAAGCCATAGAAAAAAGTACTAAGTACTGAAATCACTGGCAGGTGCAACTTTTTTTTACAGCTACATACTGTGGTGTTCTCTTGTGACATGTAAAGACATTATTTTGGAAAGATTGGCCAGCATCCATTCAGGATCATTTATAAGTCTAAAAAAAAAAAGTTCCAGACCATGTTCTTGGATCACATGTGCAGTGCAGTAGGTGGTGGGATGTGAAAAACTGCAGTGCACCGCATCTAAAATTGTAAATCTAGTTGGAATGTGTTCAGTTAAAACATGTATGAAACGTTTTGATTCCTCTGTCTGGTTGTTCAAAAAATGAGGTTATAAAAAAACCCTACTGGTTAAAAATACTAAGGCAAAACAACTGGGTATCAGCTCCAGTTCAGTTCAGATTCACAAGCTAATGATTCAAATTCTATAAATACTATTTATAGCTGGGTTTCATATTTTGAGAGACATTTAAATTGGGGACTACAAATTGCCTGTAGAACCAGTCAGACCTATTTAATCCTCCGACTATGTTTAAAAATAGTGGAAATGAAGTCAGAAAAACTTTTACTCAAAAACTGATCCATACATTTTAGGGACTGATATCAAACATCACATTTTCTAGAGTAGAAAATGTAAACTGCTAGTCCCAGGCATGTGAGCTAGACACTTGTCTACATAAATTTAGTAATAGGGGAAAAATATATGCATACATACTGCTATTTGTTACACATGCAGAATATTCAGCATATTATTATTTTATTCACTTAAATTATAAACAAATGACTGAATGAATAAATTAATGAATGAACAAGTTGTCCAGCAAATAATTGATGGCTCTTTTCATACTGAGGGAAAAATGAAAGTATGAATAAAAGAACAAAGTATGCAACCTGAATTCATCACAGCAGGATGCTGCTGCTGTCACTGCAAATGTCCCACTGCATTTCCAATTAATTCTTATTCACAGTGACCTGCAACGCTACAGCAATAATAAAGTGAATGTTAGTTTTGCGCAATAATGAATCAATAATCTAAAAAAATCATTCATGTAAAAAATTCAGTTCTCTTTCACTAAGAACCAATTCCATGAAGCCAGTGGACAGTGTCAGGACTATGGCTACATAAAGTGCTCTGCAGAAATGTTTTTACTCACTCCCTCTCCCTCACCATACCGAAGAAAGAAATACTAGCTTCCCACATCAATGCAAAACTCTCTAAACTCTTAAGTCTTAAATCTGCAGTATATAACCTCAGAATTGCACCAGTAGAGTGCTATGGCCTCAAATCTCATCCATTATGACAGACAATCTGCTAGCCACGTGAGTGCAGAAGCCGGAGAATCCCCAGACGTGTGCTTTCTGATTCTAAACTCCTGGTAATTAGGCGTTATCTCCAGCAAGTGACACACAGGCCTCTGTGACAGCTCTGATCACTTTTTTTTCCATCAGAGGATGAAATAAACAACATGTTCTATTTGTAACATCCACTTAAAGCATAATGACACCAGCTTCTCTTAATTAACACATCAGAGAAAAACACCTGCTCATGTTAATTTGAGGAGACGGAGGTCTTCGCCGCTATGCCTCCATCAGGCGGTGGAGTCGATGGGTAGGAGGGAGCAGCTGAACAGAGGCAGCCGCCTTCCCATAAAAAAGAGAAGGAATGAGGGAGAGAGAGAGAGAGATAGAGAGAGAGAGAGAGAGAGAGAGAGAGAGAGAGAGAGAGAGAGAGAGGGAAGGGTGTGAAAAAGTGTCTGTCTATTAGCATGTCACACAAACCTTATCTGAAATAATTGAAATAAGTTGTTGATCAGTAATTAATAAATAAATAAATAAATAGATGTTGGAGGTTGGACACCAAACAGGTGCAATACAAATTTTAAATAATTGGTATGACTTTAAACGCAAGAACAAATTTGATGAAATAATATTTTTTAAAAATGTTTTTTTAATTGTTAAAAATAAGTAATAATGCAGGGCGGCACAGTGGCGTAGTGGTTAGCACGTCCGCCTCACAGCAAGAAGGTCCTGGGTTCGATTCCCGGGCTCGGGG